>VZSV01000123.1:1748787-1814576 GCA_013398735.1 Nothocercus julius | reverse complement strand
AGATGCACAGCCAGAGTATCGGGTACGCAGAGCCATGCAAAGCAGCTACAAGCTACTTTAAGCTACACCAATTTTTGTCTATACACTTGTTTGCTGGTATATCAATAAACTGAGCAAACCTTTCCTGCTGCCTATAGCTGATCACTTATCTGATTCCTTCCAAGTCTTTTGGGAGGACTAAATCTCAAGCACTTGATTTCAAGGATAGAACAATGTTTTTTTCAGTTACCCAGGGTCTTCATCCCTTAATCACAGTGTGAAGAAAGTGGAGTTGTTTGGAGACCTTTCGATTTTCATGTCATACTAAAAGTGAAGGGGATCTTCCTTTGGGCTGAAACCTGCAACCATCAGTTCCTTCTTTAACCACATCACCAACAGTCATCTATCTTCCTAAACTACAGGCATAACAGTAACACTGCAGACATGTCAGGATTTAACTTTTGTAGTCTGTACATAAAACCTAAAGCCCTCCTTAAAGCAGCCATAAACACAGTGGACCTAAGTGGGACAGAAAAATATATCTCACAGACACCGTTTGTATCACAAAACACCCGTTATTTATACCAATCCAAAGCACAAACAGAACCACAGACAAGGTAAGCTATGAAAGCCAGAACAGCACTACATTAATCATCCGAACGCATGGCTCTGCAGCCCCCAAACAAACCCTGAGTTAAGGCTGCTTGTCAGTTCTTCAGGCTGATGCTGGAAATTCCAGGACTAAGCAGAGCGTGTGGCTCAGGGGGGCAAGGAAGGGCTGGATGGGTGAGGCACCTGCTTATTTGATTCCCTTTCACACAAACTTGCGCTGTAACAACTAAGTGCACGTTTATGCTTACGCCCGTTTACATTCACATGAATCTAAAGATATTGCACTGGATGTAAAGTAACACACCACATACTTAAAAGCACTTTTGCCCTGCCAGACAGGGTAATGGAGCTTCTGTACAGACACAAGTCTCACTTTGGAGCTCTCTCTTTAGTAGTTAGTTACCTGTGTTTGATAAAAACAGTGAAAAGCTTCATTAGGAGAGTATTTCAGTAAGAAAAAACACATAGGAATCAAAAAAAAAAAAGTGTTTGTATGTGTGTGTGTATGTATATATACACATATAAAAAATCATGTACATAGAACATAAATGCCACGCGTGAGTTCTTCGACTAGTCTCACTCTCACCAGAAACACAGAGTCAATCCTTCAAACAACGGCAGTGTTGTAAGTTTGCTTCTCTCCAAGAACAGCGAGTGAACAAAAGTTTGAACTGTTTCAAGCGAGCCTGAAAGATGCTTATTCACCAGAGTTTGAATCTATTGCAAATGGCTCATTTAATTCAACCTCTGAGGCATTTGCTCTCCACTTTTCAACCTTAGAAAGCAGTAACCTAGCTAAAGAGGTTAGACACAGTATCATCAGCTCAGAGCAAAAATGCCGATGAATAGCTGAGATTTACTTTTATGCTACCATGCTTACAGAGACATGAAAATAAATACTGCATGCCATCAGTTTGGGCTGCACTACATATTTTCACTTGTTTCAAAAGAATTTCTGGAAGACATATAAATAAGACAAATAGAAGCCTGAAATTAAAATCAATCAAGGAAAAATTAATCTAACTGCCAGTTGACTGGAATAAGAGCAGATTCAGATTGCACGGCAAACACAAATACTCAATATTAACTTCAAAAATGTTTCTAAATTCAACTAATGCACTTTAAAAGGATGACTGTATATAGCATACATACGGACCAATTATAAAACACTGCAATAAAGATGAACTGCATGCACAGATTTTGAGTACACTGGGAGCAGGAGAGCAAACTTAAAGTAAAGCAGTCTTGAAATCCACAGACATTACATTTTCCCTGTAATGAAAGGGGAAGGGAATTTGTGCTATACAGTATTTGTAGAGTGTTTCTTTTGGTTATTTAAAAAAAAAAAAAAAAAGGCAGCTACTTGGATTATCAGTGGGTTTAGTCTAGATGCAGAATATTTACTGGAAAATTAAACCTATCTGAAATATCTGTTTTTATCACAGACTCACCTATTTCCAGAGAGATGGTAACTGCTGATAAATCCATTTTCACAGGAGAACTGTAAAAGTCCTTTAGATATGCAATGCTCAGTATTCAGTATTTGCCACCAGCAGACATAGTTCTTAAACAAAATGGGAAGGAGCCTTAGAAAGCCTCCAGATATAAGAGATTCTTATTCTTCCCGTAAATCCTGCAAAAATACATCCCATGCACTTGTGTGGATCTCTTTATTGCAGTTGACATGGGCTTGCCCAGGGGACTAACTTGTTGTTCCATAAAGATCCTTAAATAGGCACTACTGATGAAACATTTAATCCAAGCTCCAGTATCAAATCGCTGCTATTGTCAGTGACAGTGATAGAAAAATCTATATGCCAATTAAATAACTGCATGCAAAGCTACGACTGTTTATTATGGCTTTTAACATAGTTCAGCTGTTCTGGATCATATCCACTAAGCTTCATATTTTACAAAAAGTGCATTCCATATAAGTTTTAAGGAAAATGCTTTAAACCTTGTTCTTTTGAATACACCTTTTCATTCAGGTTGTTATGAAGTGTTTGCTTGGGCAGGTGAATACATTTTACCCCAAAATGCAACTCTCATCATTCAACTACACTACTGCTTTAGACCTCTTCTGTTGAAAACAAAATTATGAGTTATCCTTAGGATATGAGATTATATTTGAAGTTGTTGAAAAAAAAAAAACTTAAAAAACTTGCTCTGTTTACTTTAAACATGGAGGCTGTAAAAAAAGTTATTCATTTTTTAAAAAAACTACAGAAATAAATGTTGATCCCATGAGTCTAATAAAACTCCGCATAAACATAACAATAATGAAAAATAAGATGAATAGTTAAGATGAACAGTTAAGCCGAGATTGCATTTCACTTGGACTTGCACCATGCCAGGAAACAAGAAAACAAGTGAAGGGGCAGTAATTAAAAGGGATTTAAGATTAGGGGCAGCATTACATCCATATGTGGAACACCATTAAAATAGCACACAGCATTCTGTTTGACAAGGCAGTAATTTAACGGAATACATAAGGATATAAGTTTCAGTTTAGAGAAGCCATCTCCGCAGAGAGCAGCACTTAAGCATATGCTTAACCGGGAATAATCAAAAATTAACATGTTTTAAGTATGAGCGTATCTTTGAGACAGAGACTATGTTTTGCTTTCAAATGAGTATGTGGAAAAAAATGAAGTCATGCTAATACATGCAACAATATTGAATAAATATGGGATTGAAAAACACTCGAAACTGCATTATATACATATAACATAAGTCCCTTCTATAAATAGTCAATAAGACAGATGAAAATTTTTCCTTTGTTTTAGTAACAGGAAAATTCATTCAGAATTTTTCTTCTTGCTATTAAAAGGGGCAAAAATGTGTTTCTCCCAGTTCATATGTCCCTTTTCATTCATTCAATGAATTTAGCATAAATTAATTTAAAAATTAACATAAGCAATGTTTCAGAATGAACACTGATTTTTCTGCCACTGTACTTGCACTCGTATTCGGTATTAAGATTTTATCTTCTGCTTTACAATGCCAATCGAAACTTGCAATTTTGTGATAGTACATTTTGGCAAAATATCCCTAAGGATGAGTCTTTAAAGAAGTCAGTGCTGTTCAGGATAAATAAATGTAGTTCTCAGTATGACTGTGTTTTTTATTATGCCAAGATACTCCTGTCTTAATTTATCATATTATCAAAACAGCAGACCATAGCTTATGAGGAGCACTATTTCCATTTTAAAATTTAGATATTATTCTTGGAAATTATTTATGAGTTTTAGTAATACTTATAAAGAACACAGGCTGGGATTGTTAGGTAGGCAGCTTCACTTAAAGAGGTTTTGTGAAGTAAAATAATTGATTTAAGTATGCTGCTATACCACAGGTTCATGAGAAAATAAACCGAAGCATTACCTTTAGCTGCATTAAATTTTTCCTCTAAAGTTGAAAAAGAAAAAAAAAAGATTTGCCTAATAAAAATGTTATGAGGTTTTACAATATCTCTTGTCCTGTATTTTATAGTTATTTATATGGGAACAGGTCCAAACAGCCAATGCTTTAAAAAAAAAAAAAAAAACACACATTTGAGTGCCTCTTTACTTCCCTTAGTTCTCCCTGCTGGGAAGAAATTTTTAATCACAAAAATACCTCTTGTAAGTCCATCTTAAATCCAACTTAGTTATACTCAAATCCTGACACAATCGCTTTGTTGTAAAAATATTTTCGGAGCAGCCCCAACTGGAACTCGTTAGACTTGCATCTGACGGGCAGGTCTTTCCGAGGAGCGCAGAGGAGAGGCTGCCGGCGCACGGAGCCCCCGGCCCGGAACCCCCCTGGCAGGGTCCCCACTAAGCAGAGCAGCTCCCTCCCTGCGAGCCCGTCCACCCTCGCAGTCAAGTCTGTGCTTCAGCACCTGGACTGGGCCACTGCAATAGCACTAGGTGCCACCAAAAAACAGAACCAAAAAAAAAAAAAAAAAAGATTTAAGGTTTTTTTTTGGGGGGAGGTGGAGGTTCTGAGTTTTGAACTTTATTGTTGCTGTTTTTTGTTTGTGAGAACTATTTATCAAAATCTCAATGAACAGTTGAAAAAGCTAGAGCAGATCTTTAACAGTCTTGGCTCTGGTGCACGTTCAACAAACATTATATGCCATTTCTTATCTGTTGCTTTGAAAGTTTCTTTTTCAAACCAACAGCAGTAATCAAATCTTTTATTTCTTCCTCTAAGAACTGCTATCTCTAACATCTACAATTATGCTGATTTATTAGTATAGCAAATAATCTTTCAAGTGCCAAATCCATCTGAATAAATATGCTTCAATGCAATTAGCAATGCATAAACTATTCTTTTTTTTTGTGATATATCACAATGAATACATAGGCTTTAACATCTATTCTCTTGATAAGTCATTTTGAGGTGGTCCACTTTTGTTTTCCTTACTTTCACAAACACGCTTGCAGCCAGTAAGAGACTCTTCACTATGATTAATGGCCTCCCATTGGGTATACAGAAAATTTCCCAGCCTGGTTCCCTTGAGAATGCTCCTCTACATGGATTTCTACGCAAAGCTAGATTAAAAGAGGAGGAGCAATAGCTATAGTCCACCTACCCCACAGCCATCAATTATATACAGTTATAAATCAAAGTTTTCAGCCAGAACAAAGACTAGTGTGGCAAACAAACAAGGGCGTTCACAGCAAATTGTTTTGAAGCAGAATAAAACTCTTGATAGAAACAATGGGGCTAGCAAAGCCACTGTCAATATCACTATAAAGTTCTGTTGATTTATTAAGAATTAGACACAGTGTATCCAATTACTGCTGAATTAACTTAAACAGAAAGCAGCAAGTGGAAAAATAAGCAAGGAGATGGATTTCTCTCAAAGAAAAAAAAAATCACACAATTCCATATCATAGTCAATTGAATATCTCAGTGTGAATCATGAAGTATCTGTGCTTTAAGTATTTGTGTTTCTTGGCTTCTGGTTTTAAGCTCTCTTATGAAACACTGGAACATACCACCTATCCATATTTCATCTCCTGGTCTGTTTGTTTTCTGTGCTACTTCTGCCTCTATGCCACAGATGATTTTGATCATTTCAAATATTTGCTAAATACTCTCCACACAAAATCTGCTTTCAAACAAGGTAGTAAGAGAAAATATTAGGCAACACAGAGACAAAAATAATGTTAGGATCTCTCTTCAGGACAATGCAAATCATCTCTAAGGGGTTGCCATGCTCCTTTTTTTTTCAGGTATTTAGAACTCTCCCTTTAATATTTAGCAATTTTCAGAAAGACAGAAAATGTAGTATCAATCAAAATGTTATTAAGGCCCATTCATAAAATCCGATGGCAATTTACATCCAGTCTCAACAATTTTATGTACACCCTGTTTTTCTAAGAACAAAAAGATGCTTGAGCAAAATGCTCAATATTTTTCAGCAAGATGCGTCAAATATCTGTGAAACACCAGCTTTTGACAACTCTAATTCTGCACAGCCACAGACAAGAGTCCTGTATTTTTGCTAGTCCTTCCTTATGATACAAGCCTCTTCAGCTTGCAACAGAAAACATAAGCATCTCAAAGATAATTCCTGAGAAGATGATGACATTTCTGTGCTAGATACTGCACTGCTGGTCAAGTACGGTCTCATGCTAAAATACACAGTCAGCCAAACCTTCTTGCACACCAAGCCTGTGGTATATCACACATTCCGTAGACGACTCTCAAAAGGAGTAAATGACCAAATACCCTATCCCACCAACAGTAAGAGTCCTAAGAGCATCTTCTGTAGCGGCTGCCATGTTAAATGACCTCAGGGATGCCTCATTCAGAGGCTTCTGAACTTATTTGGAGGAGAACATGGAGTCGCAGGAAGCTGGGAGTAAGAGGGTGTGCTGGGGAAGCACTGCCATACACTTGCTCTATTTTTATACTCTTTCCCAAGAATTCATTTTTGGACACTGTTGGAGACAGGATACTGGGCTAGACAGGCCTCTGGCCTGATGGTTGTTCCTAATGCAGAGAGATGAGGTCTATTTCTCAGGCTAAGACATGACCAGACTTGCATTTGTATATATATAAGCTCCTATTTTCTCTGCAAATATCTCTCGAAAAAAGATCCTGATGTATTCACAATGGTGCAAACACAACATCCATCATGATGTTAAGGACTCCCAGAGGCTATGCCTGGATACTTCTGATGGACAGTAAATGATGCCAGAGCCTAGGAAAGACCACAGGAAAGAAAGGTTCTCAAGAAGGGCTTCCTGAAAGGCACAGTGGTGGAATCCTTCCTCTGGGTGTCCTCATATGATGTGGCCTGAAATGAGTTTGCCCAAGGGTAACGACCAAGGTGAGGGAGTCCTCAAAGGTTATTAATGTTAACACATTAACACACAACGTACCAGGGAACTTTCCACGCAGCACAGCACCAAAGGGCTGGACTGAATCTTGGAAGGTGACCTCATTCCATAATCAGGAGAAATTACACCTGCATCCCTCCTGACAGACATGGGTCTAACATGTTCTTAAATACTTCTAGTGATGAGATCTCCTACAACAGACTTCAGGAGTTTTACTACCTTCACCATTAGAAAAATTTTCTAAGCTTTCTTGGTCCAATTACCTTTTCTTCCGTTACTCCAGTTTTTGCAACATCACCTTGTAGCACTTATTATAATACTGATATGTCTCCAAGAAAAAAATCCAAAGTCATGATGCACACAGTGTTAAGTATAGCATAGTATGTACATATCCTGCCAAAGTAAAGCCTTGTTGAGAAACACAACACTACCTCAAGAGGTTTTGATCAATCCCCAGTAAAAAAAAAAAGAAGTTATAGGCACATGCTGCCTTGCAGATTTTTAACATACACATTAACACCATTACAGTTACTAACAGGAAAGGCTTTTTGGGTTCTTTTTTTTCCCTCCGTAAACGTTTGGTAGATAGAGTCTAAAAATGACTGATATTATCTTGAGGTCTAATTTCAGATCTCCTGCTGGCTCTTTACCATCTAATTCAAAACAACAAACAACGAAAACATACATCCTTCTGCCACTAAGTAAAACTGCAGGTGACCAGCTTCGCCAATAATTGCACCAATCACTACATATCTGAATTGTCTTTTATATTTCCTCGGTGTGATCATTCTGGATAAAATTTCTCATTTTTTTTTAACAGCTCTACCGATCTCACAAGGGTATCACATATAGTTACTTTAGGTTTGTGAACATGAAAAAGATAATACTTCTTTTATCACCGTTTTTTTCCAGATTACTAGATCTGGAAAAGATGAATGTTCACACAATAGGCTTCCACACATTATCCTTCTGGGAAGCTACATGATTTTTCTTGGAAGTTGCATCTTCAAATAGCAACATCAGCAAGCCCATGGTACATACTTCCATATTAGTGAACCTGGATTCTCTTGCCATTTAATTCCATACTAATAAAAGGATGTTTGTAAAAATACATGAAAAAGAGATAGGAAAGGTGTATCATTTCTTCTCCTTCTGGTGTTAAAATAGACTAGTTTCTTTTCTCAAACAGCAGCACTTAACTCCTAATAATTCTTATACTCTTAATAAATAAACCAGACTAAATGAGTGCATTGTAATTTCACCTCCGTTGTGGTCTCTACAGTAAACAGCATAGTCAATGTGCCATCACTTTTGGAAAAATGCTTATCCGATGTGCTCCTAAAAATAATGTGATTCATTAATCCATAGCCCTGACACTTGAAGGAGCTCCAGGAGCCTCACTGCATTACCCCACACTGAGAAGGGAATCTGTAGCTACTGTCCTTTCTGTAAGATTTGGCTGAAACAAAAGCTTACAGTACATCAAAATTCCAGTGTGCTAGCAAGCCTGACTGAATTTCATCCATATTGTTAAGTCCAAAATTTCATCTACAGCACATCACTAGACTTACTCCCCTACATTCACAAAGCCTATGTGAATGTATGCCTCTTAGCATCCAAATTTGTTGAGACTATCTCCAAGAGCACCCCAGCAAACAATGATGTGATTGATCTTATTTATTGTACCTCTGAATTCAGTGACAGTACCTATAAATATACTCATGCATTTTATGTGTTTGCAAAGTCAGTGTCTCATTCTTCTTCAATAATTTTGGCTCTACAGAAGAAAAAAAAAAAAAAAAAAAAAAGAGCATATCCAACTTGCTCTAGATTGAATTTACCTTTAAATTACGTGAAGATTTTGGTAGAGCACTGTTGTGATTTTTACCAAAGTCATCAGCAACAGCAGGTATGATTTAACACAGAGGTCTATGAACTCTATCTCCTGCCTTCAGATTCTCCAATGTTTCAGATTCTCCAGTGTTTCAGATTCTCCAATGTTTCAGATCCTCCAACGTTTCAGATCCTCCAACACCAACCTTGCCAGTGATTTGAAAATGGTGCTTTCTTTGCTCTTGGCTGACTGTTTTGTCAATGCTTTATAAGGACATATGCTCTTCCAAGGACGTATACTGTCCTTGCAAAAATCGGGAACTCAAGGTAGCCGCCTGGGTCAACTGCTCATGCAACCAAGCCCTAGAAGAACTTCCACAGTCAAGGTGATACTGCAACAGGATTTGACATGTTAGGACTGAGTATGGGCAGATATGCTTAACTTTTCACTGAAAATCATACGAATATTTTATTTTTGTTTACAAAATATTTTGGAAAAGAAAACAAAAGCACCCATCTACTTCTAAGAACAGTAGATTCAGGGTCATAGAGATGAATATAATTATCTCCATAAAATCCTGAGGCAACGTTAAACACACAGTTCTCTGAATGAGCACAGCAAATGAATGAATACATCTAAAAGGACCAAAACAGAGACCTTCCTCACTTGTTATATTAAGTTTTGCCTGAATCACGTAATTTTAGGATAAACATGATTTTCAGTTGCAAAACGACTTTTTGAAAGGGCCACAAATTCAAACACAGCACCTCATCAAGACAGTAACTCAAAAAGCCCAGCGTAAAAGCTTTCCAGGTTCTTTTATTACTGGTTTTTTAATGTTTATTTCATACACATTTACTACAGTTCATTTCAACTGAAAAGAACCCCCATGTTTGTGATTTTTGCCTACAAGAATATTAAATTTCTGTGCATCTGTCTTCTCTCTAGGGGTTTCTCCAGGGAATATAATAGCCTATTTGTTTTTCTATTGATCTTGTATCTAAATACTGTTTTTGCCCTTTCAGAAAAAGAGAGCTGCCAAAAAATCAGCAGTGTCACTGTAAAAATGTTTTTCTTAGCTGGATGAAATGATGGCAGAGCAAGATTGGGAAAAATATTTTTCAAATCTGTTTTAATAAACGTACTTCCAAATAGGGATATGCTAGATATTGGTCTAGGCATGCCCCAGGCCTATGATCCATCTTTCATCCTTTTTACCAATTTCAGACTGACAGCTAAATTAGCTCATGGAAAAGGCTCCCGTAGGCAGTAACCAATAACCTGCCATCCAAGGTAAGTTGCAACAGCAAGAGCCACAGGAAAAAAAAATGTCGATAGAAAGCAGTATTTATATCAGCTGACTGGTAAGGAAAAAAATAGAGGATATAAAGGAACTAAATTCTTTAAAAAATAAAACACCAAAAAACAAGCAAGCAAACAAAACAAAACAAAACAAAAAAACTACACTGGAAGGAGAAAAATAAATTGTGATTTAATGTTATGTTAAACAATAGGCATAAAGCATGAATAGCCGGACTTGAAGTTTCTGTAGTTAGTCTATCTACCAAGTCTAAAAATATACAACTACAAACAGAATAAGTTTTTTCACTTGTAATATTTAGATTGACCACCTAGGTACTGAGATGTTTTCATGTGAAAAGCAAGACAATAGGTAGTCATAATAGGTGAGGTATCCACAATCCCTCAAATCACAATACTCATTTTATTTGCAGGCAAAATAAAATCCTCAGCATGGGACTAGTCATATTACAGCACTAATAACACACACATGTGCTGAATTATTTAAAAAATAATAAAGATAGGAGGAATGATTTATCTGCTAGTTCACGGACAAAGCAGTCAGTTCAGTATTTGCACAGGAACCATCTAACCAAGGAATTTGAGCTAATGTTGCTGATATTTAGCACATATCTCCCCATGAACACAACTGCTTCAAAAATTTAGAATAAACTCTATCTGGAATGGGCTTGGTTATATTTGAACTTGCGTTTTACTTGCTTTTTTGTCATTGTCATCATTGCTCCTTAAGGCTGCAGTTTAAAACCAGTGACTTCAATGCAGCATGAGTGACTACTTTCATGGTAGCAATTTCCCTGATGTTATTTATTGCACAATATAACATTAACAACGATACTCACAATTATGGTTCAAAATAGCAGGTAATACTCTGTTGAGCACCATTATCAATTTTTCTGCTATTTTATTGGTCCGTGTAACTTCAGAATTTCTACAGATAATATTGCAAATCTAAAAGGTTAATATGGGGATTTGAAAAAATACTTTTTTTTGGTGCAGTGAGATGACATAAAACACGATAAATGCATCTACACATGTGCTGGTGAGATGGGTATTTTGTTGCTTACTGCAGCTGAGTATCTGCATTTGAAAAACATGCTTAAATTAAAGATGCAAAGAAATGCCTGGGGTTTCATTGCATTGCAAATGTAAAGAAAGACTGATTTTCTTCAAAGGAGGTTGATAATAACCTACAAACAGCAGGTATTTTCTGCTACCAGCATGTAGCTGGCATGTCATGGCTAGCACATCTTTAATCATAATAATGAGTTCTGTGGTAATCATGATAAAATATGGTTTAACTGACAATGTTTTTACCTACCATTGCTACTCTCTAAGGAGAATTAGCTGATTTCCTTCCTTCCTCTTTGGAACTCCTCTTGCCTTACTAGCACATCTTAGTGGAGCACCTATATGCCGGTATATAGCACCTAGCTGGTATGCTACTTCAAAAGACTTGGTTGTAGTTAGTCTTTAATTCTTAAATAACAGTCTAGCACTATGAATTCAACTCACCGACTGACACAAGGAACACAGTTACAAATAACTGACGAGTCCAGAAAAGCAGGGGAAATACCTTCCTCAGTTGTCATTTATTTTCCTAAAAGTGGCAAACACTTCTCTAAATTCTTCCTCTCATCATTGTTTTTTAAATCTCTCAAGCCCTTTCTTATTCTTCACTAACTTCCTGTTTTCTTTCACCTGCAGTTTTTCTTGGAGTTTTCCATGTAAAACCAGCACATTTCTGTTGCATGATGGGGGGAAGAAAAAGCAAGCATCCTATTCCTCTGCATCTAAACAAGAGTACTCAAAATTTTCCATTCATAAGTGCAAGCATGAACACAACAGTCTACTATGAGATAACACAATTTCCAACTTCCTCTACCAAAACCGGTTTGCCTTAAAATATGTGGCAGGTCACCTTTTTTTTTTTTTTTTTCCCTCTTGAGATCAGATCTACATAAAAACACTTTTCTTACAGATTAATAGCCTAAGCAGAGAAACACCTTCAAAATTACACACACACACAAAAATGTGAACGAAAGGACTAAGGAAAGAGAAGATGACAGTCCAGAGACGTAGACTACTAGTCAGAATCCTTATACTCCTGAAGAGCTACCCCTTAGGCTGAAGATCCCTAATTAAGTGTCACAAACTATATTAACAAAAGCAACAGCAGAAAAAAGAGGAAAAGTTAGAAGGAGAAAAGCCTCCAGATTATGACTGAGCAGTAAAGGCGAAGGATGAGGTTGGGAGGATAACCTGAGGTTACAACTAGGGCTGTCAGCCAGTCCCCAACACTGCTCTTCACACCCTGTGTGAGTTTTTACAAGCCTGTGTGTGCTGTAAAATGTTAATACTGCTTTCCCCTTCCCTGCAATTTTGTGAACAGAGCTACAGATAACACTGTAAGGAGTTCAGATTCAGTGACAGCACAACTTTATTAAATACTTCAGATATTTGATAAAATATCTGAAGCAATAAAAAATGAACACTATGAGGTAGAGATCTCTACAAGAATAAATGTTCTAAAGAATAAAACAGAAAGAGGTAAACATTATAAATATCTTTCTGAAAGCATATTTCAAAAACATTTTTCTTTTGCCGCTTTAAGGTTTGCAGAAACATGCTGAAAGGATGTTTCTCTGTTACAACCTTTAACTCCAAGTTCTTAACCAAACCATAGATCATAATATTGTCATTCTTCACTGTCACCACTGCGTCAGCAGCTGTTTTTGGTCTCACAAAAAAGGATTTGACCTTTGGGATGGACAGGAAGCTGAAGGAGCAACTTTCTGAAAAAAATAGCCTCCTGTTTACATTTGCCTTGTTTAGGGAACAATTATCTTGGGAGACATAAGTAATAAGCATGTAAGTTTACATAAGCAGAAGTGTCATTTTGATAGCACCAAGTATGAGTGCATGTCAAGCTGCTGCTGAGTAACTGTTACATTATAAAATGCTGATATGTATGTTAGCAACAAAAATTGAAAAGCGCTAATGACAGGACCAACTGTCCTTAGCACAGTCCCTCGGAGTCAGGCTGCTGGATTCCAGCCGAGCACGCTGAAAGCCATTCCCAATAACAGCGACAACAGCAGCTGCCTTCATTTTATTACGGCACAACTTTTCCTAGTATTTGTTTACAACTGTCCCATAACGTTGCTACCTCCAGGTCATCACTTTTGTTTTCCATTCTATAGTCTCCGATCTCCTAGAGCAGGAACAGCAGGCCTGAAGCTATCACACTTACATGTGAACTTCTCCAATACTTCACTCTATATTTGCATAGTGTAAATAGGTGAGCACAGCTGCACACTGATCTGAGAAAAAATATGAATTATATCCTAGCATATTAGCAATATTTTATAAGGGTTGAGTGTACTTGTGAATAACTCGTGGAAACAAAGCAACTCAGTCTTTCTAAAATATTATGTTCCACTAAACTAAAATGCTATTTAAACATATTGCAACTATTTAAACCTAATGCCTAGATAATCTGACTTCATTTTTAATGAACCATAACCTCATTTTCTGAGGATGGAAAATATGCAAAAATCAAACATAATCACTTTTCCAACTTCATATTACAAGTTACCTTCACAGTGAAATTCACTCTAAGTAGTTTTAAAGGAAAAGCACTGTTAAGGGGCACAATGTTCTCGCTATCCTTTTGGGAAAGCAACTTCAACATCATTCCAGAGAATGCACTTTAACGGTACAAAGGGACCATTAATTTTATTTGCTGAGAGAAAAAAAAAAGGTTTGAGTCCTTATACTTAGTTTTCTACAAGATCTTGAGAAAAACTATACAAATTGTGAAACAGATTTACTGCTATATACATACATATCTCTATTAATTTTACATTTCCATGTGTTTAATATTCAGTAGAGGCCACAGAACACCACTCTGCTGATACTCAGTTCACTCCAGGACAGTAACGATACCGACAGCAAACTCTTCCCCTGAGACTACCGAAGCAAATTCTTCTCTTACTTACAGTAACAGTCCCTTGAAATCCCATCACGACTCAAAGGAAAATTTAGTTCTTTGTTTACTTATACTTCTAATAAGCAACAGGAACAAAATCCTTCACAGATAACTATTAGCATATTTTGCAGGAAAATATGACTGTGCAAGTGACAGATTTTGGAGAAAATTGCAAGCAGAAGTTGCCTTCACAGTGCAATACCTGAAGAACGCAGTGTCAAATATTCTCACTGTTAGCAAACCTTTTTTTAAGGCATTATCGTCTCCCATATTTCAACACTAACATTAACAAATGTAAAGGGAAGCAAACTCATCGCAATATTTCGGGACTCTAAAATGCATGAAAAATGCTTTGGCTTGCTATCCGAGTTGGTGGTAGTACTTCATCATTTTTTTCCCAACACACAAGTTATCTACAGAACAACATCATATTTAGCATTCAGTACAAGCAACATGATGAGAAAAGAATATGTATCTGTATGCTTTTAGAAAGCTACTGGGAGTCTGGTGATTTGAATTATAGAAAGTTCTGCCTGAAGACAGCCATGCAACCTATCCACCCATAGCCCAAGACAATTCTGGTTGCAAGCTTGGCAGTCAGCATATCCTTTTTTTTTTTTTTTTTCTCCTTTTGGATCCATTTACAGCACCAAATGGATCATGAAATAACATTCATACACTGAAAAGCCCAATGGGATAACTGCGATAATGCTGCCTGTCTTTCTGCATAATGCAGACCATTGTGTTTTAGTCTCCTCTGCTTGGACTTCTTTTTGTAGCACCGATGCCAGGAATACTTCTATTAAACATTTGGCAAGCTTTTTTTCACTTAAGAAAATTAAAAGCCTCCACAGAATTAACCAGTGTAAGCTTCTTTATGTATAGAACTTGAGTTCTACTTTCCCATCCACCGCAAGTTCATCACCAATTGGTGTGCTGAGGCAGCAAAAGACTATGGATTAACCATCAGTCCGAAGAAAGCTGAGATAATGTGCCATCCTACGCGCGGGAAAGAATAAAGCTCCAGCATGACAATCAATGCAGACGAACTCTAATAATGGATTTCACTTACTGGGATGAGTTTTGTCTAAGCACTAGCCTTAGTGATCGGTAAATCATTACTTAAATGTAAGAAGTTGTACCTTGCATTCAGCAGAGTACCCCACTGAACCTGAAACAGCAAAGCACGAGACAGCGCAGCCAACTGCAGCCTGCTCCAGGCCAAGGCTCAATGCCACCCACCGCTTCGTTCTCTCGTCCTTCCATCCCCTGTGCCATCCCCTACTGCACTGATCCCTGCCCACCTCGTTCCCGCACTCAGACCACCACCTCAGTGCTCCCAGCTCCTCCCAAGTCCCTGTCTCTTTCCCGCTCTTCACTCCAGCACGGGCACCAGCCATTGCCTTCCTCAACACCTCCTTTGCTCCTGCCCTCTGTCCTCTCCAACCTTGCAGCGTGTCTTCCCCAGATTTACTCTACCTTGTGCCTAGAAGTCCAGCCCTGGAGTCCCAAATTTCTCTTATTCCTTAAGTTTCACCTCTTCTTTTATTTCTCTGACTTCCCTTTGGGCCTGCTGTCATATAATTGGTTGCCTTTCATCACAAAACAAACAAAAAACGAAACAAAGCAAAGAGTAACCCTGGCCCTAACAAAGTATTTTCTGCTTTCCACTTTATTCTGAAGTCCTCCCAGTACATGTCTTGTCTATTTGCCTTGTCTCAACGCATTTTGAGTGCAAACACTATTTACTATGATGTGTTTCTACAGTGTCTAGCACAAAAAAGCCCTAACATAATAGATTAATTTCTGTACCCAAAAAAGAGTCAGTGTCAAGACACTGCACTATTTTTAATGGAATTTATCCCAGGATAGCCTACATTTTCTCTTTTCTGTTTTCTAGACAATAAAACAAAGTTACTCTAATTCTCTGCAGCCACAGAAGTCACAACAGGCAAGGCTGCTGGATGTAAGGAGTATTATTTAATGTATCAACAGACCAGGCAAGTACGTGCATCTTGTACCATTCTCAACAGCATTCCAAAAAAGGTGAAGTGGAAAGTGATCTTCTATTTTCAGCCTTTGATAATACACATCTAAGAAATTCAACTGCCAATCACAGATTTGTTTGTCTGATCATATGGAAATGTGAGCCCAATTCATTCCAGATGGCTGCACACATAGGCGTCCAAATTTACACATGCAAATAGTCAGCTTCTGCACAAAACCACATTATCCACCCTCAAAGGTGGCAAAACAGACCTTTAACGGATCTTTGCCATGATTTCATTTCTGTACCCCCTGCCTGCTGTTAAAAAACACAACTTGAATTTCACTCACGTAGATTGTTGTGTAGACTAACCAGTGGTAAATCAAAATCACAAACAAAAAAATTCTCTTGTCTTCTTTTCAAGCAACCTCTTGATCATATTATATTTTTGTCCAGATGAAATCACAGGGCAAGGTAGCTTTCTGTTTAACAAGAAGTGAGGTTATCGGGGACACAGAAATTTGTTCTCTTACCTGAGAACAGGCCTGTATTCACAAGGAAAGTAAGTAAGAAAATAAAAATTACAATACAGATCTATAACGCAGTATGAAAGCAGAATTGTGAGCAAGTGGAGGTCATTTACCATAGAAAATACCATAAGAGAATGTAATATTAACCAAGACTTCAGGGCACAGGAAGATAGATGAACTAAAAAGTATCTTGACCACTATGAAACCAACCTCAACATATGCAGTTGGTGAGGCACAGAATTTATTGAATTTATTATGGCAAACTGAATCCTCATGGCAAAAACAAGTTTGAAACACCCTAAAGATAATAGGATGCTTTTCAAGAAAGGAAAGTAGTTTACATTTCAGTTAAGAAAGACAAGTGTATTCATTTGTCTTGGTTGTTAAGTGCCACAAATTGAGATCCTCTAAAATTTTAACTGATCAATTAAAAATGTTTGTGGTAAAAACAGTTTTCTCTTTAGCTTAAGTAATTGTTGCCCAAACTTCCCACTGGTTATGAATCTGAGACGAGCATTAATCTGTTCCTGTTTGCTCAATGCACTGTAAGAACGAGAAGTAGGTATTACGAAGATAGTTTTCCCAGTCTCTGAAGACCTGTGATTCAGACACATCAGAAAAGCATTCTCATCTGTGACTGAAACGTTCGCTTAAAAGGCCTTAGAAGTTGTATTATGTCTTTATAAGATATATTTACCACAGCTAATTAGCTAGAAAAAAACATCAAGGTAATACTTTTGGCACAAACACTACATATGCTTGAAGACTGTGTGATGGCTAAGGTCGCAGACTTGATCCAAATGAGACAAAGACAGACATTGCAACTTGGAAAAAAAAAAAAAGGGAGCTCCAAGCACCATTTTGTACTCATTCCACTCAGGGTTACAACATTGAGGTGGGATGAGGGCCTGGGCTTCTTCACAGAGCCCAAGAAGCACAAGCACATCTTTTCTCCACGTGTCCGTCCTTGCAATGCTCTCACAGAGCCTCTACTGTAGCCTCCTCAACAGCAAGGTGCTAAACTGCTACAACTAACCTGCACGGAGCCAGTGACCTCAGGAGCAGAGAGCCGACGCTGAGGATGTTGTGGGAAACGCTGGTTAGCTCGATGCCCAAGCTGCGCTGGCCACCAGCAAACACCATCCTATCTGTCTACCTTGCGTGGTCCTGCACATTTGTAGCACTGCTTTCCTCTCTACTCCCGGCCCTCTCTTCCTCCTCTTTCCCTCCTGCCCACCCCACTGCCTTTCCCTGTGCTCAGTCAAGATGCGCAAGGGGGAAATGCCTTGCTGGGAAGCAGATGGAGCTGCCAGCAGTGTGCTTTCCCTGGATCGACAGGCTGGACGCTTTGGCTACCAAGCTCTGGATGTGTGAACACTCTGAGCATGCTGTAAGGCTAGTCCCGCTCTCACACCCTGACTCGGGAAATGTTTCGGGTTAGTCACTTTGCCAGGGAGCATTTGTCATGGTGAGACAAGCAGTCCTTCATATCCTATTGCTATCTGTATTATGTATTAATTATAGGAAGGGCATCCAGGACAGAGCTTAGATCTCTCTAATGGCTTTCAGAAATCCAAACCCATGAAAACAAACATAATTTTTTGTTCCATATGAAATCCTCAACAGTTGTGACCAGTTTTACCTAAAGTTGGATATTTGATTGACTTCTTCAATGAGAATCGCCTTGTAGTGTGAATCAGCTGAGAGGCTGGACAAAAAGCAAATTTTACTTAGCCCTTTTCTGTAGTATAACTACCGACACAAAGCAAATAATGCTTTACACACACACACACACACACACACACACAAGCACACGCGCACACACACAAACACACACACTCTCCCATCTGGAATATCAGGTATAATCCTATGTTAGACATGCAATTTTTAAGATCTTGGAAATTCACAGATGTGCAGCACATTTATGGAACCGATTCAAGGAACTTTGGCTGCGGGTGAGTGGGTAAACAAAAACTCGAATGCTTTTGTCTTCTTTCTACAGACCTACCATTTGCCAGCTAGACCACATGTTACTGCAGGATTTCTCTTATAAAAACAGCATCTTAATTCTGGAATTACAAGACTTGATACAGAAAGCCTCTCCCAAAATATCTGTGTCATACCATAGCCCTCTGCCGTAGGCTTAAGTTTATTTTTCTTATGGGAACTGCCTCTTTCCCCATCAGGAATATCATGCATTCTACCTTCTAGTATGAGGCAACAGAATTGTTTGGTTACAGACCTTCCTTCTGCTCCTTGGACTCATTCTTCAGTGCTCTTGTGTGGACTTACATGGGACAGTGGGCTCTGATCTCCCAGCCAAAATAATCATGTCTACTTCAAAATGAGTTCAAGCCCACTATCTAATCCAGCTTTCTGGGAGAACTGTCTCCTAAACTAGCGTGAACATCATGTTAAACCAGCAATGGACAATTTACTCTAATGGTTCCCCATTCCCCAAGGAAGCAGGAGCATGGTTTAGATCTTCGGCCCTTACAGGTGGTTTTAGTGTTGTATTTTACTTGAACATATATATATATATATATATATGAGTAAACATATGTATATATACACACACCTACATATATATGGCACTGTAAAATCAGAAATTTGAAGGATATTTTGTGTGGCAGTGGAAATATATGATTCTTGCTTTACTACTATTGCCAGCTACAACCGGAGGGCAAAAGTGGCCCAGCAATGAAAAACAACCTCTTTTTCCAACCTACCAACAGCTTCTGAGCACTTTCCCACAGTACAAAGACTTGGATATACAAGACTCATTCTCCAAGTCCTTCTCAGTTGTGCTATGGAGGAAAAAAGATTTTCCAGTAGGTTATTCAATCCATGTACTACCCATAATTACTTGTGCACAGAAAGAGAGACTTCGCATTTCAGGATTTTGAAAGCAGATTTGAAAGCGCTTTTGATTATGGGGAAAGAGAGAGAACGGTAACTTGCTTTAAACAGTACATTTTTGCTATATGTAGGTAGAAAAGAAACCCATCCATCAAGAGTCTATTAATAATAGATGAAAACTGGCTCCAGACACAAGGTTACTTGGTGAAAATGCAAAAATAATAGATACAAAATTTGTATTCTATCAACTCCAAGTGACAAAAGATTAGTTTAGGCAAACTCCACAGAATAAGGTTTTCCATTTCAGAAAGTAGTCCTTTAATTTAGCCAAGATTTTGTTTGCTCAGAGATGCTACAAAATACGAAGCGATTGCATCTGCCACATAAAGATACAAGTCTGTGTACTGCATTTAAAAACAATTAAAGCAGCAGTTTGCACCAGAGTAAGCCTTTTAACTACCAGAATAGGCAGTGCCAAATCTCATACTTTGTACATACAGTTTAAACTGCCAAACAGGGTTTATGTACCGATTAGTGAAGATTATGTAGAGTGGTACTGCCATTTTTTAAAAATACAATATTATTACAAAGAACCCCTAGAGGTTCATATGAAGATGGTCTCTATTTCATAGACAGTAAAATCACTGAGGCACATCATCACAGCAATGACTTACTACTCACGAAGGAGCCAGGGGAGTTGAGCTAAGGATTGTTAATGCAGAGAACAGCCCTCCCCTGCAATTGAGTATGTGCAGGCCAGTTTACAACTTGCATCAGGTTTTTACTGGACTTCGAATGAAGTGTTAGCACATCTGCATCGTTTGTAAACTTCTCCAGCCTTTCTGAGAAATTATGACAAATTAAAAGCGCCTAAAAATATGTAATATTTGAGAAGTTTCTACTTCCTGTCAACTCTAATAATACTAGCAGTGGCTATAAATTTTTGTCAGGCTTTAGGGAAAAGTCACTTTCACAATCCAACTCTATGCAAGAGGTAAAATTAAATATTAAATCATGCCATTGAGAGGCTTGAATTGGGGCATCTCAGGCCTTGTTAAAATATATGTCCAGTGTTGTAATCAGCAGAAGACTATTTATCTCCATTGCAAACACAAGTTCTAATATTGCTTAGTGGCTCTACAAATGTTTTTTTTGAATAAATTTCTTTGTGAATCATGCTTATCATGATTAACAGTCACTAGCAGCACAAAAGCAATCTAAGTGTCACACCAGTGGATTTTAGTTTAAATGCACAGTAAGAGCAAGTAACAACTGTTTTGGGGGAAAAGTAATGTATTTTTCAGTAACTACCCTTCTCTGTAGTATGACTGAAGCAGGAGAAATTGAGGTGCAGCTATGTGTACTAACCATATACCATATTTGAAGTACACTAATCACCACCATATTTCCTGCCATTCTTCCACACATTGCCACAATATCCTCCCTGACATGATACACAATCCAATTCTCCCCTTTCTCCCATCATCTTACTAACATCCACAAGCTGCCCAAGCAATACCAAACTATATTTTATAAGAATATTTTTGCAAGTCAGCTTCCCAGTACCATTTTCTAACTGTTGCTGGGAGCAAATTCTGCAAGTTCACAAGCAGCCCTGCTCACACATGGACCAGAACGGCTAAGGCCTACCTCAAACAAGAGGAGAGAGGAAAAAATTGCTATTAAGGAAACTTCATGCAGTTTATGCATCTGATGTTACCGAAGTCTTTACGCACATTACTGAGGCACCCGTTCTCTTTCAGAAGTCACCCAAGAGATTGCAGGGCTTTCAAATTAAAACCACAACTACAGTTTGCCATTTCTTCTCACCACCACCAGAAATTAGCCACACAGAGACAAAGAAGGGACTTTTACTGTCTCAGGAGCAAAAATGACAACACGCTTTTTGGGAGCCCCCTGTAGCTTTGGTGCATCCATAGATAAGCTTAGAAGGGAAAATACAAAATGTTCTCTTTTGTTTTGTGCCTGCTGCCTCTCTGAAACAGCAATAACCATAAACACAGTATTCTTAGCACTTCTCCATGTTGAAGAGGAGGGCAGCTCCTGCCCTCGCTCACACAAGCAGCCCAGTGATCCTGGGGATCAGCACAGCTGGGTCTCCGTTACGCATAAAATCTTAAAATCTTTAGACAAGGAGATATTTGCAGACAAGATGCCAACTTACTCAAATAAAAAAAAAAGAAAAAAGAAGGAATGCCCAAGTCTGAAGTGACTCTTTCTTATAAGCACAATAATAATGAATTCAAAAAAGATTAAAGCTCAAGCAACATAACAGAAGAGGCATTGGGGTACTTAAGACAGTGGAAAAGGAAGAAAAATAGACATCACGCAACAGAAACCACTGGGATCTGTGTTACACTGTACTTGAAGGCAATGAAAAGAAATGCTGTCAAACTACACAGGAGAAGCATATCAGGCAGGTAATAGTTCTATTTATAGAGAAATTCCATTTATAGAGAAGCTAGCATGAAGGGGAGAAAGGGCCTAAAACAAACAGTCCATTATTGGCCTGATGAAAAACACACTCAAGTCAATGTCAGCCTTTAAACTGACTTTAAAAGACCTTGTGTCAGGCCCTATTTAAGATTCCACTATATGAGCAACATGGAAAGAGCTATGGTGCTATCCCAATTCAGTCGAGGTCAGCTAGAATTTGATCGCTGACTTGAGCAATGTGAGGCTTCACGCACTCAGTGCATGCTGCCTGAAGATTAAATGACCCCAAATGAAAAACTAAAATACGCAATATACAGTCAAGACTACTTTTACAGAAAACATACTGTGGTGACGCAACACATGGATAACAAATGAATTGCACAGATATGGGTGAAAGCAACAGTAATAGGAAAAGATTTGGTTTCAAGTATCAAAGAATGTTTCATGTGTTAAAAATATTTAGAAAATCAAATGGAAAATATAATATTTTATGTATTACTGGAGAATTTTTAGGACATTGATTTAAATCCCTCATAACCAAAATAAAATCAATCTACTGCCATTTAAAGGAAAATAAGGTAGAAGGGGCAGTTCTGAGAAGATCTGTCACTGCTTAGCTTCTTATCCTTTCACGAAATTCCTGAAATATTATCGCCAAAACACTGATTCACAGAAATACTGGGAGTTAAGAAATGCCATGTGTAAAACTAATTCAGAATTTGTTTGATGAAATCACAGGCAAGAGAGATACACCTTTTTAAAAGTGAAATATATACATTCATAACTATTTCATCCAAATGTTCATAGCAAGTCTTAAATATTTTCTCTCCTACTACTGCTCTTCCTAGATGCAGGGGAATAAAGAAAAAAAAGAAAGAAAAAATTATTTTCCTTTACAGTCTGATTTCCAGTTATGACATCTGCTTCTCACATCAATGTTAGTATTTTAGGGGAAGCATTTTAGGGGAAGCACCGCTAATGACGGCCATAAATACCTGCTGCATCTCCCAACTCCAGGCAGTTACTGCAGCCCTCTGACAGCATTCGGACACTTGAGAGCCCGCGGTGGTTGCTGGAAAGACAACCAGAGAGCAGGTTCCCATGTTCAATGCTAGAACAGGTTTACTTAGGACTTAAACAAGAAACGGGAAAATAAATGATGGTCACAAAAGTGCGTAATGAAGATGCGGCCACCATCATGTCACTATAAACTTCTTAGCCATGTAGGCAGTAGAAGGAGTGTGAATTCTGATTCCTCAGAAAACTGAACTTCAGGTCATTTCACTACAGAGCTTTCTGTCACGGAGCCAGGGCACAACATGAGAGGGGGTACACTGGTAAGCTTATTCTGCTGACACCACTGCAGGTAAATATGACAGCTGGGCAGAAACGGTCACACCAAGCTACAACATATCTAAGCAATATTTTGCTGCTAATGGTGAAAAAAGGGGCTGGGGAAAATGAGACAAAATCTCCAGTGTGACTACTGGTTTGAAAGCAAATGGGATGTCAGCCGGCCAGCACCAGCAGGCTTGAGAGCCGCCGAGATCTCACCGGGGCTCAGGATTTGTTCCTGGCCATGCTCTGACCCGTCCTCCCGCAGTTCACGGAGGAACCAAGCAGCTGGGTCACACAGTGGGCAGATGCACGTGGGAGAGAAGCCCTCTCGCTGAGACGGCCGCCCCGGCTGCTGGAGTCCCCTCTGTGACCGCTGAACCACACGAATCCCAGCGCCCGCAGCTCCTGCAGCCGAGGGAGCGGAGACTGGCTCAAACCTCACCTCCAATGCCGTGCTCATGGATGCCCGGCACACTAGAACAGTCAGGGTGGAAAACACTCCTTCCTCGTTTAAGAAGGAAAAAAGGAGAGACAAAACAAGAAAAAAAATACAAAAATTAAACTTTAGATATACACGTTACAAGAAAACAATGTACAGAGACAGAATTGATTTTTTTTCTCATTTTGAACCAAGAGTCATGTAACTCTTAGTTTCCCTAGTCTTTGTTTTCTTTAAGCCATGCATTGATTTGATAGATGTGGAAACCGACTTCCACCGCCTTGAAGAAAAGAAAGAAAAAACAAAGAAGAAAAAGAAATTAATACTAATAATCCAGGGGATTAGGGATCAGAGGTTAGTGCACAACCTTTTAATGAGCAAGGTATTTAAAGACTGATGACACAGTATATTTTTATTCTTCAGTAATTTAGTACAGAAGTTCACATTGATTGCTTAAAAGGCCATTCCATTTTATTTCCCATATTTAATTGTTCTTAGTGCCCAATAAATGGTTGTCTGAAGAAAGTAAAAGATTATTTTATTCTTTTTGTAGCATTAAATACAGTGCCGAGCCCAACACACTCATTCACACGCCCTCTACATGCCCTTCGTGTTTTCACAAAACTGCGCAGATTATCTGTTTTTCATTACCAAAACCTGAAACCCCCGCAGTATTCAGGCTCTCTAACCTGAGCTAAACTTCTCACAGGTGCAGGAACAAAAAGGAGCTATTTTGCCTTTCCCAAGAAGAACTTTCTATATGTCAAAGAAAGCATAGGCTTGCACAGTAAAATTTTGTCTTACCATGCAAGTTACATCTTCTACAAAAAAAGCTTTGCCTGCTAACACCTTACATCTTTTTATGGCTTGGATCTCTCTAAGTCCTGCCTTTTGAACAGTGGTTTCAGGTCTGCAGATCAGGAAAGCGTTTACTAAACACAAGGCTCAGTTACATGCTTAAAGTTCAGCATGTGCTTAAAGCAGCTCATCATCCATTCACCTTTCTCCTTGTCAACACGGAGACAAAACGTGAAAAACATAGCAAAGGTTCTTTACTCTTAAAAACAAGTTATTGTATCTCACTACAAAAGATAAATTATGTCACTTAGGGGAGATCATGATCATTTCACAGGTATGAAGTTAGTTTTGTATTTTTCCAAGAACCATCCAGTCATCCAGATGACATACACAATTCCTAGGCTGCTTAAGTAACAATTAGGTTATAACTCATAGGTTAGGTTATAAGCCATGTTATTTATGTAACACTTAGATATTGAGACAGTGGATAGTTGCCGAAATTAGCTACGTGCCCAGTGATTTTGATAACTAGAATCTGAGAAAAAAAATAATAATAAAAAAAATTATCGGCTTCTAGTTTGCAGCTTTTCTCAGCATTCCTATGGTGTAAGAAAGCACTACCACCCCTTTATGGACACGGAGCTGAAACACAAAGAAATATGGTTCAAATTTGCAAAAGGTTGTACGGAAGTTTAATGCTCAGATTGTCCTATCTTAATTCCTAACATGTTACCCTTACTTTCAACAAAACTCGTAAGGTGAAACTGTTAATGCCATTGAACTCAACAGGATATTTTACAGCAATTTCAACAAGCATCAGGATTTCATCCTCTAACTTCAGTAGGATTTTTCCATAAGTAAGCTTTGGAAGTTTATAGCAATTTGGAACTAGAAAGAGCGTGGTTCACCGCTACATTTCATCACCCACATAAAGAGAATCTCATTCAGGAAAAAATACAGATTCTTAAAAAGATAGAAAAATAGAGTACAAAAAGCTTCATCGAAATACATGCATTCATATAAAAGTTTTATTAGTTTATATCTACCATAAAATATTGATCATCTCAAAGATGATCATCACTGTGTAAAGGAACAATGAAACATTAATGAAAAGAGAAAATAGCATGAAAATTTTTGTTTGAAAAATAACACTGTAGAGTTTTTGAAATGTAATCACATAGTGGAACCAGTACAGTAACATTAGATCTGTAATCTACTTAAGTATCTATTGATTGACACCCGTGACAAAATAACTGTTGCCCTAATAGGATTCACATATAACATTTTTTAAGTTTCACAAATAGTTCACATGGTACACTTACAAATAAATCAATTAATATTGACTGATAGATCAATATATGCACAATATGAAAAACAGTTTTGGCGGCTTTATGTTCTCCGCAGAGCAGCTTTACCTACTGGTGATTAATTTTAATTTACTTTAAAGGATTCTATTGCACCGAAACTTTAATTAAAAACGAAATGAAAAAGTCTATAAAGTCTGCATAGCATCAATTACTCGGACTTGATATCCTGCACTTCGCCTACCCTCCGTACATATGGTTTCTGTTAAAATAATTGGAAAGCACTTCTGAACAATGTCACCCACACATTCATTCTAAGAGCCAGAAGATATATGACCATTAAACGTCACTAATATTAATAAAGAAACAATTAATTCTTCATTACCTATTTCTAAAATACACCATCAAACTCCTTCAGTTCAAACACAAATAAAACATTACACATGCCTGTCACTGAAATAGGTAGTCATCATCATTGTTACAATTTACACAGCTTTCTGTTATAAGTCTAATGACTCATTTATTTATAAAGCTTTTTGGCTGACATTATAAACAACCTCTTTGAAATATTAAAAAAAATCTGTTATTAAGCAAATCTCATACTTCTTGTCAACTATTACTTTATAAAATGTTGCATCTAATTTGCATTACACTGAGAAACTGACAAAATTTACATTTATAAATGTGACTTTCAGCAAAACACACTGAATAATACTTCCTGTTGACTTATGTATAAAACACTCTCAGAAGAGCAGCACAATTTCAGCCCCCCCCCAAAAAGCAAACAAACAAACAAACAACTACTAATAAAATCCATTCAAATAGGTTTCTCAAAACGCTGCTGTGTTTACCCTAGGAACGGCTTGGCTCGGCAGCCGTAAAGTGTCTGAATTACAGATCACAGTCAGTGAAAAGACTCCCACTCACTAGCAACACTGGCTTGGATCAGGTACAAGAATAGCTCCATGTTAATTATTAAAAAAGCACAAAATTGTCACAGTCTTCATGCGCTCCAACCTGTATCAGGTTACAAGCCTCCAAGGTGTCCCTGGCATGCTGCCTGGGCTATTTATTGCTATTTGTAAATTAGACACTTGTGTGAGAATGTCAATTTTAATATCTTTGTTTAAATGAGCCTGATAAGAGATGACCAGATATACATTTTATGAGACTGCCGAATAATTATGTTACACAAAGACAGCTTGTGAACTTTACAGGACTGTTAAATAATGACTTAGCACACTCAAAGGTAAATGGCAGGTTTAGCGCCAAAAGAATAAGCTATTGCAAGCAATAAAAAGTATATGCTCTAAATCTTTAAAAACAAAAATACTGAAAGAGTCAACTACAATTCCTAGTAAAGAACAACTCCTGAGCTCTCCACACAAGAGCAATAGTGAGTCTAAGGTGCCTTTATCAATCCGGCAAATACAGCTGCAGCAAACTAATTCTGGATTTGCACAGAACGTAGGCAACGCCGAACGTAGCGGTCATTAAAGTTTCCCCTGTTGGCATAACTAACGATGCCACATGTAACAGAACCCAGTCTCTAATACCAAGGGCCCCCTGCAACACTACCGCTCATGATTTAGCACTTAGTATTCTGAACTTGTTCATCCTCCATATTTTATTCTGTGGATATTATCACCACTCAGAAAATTAGATTTCAATGAACTTGTCAGGAAATGAGTAATAAATTAATCAGTCAGCATAAACCAATTGCAGTCATTTTCTGTGTGTTTTCTTTTAGAGCCTAGGCATGAATGCAATACTAGCTGCATCATTTATTGCTGTGAACAGTTTAAAAGGACTATTGGCAGCAAGCAGTAATGCTGCTTGAAGAAAGTGGGGGTAAAAAACACCCCTCTGTGCTCTACTGAAGCCAATGCAGCTACAAGTGCCACCTTTAATGAACGCAGGGTTTCAGCACTGCAATTAGGAGGTCAGAGCCCTTCATTCCTGTGCTTCGTTTCCAGAACGTCATGGTGACAAGGGGGTGCTTGGTGCCAACCACGCTTCTTGCAGCAAAATTGGTGGTCAGATGTCCCAGAGAAAACATCCAACTTCACTCTGCTCATGGAGTTATGGCTGGTACCAATGACATCTCCTCCCTTTCCCCACCAAAAGGCATCCAAATATGCTCCCCACTACCTTGTCCCACCACGGCAGCAGTGAATACAGGTGCTGAAGCAACGTGAACAGCCACAGGGAAGAGAACTGGCTATGACTTGTTTCACATCCATGCCATAGGTCACTGGAAAAGCTGCCCAAGGCCAAATGTAAAAGTGCTTAGCTGCCTGAAGTTGTGGAAAAGCAGTTTCAATACACTGGAGCAGATTAGGTGCCAAAATCTCTATACACCACCTACCCTGTTCAGGCACTTGGAGAAGCGCCACAAGATACCTACGTGCAGCTTCAAGCACCCATACAGGTTGGGAAGCCTACACCAGCGTCTGGAGTGACGCAGGAGGGCGCCTACGGGACGAGCTGTCGTTACGAGTACCGAAACGTTCGATCGGGGAGTAATCAGGGCATATTAGGCTGATGATACGGTTAAACTGTGGGAAGCAGGAGGCTACCTTGGCAGGATGTCAGTTCTGTTCGGGCAGGACCTGGATGCAGCACGAGCTCCCTCCTCGCACAGCTGCCTGCTAAGAGAAGACAGGCCTGGGACATGGGCCAGGGGCAACTGGAGCTCCCCAGGCTGAACGAACAACTGACCGAGGTGATAAAGTGTAAATAAAATAGCTTTTACTTCCCATATTTTTGACCCAAACTTCTTAATCACTTCTATTGGGGAGGGGAAAAAAAAAAAAAGGTATTTCATTGCTGCTACAACCCTACAGCACTAACACAACCCAGTTATCGTGAGCTGACCTTACTTTTTTTCCTTCTGTATCACCAAAACATGCAACTTTCAACACGTGCAAATGCATTCAAATTGCTCCCCCTCTGCAGTAGACCTCAAAGGCATGTACCTGAAAAAGCAGGTTAGTGTGCTTAATGAAAACCTCTGAAAACCTCTGATATTGATGACATTTATCTACTAAATATGTGCACCGAGCAACACTGCCAGCTGAATTACCAGCCCGAGGCCTCCAAACTAACAGCGACAGAGCGGCTGCATCGGCTCTTGCTTCGAGCAGTGTGAAAACCAGGGAAGATAGCAGCTCACTGGTTTAGCACCTCTGGTTTAAAGCACCGGGCTTGTCTTCACGAGTAAGTGAGCCAGAAAGATTTTTTTTTTTTTTTTAAGCAAATAAAGTTCATATTCTTGAGGCAAAGGCACTCTCTGTCATGGCATGGAATTTCACAGTAAATTCTACAGATGCAAATTTCAAAACCATATAGGCTTTTGGACACGACCCATGCTACTCTCCTATACATAAAAATGAGCCATGGTAATATACAAGGTACCACAGAAACTCTTTGCCTAACAATGATGTCAAAAAGGAAAAAAAAAAGTCCACCTGCATAGTGTCTTCAAATGCACTTACTTATATTCTGCAATGATTTACTGCAAAATAAAAACTTTCCTACAGACTGCTTTTATTGATACACAATGAGGATTTTACAAATGCAAACACACTTTAAACATATGCTATATTAAACTCTCAAACCTAGTCCTGCAGGGGTAATTACAGATGTATCATACACCTGCTAAACTGCAGACCATGTTACAGTATCAGAATCATTTTTTGTCAATTTTGTCTATGTCCTTTCTTGGCTCTGAAAAATTTCAAGTGGGTTAAGCTCCAGGAGCTCATTTTCATTGCCACTTTTTAAAGGCTGAATATTGTTTAACCTTTCCCCTGTAGTCTGCATGAAATTCCTAGAGGCAGTTCAAGGCTCATACAGTCTAATTAAAAGTAGGATTTATTAAGACTAGAATAAAACAAATTAAAATAAAATAAAATTTGTCATAATATATATAGTCCCATATTTGGCATGAAGTACAGTAAAAAATTACATTATAGCATTTAAAGAAAAAAATTATCTACCCAGTGCTTTTGTCACTGAGATGGCTGCCAAAGTAATATCCCATCCTCACAACTCTTGCAATTCTCTTCGCTCCTTGATTTATCCTCATACCAGACAGCTCCCACCAAGAAGTCATGTGTTCTCATATGCTTCCCCTAAATTCATTGAAAACTATTTAATTCACTAATGATTTCAGACCCTATTTTCTTGCTTCCTCGTTTTATCTTATCATCCTAAACACTTCTTTGAAGATACAATCAAAGCAGCTCACGCTCACAACACTGCTCAGGGACTGAGTCAGACGCTGTCCTTTCTCCTTGGTCACCAAGAGTAAGGAAATGAGCTTTAAAGAGGTAGTGCCAACTGAAGGTATATGAAACAACCAAGGTAATGCACAAAGTGCCACAGACACTCCTTGCTCTTCCAAAACAAGTGCAGTTGAGCTAGTTCATGTACTGACTGCAGTGAAAACGGAGCAACATGGGCATCAGTGCAGGATACACTATTTTGCTTGGAGCTAGGTTATCCTGTGTCCAAATCTATGCAGCTGCACTTTCCCCCTATCTCAAGTTAAAACAGGCTGAATACAATATTACCTTCAGTTGTGTTGAAGCCTCATCTCTGACATATATTTTTAGAAAGCACAATTGACATTAATATTGTTTTGTATCAAAAAGCACTATGAAGAGAAGCAAAACAGTTCACCCCATTCTGTTAATAAAACCAAAAATGGGACAACAGCATCCATATATCTATGCAGCTCAGGAGAAAAATTCCTCTGAAGTACCAAGAAATGGAGAGCACATTGCACCAGCTGACCCCAGTGCTCGATGGTGACAGTAAATGGTAGTACAGGTTTCACCCTTTTGTCACTTCTCTGGAAACTTTTCCCAACAACCCACCCTAGCAGAAGCCATCCCTGTAACCGCAGCATTTTCCCAGAGTGAAATCTTTAACCCACTTCACCATACTTAGAAGTAGGAAAGCTTTGGCAGATAAGCAGGTCTACTGCAGAAACAGAGGTAGAAACTCCCTAAAGAAGTGGGACATTTTTCAGCACAAGTTCCCTCAGTATTCCAGGGTTCATCTCTGCGCTATAGTGAAGGAGCCCTTTTAGGTAACCTTCCTCCTACCTATCTTCGAATTACATGTATTCAGTTTCCTGATATTATCCTAATTATGTCACAATTAGTCATGCTAAATGATTGCTCTTCCTTGTTTTTTTTTTTTTTTCAATAGATTTTCATATACTTTAGAAAAACCTAAGTGGTAACTGTGTCCCATCAGTTCAGTCACCATTAGCAGATATTTAGGTCTTTCAAATCTGTTCTCATGGTTTCAGGATTTCAGATGCTTGTTTAATTCACCACTTTTCAGTGCGCAATTTTCTCAGTGTCAGACTTGTTTAATTCACCACTTTTCAGTGCGCAATTTTCTCAGTGTCAAATGCTCTACCTTATCTCCCAAAAGAGAATATAGTTCCAGTAACACTCACTTCAGTGTTTTTCCTATTCTGGGAAACAAAACAAAACAAACAAAAACAAGCAAATGCACCATTTTCTGCAGTTGCCCTTAATTTGACTTCACTATGGTCCACGTTAACAGAAACAGCAGCTAAACTGTCTTTGAAACTTTATTCACCATAGCCAGAAAAAAAAGAAGAAAAAAAGACTGGTGAAATGCCTTTAAAACATGCTTTAATCTAGCTGGAATGCCATAAATTGCTTCCAGATGTGCTCCATACAAAAGTCAATCATAGCTATTTATACTGACACTCTGCAGTCCAAACAATCTGAATCCAAATGCCATGTCTCTGCTACAATAAAGCTATAAATGTCAGTTTTGTTGAATTTGGAGAGGTGTTGAAGAGTTCATGCTAGCTTGCTTTCTGGGCTATTTGTTAGCCAGCAATTATTAAAAAAAATTAAACCCTTTTAAAATGGATCCTTTCCTTGCTGAGCTATTCCTAAAGCACACCTGACACCTTCCAATCATGACCTTGAAAGTGCCACAGGTTACAAGTTGAAATTCATTTCATAAGTTAGAAAAATGTAGTGCTTAGGCTGCGGGCCAAGAATAACTGAAGGGCTTGGCAAGGCTCCCATGCCCTCCCTTAGACCGAACACACACGTAGTACACCTGGGACTAAATGAACTGAAGTACAGTAAAATGACACACCAACTGCAATAATACCTCTATTCAGAAATCTACCAGGGCATGGAGGAAAAAAAATGCATATTCTTACTATCAAAAAAAAAAAAAAAAAAAAAAAAAGGTGGTTTGGAAACGGTATCCTCATCAATTGCTTTGCATGAGACACATGGCTATCAGAATCAAAGCGTTCTTCACTTGGGAAAATTAAATAACCAGCATTTAGATGAAAAGATGACCTACACAGATATACTGCACTGTTTCAGGAAAATATATCAATATTGTGTAGTCTCCATAGAATTTTCTTGTTCATTTTTATAGACTTCATTAACATGTTTTTTTCCCTGTGAAAGTGCACCTGCAGTTCAATTCACATTTAAATGTTCATAATTTTAATTTTGGCTTTTTGTCAGTAACAGACGATAGGGAATTTTCTTATCATTCCTGGTAGCTTGGGGAATTTAAAAGTTTAAAAAACATAATATATAAGGACCATACTCTTTAATTTCCCTGTCTTTTTATTTCCCTTGATGTTTGCTTTCTTATCCCCCTACTCCAAAGGTTTCCTTTGCCTTCCCTCCATCCCTCACTTTCTCCAAAGTTCAGAAGACCTTCCCTGCAATGAAGCTGAAGAGCGTTCCTTCCTCTCTGGCTAAGCTGTAACGCTGTCATTTTTCAGACAAACAAAAATTCCCTATTTTCAGAGAAGGGAAGCAAACTATGCTACAAAATGTGGCAGTTTAAAATGCAAATCTGTACATAAATGCAGAAAAAAATACTTCAAAAACAAGGGTTTTACTCTCTCAGTACAGCTAACTAGGAAATTAGTTTTAATAAATCTGCTCAGTCAGAGATTATATAAATGACTGGAGAAGCAGCGACTATAACACCTGTATTTAAGAATGGGGGAGGAACTCTCTAGTGAACTACTGAGCTATCAGTCTGGCCCACATATTATGCAACGTTTGATAATCAATTTTGAATGGAATGTAATTTCTGTGTAATTGCAGGGGGTTGGAGGAAAGATAAGCACCACAGAAGCAGAGAAGCTACCAAGTTAAAAGACAAATTTGGCACAAGAACAAATGATTAAGATTTGGCCACGAATCCCTCCAGACTGGAATTTACAAGCACATTTCTAGCCATCCGAAGGGTGAGGCTCTGCAACAACTGCCTTGCGGGACTCGCGTGTAGGAAAAACTTTTTACAGCGGAGGCTGATAAATTTATATGATATAGTATCTTGAAGCAGCAGGGGATAAAACTTGGCAAGGCACAAGTTGCTTTCCAGTCCTGCCGCAGCCGACATTCACGCGCCTGCAGCCCTGCCTCATGTCAGACAGAGAGAGTTTTCCGATGCTGGTTTCTCCAGTGAACAACAACCGGCTCCTGCAGGAAAAGCAGAGGGACCTGCTAAAGCAATTAGAGGGCCACACTGTTATTGAGAAATACCTCTTTGCTGGTATATTTCTTCTTTTTCTTCTGCTCAACTGGTGACACTAAACTTCATGAAGTCCATTAACGTGTCTATATTTCAATCTGTGTCACTTTACATCCCCAAGCTACAACAACGCATCTGGGCAGTCCTCTCCACCTCCCACCTAGCTGGAAAGACTTACTGCACTACCTTCAAATACACACACTCACGCATACTCACAAACCCACCCACACACATTTAACATCTTACTTGAAGATAAATGCACTCCCAAAGTAAATAACTACTTTATTCCACATACATAATCCCTACTTTCTCCTCCACCAAAACTTTTTGTCTGGCATAATGTTCTCATCTCACCTGTCTGCCAAGCTTATCACTTAGATCACAAACTTTCCAAATCTGGGATTTATTTACAGCCTTCTGACAAGGCACCAGCCACACTCTGGGACACAATAAAAATCCAGTAACTGTGACAATAATAACTGACACTAATCACTATCACTGCATTAAAGACTATGAATCTGTCCTGCCTTTGCAGCTGTGCCGTGCTTCTTCTCAAGTACTAAAGGAGCTGCCAGCAGACATGTTAGATTATTAATTCAACCATCCTCTTCATCCAACAAAAAGTATCTGTATCTCCAGATCCACATAGCTCCTGCATTTGTGATGGCTCATCCCCAAAAAGAGACAGAAGGAGAACAAAAGTCAGTGGAGTTACCAAAATATACAAGTCCCTTACGGCTACTGTTTCAAACAAACAGGTTGGGAGCCAATGTAGTAATAATAACTTCTATCAATATCATGCAATGTTTTATTTGGTTTAGATATGTCATCATTTATTGGAAACAATAAGCCTTCCTAAATAAAACTCATATGTCTAAAATTATTTACTATAGCTTTAAAAGTAACAAATGAAGCACTTGAGTCTCAGATGTGTAACCAGTAGGGAGTTGGCTCGACGCATCAGTTTTTACACCTCTTGCAGTTAAATCAGAGATCCAAATGCAAAATCTAGCACTCAGTGGTGAACTTGTAACACTCCCTGGAGGAGTGTGTCCATAAACCATTCAGTGGATTACACTCATCCATACAAGCCTTTATTTTATATACCCCGTCCTCACCAAAAAAAAAAGAAAAAAGAGCTAAACTAAGGTGAAATTAAGGTTGTATAAACTATACATCATTTTTTGTCATCCTATTTCTAAGTTTCTGTTTCCCTTTCTGAGACTTCATTAGAAAAATTTTCCACTGTCTTTATCTCACATGGATTCATTTTTCTAAATTGCTTCTTGGCCAGAAATAAGCTCCAAAAAAACACTCGGTGACACATGTGGCGTGGCCGTGCACGGCTCAGGAGAGCTTTCAGGCCTTCATGAGTATTCTCAGCACAGCTAATACACTTTCAAAACTTTTCTTTTTTCATTGACTTTTCTGAGAATTTTCTTAATGATAGCATTTGGGGAGTTTCAAATTGCTCTTCACCTCCTTATGAGTCTTCCAGACATGGAGTCTCTCTCAGTATATTTTGGTTCTTTACATATACATATATAGGTATATATACACATACAAGTGTGCATGCATGCTGTATATGCATACACAGCTACATGCAGACAAACACAGGTTGGGGCTAAATGTGTAATGGGTAAAAATCAGTGTGATTTCACTGAATTCAATGGAAGCTACATCACCTAAGAATACCTAGGACACCTGAGGGCAGCGGACCTCATATTTTATGACCTTTCAAAGTTCAGAGAACATAATCAGTGTGAATATTTCTAAGGTCCTTCACAATAAAAAATGAAATAGAGAAAAGAACACAAAAACTAATATCAGGTACGGTGTTTTTTTGTTTCAGTGAATACCATCCTCCAATGCAGTGAAAAAAGCACTCTTGACCTGTCGAAAAATGAAGACAACAGAGTGTCAATGCCAACCTCCTTGTAGGTCAATTAGTCTTTCACGTCAATCCTCCTGAATTTGGGAGTCAAATACCAAAATTTTCCTACAATCAAGCAAAATTCACATGAATAACTGGCATAAATACTTACTCAAGAAAAACTGGAAAAAAAAAAACTTACCCAGAAACTGGATGTGCTGCCTAGAGTGCCACATGATTAGTGCTAACAGACACAGAGTGGAAGATAAAGTCACATCTACAATGAGGGCTGCGCAATATTCGGAACAGCAAAGAATACTGGAATAACAATAATTACATTCTGTAGTAGAATGTCAAACACTAAGCAAAAGATCCAAATTTCTGTTCTTGACATTGTCCATCAGTCAGCACATCCCCCTCTTTTGCTAAAACACTAATACAATCAGTAAGCAAAAAGACAGAGTTTAATCTTCCTCTTCCCCTGGCTTCTGCCAAGTGTTCTTAAAGAAAGAAAGAAAAAAAAAAAAAAAAAAAAAGCTTGTTTATTCAAAAGGAAAGGACTTATCAGACAGAAGGAAATACATTAAAAATATCCAACTGATTGAAACCTCATAGTCATTTCTAGTACGTTTTTCAACCATGTCAGGAGTTCAGCTAGCCAGCCTAACATTTATTGTTTTTCTGTTAATTTTTTTGTAGTTTCTTTTTCTAAAAAAACTATTTTATTGAAAGTTTCTTCTTCAGGAAAACAAATGGCATAACATGAGAAACTATAGCCAGAAACTTAAGTTTGAAGAAAGTTTCTATTTATCATACCGTGATAATTGCCAGCCTTCCTCTGGGGCTAACTCTAAATGGTTGTCTGCCCATGGGGAGGAGCATTATGATTTTTTCCTGTGACAGAGAACTGAACTGATTATCTAGCATATGGTTTCTGCTATGAGCTTCCTTCTATGTTTTTTGTGATTTATTCTGTAATTTTGGAATAGGTAGCTTCTGAGTCCTACCAGCAGCCTTTGAATAAACAGTTTCCACAGATCAGAGTTTCCAGTTATTCATCTTTAAGAATATGGCAGTTCCCCAGGTATCTACATTTATCATAATTTCCCACTTATATCTGTATCTATTTATTAAGTTCCAGAGAATTTGCCACTGATTCATTGTCAGTTTTCATATGACAGTAATACTAAAAAAGTTCCAAATGTGTTCAGTAAGTCTTTCAATTGTTTTTTTCTTTAGTTGACCTGTAAAACATTACTGAAACATTAAAAAAAAAAAAATCTACTCCACATTCAAGAAACTTGCAGCAACACGGAGAGTGTTTTTATTCTGTTACAGTGCACTCATAGTTTACCTTCAACTCTCTTGCTTGCAATCATAAAAACACCTACTTCTAAACCGCTGGATTTGCCAGTGAGAATTTGGAGCTAGTGGACCTCTCAGGTTCTTGCTGCACAGGTATCACTGGGATGGGAGCAGCAGCAGCAACCGTGACAGCGCATCTGCCTCTGCAGTCCTCCTTTTCTGCACACTAAGCCAAACTCCATGTGGACTGGGTAAGCTAACAGGAATATCACTGACAAACTGATCCATTACCTGACCCCATGCTGGGCAGAAACGTGCACTGAGAAGATACAAAAGGGGCTATTGAGTCAATTAGTCAGTTGAAGTAATTATGCCCTCAAGTGTTAGGAAGCTGAAAAGCCATTTTAGCTATATAAAATACAAGGAATCTTGGTGTTAGGTCAGAAAGACAAGAGCATTTGCATTATGCATTGCACATTTTATCTATTCCTTGAATGCCACTTTCACGGCTCCTGATGCAAGATTTTCATTAAGCATTGTGTGGCCAAATGAGAAAGTTGAGTCAGAGAACTAAACACATTCAATCAGAGCCAAATTAAGAGACTGGCAGCACATGTTATAAAATAGGACTGCGAGCCTGCTACATGAGTCAGAACATAAAAACTTCTAAGGCATATTAGTCAATAAAGAATAACCACGTCCCCTGAAATTTAAGAGGAGTTTGGTGAGCAATTCTGGATCACAGTTTGCTCATCTGTTTATCAGCCAAGCTCCAGAGACTCATCTCTCCCAATTACATCGTTCTCTCTCATCACGCCATACTTCAGTGACCGCATCTCTGTGTCAATGCTTTTTTAATTCTTTTATCTCTCCTATTTTCAACTTTGAAAACCTATCCTAATTCTTCGCTTATATCATTCTGATGAATTTCCCTTATCTTGAAAAAATGTCCGCTCCTACTCATTTTTTCCACTGTACTTTGCGGTTGGTTTGTTTGTTTGTTTAAGTCAGCTAATAAAATCACCTCAGAGTGCTGCTTCTTGGTGCAGCTCAAGCAAATACTGCAGTATGAGTAAGATGAGGTATAGTACAATATGCAAGAGATCAGAGGCTGAAATGAGAATACAATTTCCCATGAGACAGTTCCATGTTCAAGCCATTTAACTTTAAAACTAGTTCAATATTTGAACAAGACACTATTTTATACTCATTCAAAGTTTAAACACAGATCACTTTTAAATCAATCACAAATTCAAACCTCTTTACTTCAGAAACTGTTTCAATATTTAAATGCCTTTTTTTTTTTTTTTTTTTGTAATGTAACGTAACAGCAGCTCCAAGTCTGCAGAAGCAGAACTGACTTTAAAATCCTTAAGAGCAACGCTTTTTCCTTGCCAACACATACAAAAGGCAGTTCTAGGAAAAAGAAAAAAGCCACAAAGGCGAGGCTGTACTTTGCTTCAGAGTTTTAAGAACAAAGTTTGGACAAAGAACACACAGTCTAGCCTTCAGCCCAGGCTAAAGTAAATGCATTTAGTACGGGGTACTTTCAAAGAGGAAGACTCTAATTCCACACTATTCCACTGCTTTTGACCTCACCTAGGTGAGGAGTAAAACAGGTATCAGTGGGACCCACATAGACAAAAACTAGTCCTCCTTTAGAGATAGAACCAGTGACACACTAACAGATCTGCAATTCAGAAAAAAGAACATACATCCCTCTTGCTAATCATCCATATTTTGGTCCTCCTCCTCACCCACTGAAACTACTTGTTCTAGTACCTTGGAAGTCTCCTGCCTGAGCTAGCCTTGCAGACATACACAGCAGTAGCTCTGTGTTGCAGAGAACAACTTCAGTGGGTGAAGTCAAATTTCATACCTGCATTTTATTTGCATATAATGATCTCAAAGAATTTTACCAAACTTGTCATTAAAATTCATTTTTACAGATAGGCTACTGATCAGCAGTGAGCAAGTGAGCAGGGAGGAGATCCCATGATTTCTGAACTGCATCAGTGTCCTGCTCTACAAAACATGCCATTCTAATCCGACTTAATTTCAAGCCCAGTTTGCTCCTAAAGATTATTTGGGTGTTTTTGATTTTCAGAAAAAGTTCCTGTTCAGAAGGGCAGGACATACAGCTCAGTGCAAGTGTTGCACTACAACAGTATCTGTGTCAAACAGTAAAGATGAACAGATCCTTATAAAGCAAACAGTCTTCTTAACCTCAGGGCTGCCCTGTTCTCTTTTTTGGTCAACTATGGTCCTAATTCTCAAGATAAAAGAGCCCTTAAAATAGATTAAGCATCTGTAATAGGAGGAGGACACAGATTGACTGCAAGAATTAGGCTCTATCTTCAACACACTTAACTACCAATGGCTTTGCATGAATTCAGAAAATATTATTTGTTGTATATGCTATGCTTTATGCACAATACACTCCAGTCATCTGCATGGCTACCAAGCACGCTGTTCACCCAGTAAAAGCACCAAGCACCTTAAGGCATTTGAGACAACCACATTCACAGGAAAAGGGCTGCTGTCATTCATAACCATTAACCAAACAATGAAAGGACCCTATCTGCAAGGAGCAACAGTCCACAAGGTTCATGCAATAAATGACCTGTATCTTTTATTTCCTCACCTTTTTGCATACTTCTAATAAAACATTTCGTTGCAATTGACACAGTACTAACATGCTGTCTTCCAATAGCTCACATAGAGCATGTCATTGAAAACTCAGTTTGGAGCAGGAAAGTATTTGATGAATCAAGTAGATGAAGCCAAGATGTAGTTATTAGATGCATTACATCTTTAGCACATCATCTGTAAAAATGTCCAGGGTAAACTAACGCTCCAGGGGAAACCTGACCTTTAAGAGGCTCCCTAATACTACATCTAAATTAATGTCAGTGACAGGCACTTCAATCTAAAATAGCAGGGTTCTTTCGTTCCATCTACACTATCTATTCATCCATTTATTTGTGCGTAAATGTGTGTGTGTGCATAAACGAATTTGTGTCACTCTGGCATTGAGTGGGGAGGGGGAAGGGGAACAAAAGGATCTAATGGATTTTGGTTTCTTCTTCCTCGCGCCTGTTAAACGTACTATTAATTCTGCAAAAGGTTCTCAGAATCTTTTGAGAGAATGTTAAAAAAAAAATCCCAAATTATTAGCTTTATTTTTCTTAATAGAAATAAACTATCTTCTCCAAAGTATCATTCATACCAACAAAATAAACGTACTTGAACCAGAGCAGAATGGAACTGCAGCAACCAGTATAATAAGCAATGCTGAATTTGTTTTAAGCATTGGGCTGGGCTCTAACATGACTGGTAGCCAAGTATTGTAACTGAGATCAGTTTTGCCATTTCGAAATATTGCAAGAACATTTCTGCCTTAGGAGGAAAAAAAAAAAAAAACCACAGCCCACAACAAAATTTTAATAACAGAATAATTTCATGACAGTTAGCCATGAATCTACACTGATGGTGGCAAAATCTTCACTTATTTCTCTTTTTGTCCCCTACTCTTTTTGCATGTGTGTTTGCGAGGAAGTTACAACACAGTAGATGAAACAACTGCAAAACAGCCATTTTGCTGCCCTTCTTAGTGTCCTATTTGTTCCATGTATAAGTCCTTTGTCCCTTCATCTCTTGCCAATACATTAGACATGATTTAGTCCACAAAGAACTGCATTCCTCCCAGAAAGGAAATGTTCTCCCTCTCTGCTCCCAACAGACAATTATTTGTGTTTCCAAGAGACATGTCTTCATGCTGAGACCAAAGTCTGTACCTTGATGCAAAGGATTTACGTCCCACTCTGAAATGAGGACAATCACATTAGCCAAATCCTAGTGAACTAAAATTGCTAAGTCCTTTCACATTTTGTTGATCAAGAACCTTTTTATTGGAACATTTTTCTCTCCAAACCTCAGGTGGGTAATAAACTATGCTCTAATTGGTTTCCATGCAATGAAGAGCTAGCTGCCTTGCATTTTAACTTGATTTTTTAATGTACAGTTATATTTCCTTACAAAAGGCCCAACTGATCAGAAATTACTGTGATCCCACACAGAGATGCACTCCTAGAAACACAGTGAGTGCATAAAACATTAATGCCAGTAATACAGACATGATATGTTTCAACTCTCCTTTCAGCTAAACAATCTGCCTCCTTCATACTAACATCATCGTTCAGCCCATGAGCTACATAAACATTGTCAAACCTGGTTTCAATACAAGACAGCACATTAATGTTCTCATTAATATACATTTCCCAGTAACCACCCTATTAGACTGCTTAGTTCAAATCCTATGACATATCCCATATCACATACTTTGTACTCAGCAAATCAAAAGATACAGTCATTGTCAGCTTCCTATGTAAGTATTAAAAAAACTCTGTTATTGTGTATATTCAAGACAACATCTCCCACTGGGCTCCCAAGAAAATATGCTTGTGCAAAGCATAACCCTTTTCTCTTGTCCTAGGTAAGAGCCATTGCCTCTTTCACAACCTCAGGTAAACTGGCAGAGAAATGAGATGCTGTTCAGAAGCGATAATCCTCTCCACGACCTCAGAGTATTTGAGACCAAACCAGCACTCCAGTTGCCTCAAAAGCAAGCCCGTAGGTGGCTGCTAAGTGCAGGGAACCTGATGCAGAAATTCCCTGACTTTGTCTACTACAGACCTTCCATAATTAAGTGAGACGCTCTTGCAGACAAGTGAACTTTACCTTGTGACTTGGTACTTGGCAACAGTGCAGCAATATCAGTCCTAGAATAAATGGATGCAGCTGCATGTACTGGAGTGCTGCATATCACAAGTTAAATTTCACGCCAGCCTCTTTAGCAGGTCTATGACCTCGCAAAGTACGAACACTTACTGCACAAGCAGTGTGCTACAGACAACCTTACTGCACTCTCTTTTGCCAGCCTGGCTTATGCAGTGGTTTGCTGAAGGTTAGGGACCTATATACTGGGAGCTCACACCTCAGTTTTCAAGTGCATCACCTGGAAATGCAAACATCCTCAGATACAAAGTTCATTAATGTGGAGACTCTCCACAGCCAGGCTTCTGAAATATTACAGTACGGTGCAATTTTACATTTGGGTTATCATATTTAAAATATAGGAATATTTAATATAAATATAGGAATATTTAATATAGCTGTAAATAAACAAATACCATCTTTCCATACTGCTGAGCATTAAAGAGTTGCATGAAGTGTATCTCTTTCCAAATAAAATGATTTTACAGTGACTTTTACTTAAAACAGTGAAATTAAACACACAGAGCCAGACACACTAACTTTTGCTCTATTAAGCAACACTTAATACCTTTAAGATGTGAGAAACAGGAAAGAGTTTTTAGGAATTTTGAGGGCAGCAGGGAATTATTCTAAAGCCATCTGATTTCTTAAAAGAGAAATCAAAGTTGAAAGCAAAATTGAATTAATCCCAGAAACATGTAATGAATGCCCCCCACTAATCAAACTATGGGGAGCACTCAACCTAGATAGAGTGAGGTCCAATCAACCTTTGAAACAAACAGCACCCTCTCTGAAGTCCTTTGACTCTTTTGGGTTCACTACATTTGACCCAGAATACATAACTCTGGAGAGCCACTGATCTCATACGGTAGATCCTCAGAGGGTGTAAATCAGAACAACTCCACCGACTTCAAAAACCTCTACTCTGATTCACCTCATGCCAGCTGAGTCTCTGGCTCCAGATGTCTGTGTGCAGTCATGAATTCCTGATTTCAGCACACTTTAACACAGCTAGAACAGCAGTAGAGGCTTGAAAGTTGTTGTAGCTGTTTTTAAGAAAAAAAAAATGTTAATTAAAATTAGCAACTGAAAGTATCCTATATATTCTGATGAGCAGTTGAGATTTACTCTGGATATGTAGGTTTAAGGTATTTGTGCTTTGGGCTTCAAGCCTCCTTTTTGAGCCAGCTTCCACTGTCAAGTTCCTAGGAAGACGCTTAAAAACATTTAAAAGTCAGTAATGTATACTGCACTTCTTCATGTACAGTGTGCCTATTGAAATGCAAGTCTTTGAAAGCAGTGATGTGAATACTGCGTTATGTCAATCACAAGGAGGTCTGGCCTAAATATCCCCGTCAGAGCTATTTCAACCTTCCAACAATCCAATTACTTATACTACGTTAGACCTTCCAACTCTGTGAATGTAAACTGTTTACACTCAGGCAGTTAGGGTTGTATTGATAGGGTTGTACATCATGAATAATTTTGTCAAAATACGGTGTTTCAGATATAATTGCCAGAAGAGATGTAACATGTAGGCTTGCAGCCTCAAGTGCAATTGTCTGGCACATATTAGGTTTGCAGGCTGCACTAACATGTGCAATGTTGCTTAAAAGCTATGTGAGAAAAAAGTACTGTGACGGAGTATTATACATGGGACTCGGTAAAATTTGCAGTAATCCGAAAGAAATTATCATGGTACAAATTCACTTGTCTCCAGTTAGCATAGGTTTCTGAAGACATCTAGTCCGCATTGCTTTGGCAGATGACATAAACTGTTTTTTCTTTCATTCCCAGATCCAATAAATGAATACATGTCCTACAAGGGGTGGTTCTAAAAGACTTTCTAAATAAATACATCTGAGAAATATTTAGTCTAACAAATTCCTAGAAATAGGATTCTGATTTTCTTACTGTGTCTCTCCTACTTCTGGACAGCTTTGGCATGACAACATCAACCTAAAGAAGGGGGCTACAAATTCTTCTATCTAAACAAAAGCAACATTGCAGGTGCTTTTTATGCATTCTAACCATATAGACAAAGAATGAATTCAACCTTGCTATCACCACCTGACATTTCTGAAATTCAACTTCCATCAGCTTCCAATTCAACTTCCATCATCCTCTCCTATCTTTCCAATAATTGCAGCATACTCCTGTGATGAAAATAAAAAAAAAAAAAATTTATATATACACATATTACACACACATATACACATACACCTGTATAATGCATGCACATGCACACACACACATCAGCCACAGACCAGAATACCTCTCATCTTGCTGGTAAATCATGTTAGCTGCTCACAATCATCTCTAAAGTTCCGGTTCTCCCAGTGCCTATATGCACATTACACTGAGCAGACCTCACACTATTGTGAGCTTTGGTAGAAGAAACTGTTTCAATTGAGGAAATATTATTGTCGAGGAAGCTACAAAATCACAGAATCACAGAATGCTTAAGGTTGGAAGGGACCTCTAGAGACCATCTAGTCCAACCCCCCTGCACACGCAGGGTCACCTAGAGCAGGTGGCTCAGGACTGCGTCCAAGCGGGTTGGGAAGATCTCCAGAGAAGGAGACTCCACAGCCTCTCTGGGCAGCCTGTGCCAGGGCTCTGTCACCCTCACTGTCAAGAAATTTTTCCTTAAGTTCCTTTGGAACTTTTGGTGCTTCAGTTTGTGGCCGTTTCCTCTAGTCCTATCGCTGGCCACCACTGAGAAGAGGCCGGCCCCATCCTCCTCACTGCCTCCCTTGAGGTACTGATAGACACTGATCAGGTCTCCTCTCAGCCTTCTCTTCTCCAGGCTGAACAGGATGAGGATACTGAATGAGGATACTGTACCCACACCTGCCTGGGTGGGATAGAGAGACAAGTGTTGGGATGGGAATTTCACCCAAAGCTTGACCTCCTGCCCAGCAGCGATCTGATGCTTTTGAGATTCTCCAGGAACACTAAGAATCTGAAAATTACAAGTGTAAGCATGATGCATCATAAACCCTGTTACTGCAGTGGTTTTGAATGCATTGTCAAACCCACTCATAACTGAACAACAAGCTCATGGGCAATTTGTTTCTCAAAAAGATGGTTGAACAAGCCAGCAATTCATCAGCTCAATACTACAGCCAGTTTTTTGGAAGATACCAGGTCTTCTATTATTTTTGCCTGTATGTGGTTATTTAAATGCAGCATAAAAGTTTCCCTCCCATACTTAGTACTTTTAAGCAGTTTCATACAACCTCCTTCTGCCGCACTGCTAGAGGCCTGAAGGATGCACAAGCGAGAGCTATCTGGGTTACCTAACCAACAGTACATGCAAGACCACTTGGGTGGCATGCAGAGAGTTCACTTTCAATTTATAGCCTAAATTTTGCCTTGCGCAATTTCTCTTCTGCTGAAATGCCACTTCTGAGGTGCCACCAGCAATACATGTTGAGCAGTGGAGACCACCGTGCTCGGGGCAGGCACAGAACTGAATGCTCTTCTGTGTTGCGCAGACATGCCTGTTGGCATGGATCACATAACTTGGAGAGGCAAAACTAACAGCGAGCGGCAGAGCCACTTCCCTATGAATCATTTTTATTTCTGTAGCTTGACTCCTAAGTTTCCTTCCCCTCTCCTTTCAAATTGATGCCGTAATTTGGTCACACTGTAGAAATCTGTATCTCAGTAGGTACAATATTCTGTGGAGCCACACTGGCCTCTGATATTTCGGAGATTGCTCCTGATTCATCAAGGCTTCCTTGATGACTTGCAACGGCTTGGTCAGGTCACAGGGTACAGGCTGCAATTTCCTTTGCCTTTTTATTTGTATTAATCAGTAGTTTGGGACTGTAGATCTTCCCGTTTCCTTGCGGCCTTCAAACATCACTGCATTATAGCGGCACCTGGTGGGATGGGTCAGGCCTGAGAAAATAAGACCTGGCAAACAAGACTGCCCTGAGCTGAACAGAGGTCTTGGTTTCAGAGGGCTCCACATGGCACATAATGAAAATAGAAATGGACATTATTTCTTGCCTCCTGTCTCTCCAATATCTATTGATGTGAAAAGTTTAGAATTATTATCACTGAGCCATGCCCTGATACCCACTCAAGGCGTGCAAAATGCTGCCAAGAGAACAGACTGAACCGCATGCTGCACCTGAGAAACCGTAGCCAGCAGCACCGGGGAGGTAGGAGGGCACCACAGCACAGCACCAAAATGGGTGATGGTGGTGCGGAAAATCAGATACATAGCTTATGTCCAAGGCCTCTCAGGTTTTGATTCATTAGGTACCATTAAAAATTTATAAAAGTCTTTTAGAACTAAGGCTGGGTTCAACCAGCCGCCAGGAACTCTAGCAATGGAGTGACATATTGAGCCCTTTTCTTTTGATTACCGAGTTCAATCTCATCATTTTTATTTTATGGGACGCAAAGCATCAAATCCAGCTTCAAAAATACAATGTTCAAAATATAGTGGCCAATAAATGTTTCATGTTTTTCACAAACTAGACCTTAAAGAGCTTCAGTTATTTATTTTTATAGCAGCACCATACATATGTGTATGACACAGTAAAGGATACTGATCTCTGAAGACCTCAGATTATCTTAAAAATCCAAAAAAATCAATATCAAATTCTGTGTTTATGGTAGTCTTTATTATTTATTTTAGAAACTAAGAAAGTGGACAGTGGAGGCTGCCAGTTTTGTAGAAATACAATCCAACAAAGTTGCAGTCAGATTTATAGACGGAACACCACATTATGAAAGAAGTCATTTCCTTCCAACAGTTGAAACCTGGTTCATCATAAACAAAACATTTTTGTTGAAATTACTGTTACTCTTTTGACTACTTTAGTCCCTGTACCCTTGCCAGTACCAAGGGTGTGCAAGGAAGTCAAGGGCTCCTACACAGGTACAGCTCCCACATAGGTACCAATTACTCAACTGAAGCCATAAGAGAGGGTTTTGTTGCAATTTCCAGATACTCTGAGAAAAGACATTTCCACATACATGCAAATGAATCCCAGCCCTATGAGAGTATGCTGGCTGCTTTTGAGACTTACAGTTCTAGATTAATTTTAAAAGTGCATGCTCACAGTATAAACGAAAAGAGGGGGAAGAAGTAGAAAAGAGGAAGAAAAGAGAAAATTGGAGAACTTTATCCCCTAAAAGCATTTGGATAGAATGAGCACTCAAAGAGAACAGTAAGGACTCTCAGTTCCTCAGACACTCACACACACACACACACACACACACGAAAAAATCTTTGAATTATCATTGTTAACAACAGAAGTAGCAAGTTCCAAAGTTTAAGTCTACATGAAGTGCAATTTTTCAACCCATGTGAACATAACTGGGTTGATTAAGAGCAAGAAGAAATAAAATTCTTAAGGAGTGAACGAATGATGAACTACATAAATACTAGTTTGAAATATGCAAATACTATACAAAAAGTAATGAAAAGGGGGCTCCTACTATTTATTACTTTCTAGGCTTGATATGAATTTAAGATTCAACCTCTTGCTGCTGCAACAATCCTAGCAATATTTTCAGGTATCTGAAATACAACTTACTCTTAACAAACAGTACTGACCGTAAGCCTCTCTTTTTCTCTTATTTCCTCATTTCCACCCTCTTGTACATTTTATTTGGACTGTGTTTTAAAGTCAATGCCCTTTGCATTTATATAGCATTGAGCCACACCATAAAGGTAGCCTCTCTAAGAAAAGAAATAGAGAAAACACAGCAACAATAAAATGTTATAGAAAATACAGTGTTGCTATTATATAAAATGATTGTATACACTTTATCTGAAATATTGTTTTCTATTCTTGTCACAAGAGCAAAGTGCAGATATGAAGAATTGTTAAAATTATTAGAGGCACTGAAAGAGTCCTGCGGGGTAGAAACTGGAAACACTGATGGGAATCCTTTTAGTTTAAAGATGAGATATCTAATAGAAGACATATTTGAGGTGAACAGGACAAGGCACATTAGACATTCCTATTTATAACGTATAAATTCCTTGTGGAATGCACTGCTACCACACCACACTGACATCAAAAGTGCAGCTGGATTCTGATAAGATTTAGACAGATAATTTTTTTTTAAAAAAGTGTTTCATCAGAGAAGGCTTTAAAGAACACAAGAAATTTAAGTCCTCTTGCTACAAGACAGAGACCAAAGCCTCACAGATGAGTTAAGAAGAAAGCACCGTAATGTGAAAGACACTTAGAAGTTTATTGTAGGGTTTTCTGCAATTCTGTCTGAAATAGATGGTTCCAGCCTCTCAGAGAAAGAAGAGTGAACTAGATGGATGTTGCCTTAATCTGCTATGGCAACTCCTATATTCTTATGTTCTTATCAGATAATCTATGGCAACCAGAGTGACAATGGATGGGTACCCATTCTAGTAAAAAATAAATAAATAAATAACCTATCATTCTACTTCTCAGTGCACTGAACTGAATTATGTTAGGTTAAGTGTTGTCACACCGAATAATCTCAGACTGTATCACATCTCAGACACAACTCAGTATAACATGTAGGACAGCACACTGAAATTTGCTACAGATCTGAACTGAGGGTGAGAAAAAAAATATAGCTTGAAGTCTAGTGAAACCTATAGCACCTACTATAGTAGGAAAACTATATTAGAATATTTTACATGTAAATACTACCCTATTGCAGAAGTAGCAATTGCTCAAAGATTCACAACACCTGCCTCTTCCCTTTCTGTCTCTCCTCAACCTATCTGACATCATATCATCACAAACAGTGTTTAAAGTCAAAGAAAATCAAGAGCATCTTTCTTTAAAAGAGCTGTGAGGGTAAGAAAAAGGCAAAGACCCTTCCTTTTGGGAAAAGTTAGCAAATGTTAAGAATTCAGTACATTTCATTAAAGCACTCAAAAGATGCAAGAACATGCCCAAGAGTCAGGAATGGAAGTTCAGAGATTTTTGCATTCCTAGGGAACTTAGGGTTGTTTTCTCTTACTTGGCTGTTCTCACTGGGCAGAATGCACAATCTGATGCGCTCTGATTTCAGATTAGTTGTAATGTTGGCAGGAAGAGTGGAGACACATGCCTACCTCCTCTCTCCCTCCCAGCCCCTCTCTCTATATAAAATGGTCTTCACATTTTCATCCTCTGCATGTATGATTCAGTTTATTCTTCTTACTCCTCCTTGTTCTTTATAGCTGCTGTTTACAGTTTGAATAATACTGGAGAAGGAATCTTTGCAAAACAATGTCACACACAGACACACGCAGAGCTTGCAATTTAAAGTATGACAACAAAGGGGGAAAATAAAAAGGGAAGAAAGGAGAAACAAGATGACAGAACACTGAGGAAAGTATAGAAGTCCTCACACCAGGATTACACAGCATCACAAAGTAAGAGGTGAACGCACGTAGTTCTGTAGCTAACTAAAGGATTTTTTTCTAATAAGCTAATTGATTTTATATACAACACCACAGGAGTGTATGTAAATGGAAACACCACAGTGAGTCATCAGAGAGATATCATAATTACCAGAGATCCAGCAATCTTGCACAAAATACACTGCACTCTAAAAACAGCTAAAAGAATGCTTATATATCAGCCTATGCTTCCCATCATATTTAATACGGAAACCAGCCCCAAAAGCTATGACTTTCAGCCACTAGTTTCTCACAGTCAACCATTTTTTCCAGAGACACTGAGATAGGATGTCCAGATCCACCACAGACAGAGCCTGGGGCACAGCCTGCCATTCCCAGGAGGTCAGTTGGTGAGTCACTCTGCTTTCCTATCTGGACTGGGAGACCTTTCCTTCCAGCGTATCCAATCACTTCACAAAGCTTTGGAAGAAATCACTCTGGACATGTCCTTTAACAGACTCTGGCATTTGTTTATAAACTCAGGGCAAACATTTGCAAAGCTGGACACCTCAAGCAGAGGACTCTTCTTCACGCCAGACGTTTTCCAAATCCTACTTAGTACTTCCGAAGCGATTTTGCAAAGAGTTAATACTCAATTAGCTGCCCTGCCACAGCTAACCAATGCTAGCCCTCTAGTTTCTAGGTCCAAATTCTCTCACGGCTCACACTGCTTAGATCCCTTCTGATCGTGATTGCCCGCATGTATTCTCACGTAGGATTGCAGCAGCACCTCTGTGCTGCTTTGTGGAATGCCTGAGGTCCTCTCACTCCTCCAGGGTGGCTGTAGGACGAGTAAATCATGACACTCATGCATCCCTGCACAAGTCCCAGTACTCACCGAGAAACTGCGGTATTGTGCTGCACAATCCCTGTGAAAGAACACATGCCCTTTGAACAACACTGTCTGCTGTACCCTAAAGAAGTTAAAATAAAAGGCAAAATTGAACAATCTCCTGCTAAACAATGTAACAGAAATACCATACAAACAGTAGGCAATCTTGAGGGGCTATTAATATGGGTCTAATTATGTGTACAAGGTTACTCACATGTTCAGGCGTTCGCAAAATTAAGAATGAGGAATGCACTTTTTTAATATAAAATTTCAGACAAGGATCTTGGGGGGCTTCATAAATAACATATTCTTTTCCCAGTCTGTGCAGTCCCACAATTAACAAGAAGACTCCAATTCAGACTACAAATTTGGCTTGTCATCTGTTTATATACAGATTCTTTGAAAGTGTCCAAAAATTCGATGTTTCTCACCTCCAAACAATGAAAATCCCCATGTCATGCACAATAGGGTATGAGTTTAAAATAACAGTTCCATATTATTATTCAATTCTCAACAATTTATGATAGAACTGATGACACTTATGGAGTTCTTTCATTACTGCTTACAACAATCAAGTTAATAATCATTTATACAAGTGCCAGGAATTACTTTTAACATGTAATTTAGCCACCTTTGTCAAAAGGAGCCATGACTCTTTCCGTTTTCTGCCATGGCAATACTACCATTTTGAGCAGCCCCACACTGCCTTTGCTCCCCAAAGCTGCAAGTAGTTCACAAACAAACAACAAAACGTTGTTGGCACCATCTCCTACATGGAAACATTCCAGTCAGCCTCAAAACCACAGACAGAAGCTTGCGTGGGGATCTACTCCACTGTCATCCTCTCTGGAGGTTCAGCTTTTACTGCTGTCCTCAGTAACCTTCCCAGCAGCTGCAGACAACACTGTGATCGTTTTATGGAAAAATTTCTGCAACCTACTAACAATTTCCCTGGGAACAAAAGGCACTGAGACAAAGAACAACTCACGGCGACCGCTGCAGCTCCTGGGCCACAGCACACGTACAGGGCCTGGAGTAAACCAGAGCCATGGACTGGAAGAACATTTTGGCCTCGGTGGTTGGAGCTAACGTGGACCTCGTGGAAACAAGCTGCACATCGAAACGCAGTATTTTGCCAGTCTCCACAACACAGCCAATTTCGAGTGGAGCACAGCAGGTCCTAGCAAGACACAGCAACATTCACTAGCGTGTTAGACAAGAAGTGCGGGCCATGACCTATAAATGTCTCAGTGGACATAAAAACAGAGGATGAGGTTTCCAAATCCAGTCCAGATAAGACAGATAACATGCTGCCTCTTGAAAATTTTAAAGCGTCTGTTGGGCCATATTTGAGTCACCTTAACACTGGAGAGGAGGAGGGGAACCTATTGGAAAGAAAATTTTCCACATATTCCATACTGAGATTGCTAACATTTATCTGAAACCCAGTTTATTGATTTATCATCATCAGTAATAACTGTTTTATGATATAGTGAATGCGCATTTCACATATTTTTTTACTTATGCATAATAAACACACACAAAGCATCATCTTTTGCCCCACTATTTTTATACCATAGCTTATGTATTACATTGCTAGTGTTCCTGCAAAGCCCAATTTGCTATAGCTCTTGGCTGCCTGTGTGCAATGGCAGCAGGCACTGGCTTCAGTGCTGTGACATATCTATTTAATTAACACAGCTGTTGTATCTACAGTGTGAAGAACCTAGCAGTGGTGCCATACTGGAAAGTGGGACTCATAAAAAACAAAAAATTACACTGCCACTTTGAAAATGAAACAGAAAATAAAGACAGTTTTTAAAAAAATACAAAGAAACCCATTCCTAGATGCTTTGACAGGTCTCTATTATTAAGTTAGATATGATACAGCACTGTGGAAGACTTTAAAAAAGTACTTTTTCATATCTTTCTTATCATATCTTCAATAAGGCTGGAAGGCCGGCACGTCATCAAACAGAGGTCTCCTGACACACACACACACAAAAAACAAGCAAACAAAAAAATCTTCCCTAGTGGCAGTGTATTTTTACACATATTTCCAGTGTCCAGCCTGAAAATTGCGTATTTGTGGCACAAGACATAATGCAGGAACAGCACCCTAACAAGAGCAGAAACTACCTTTTTCTTTAACATCCATAATAAAAATAAATAAATACTGCATATTCTTTCCGTTCCCTTAAATTTGAACATCAGTATGCTTCTCAGGCTGTCTGATTCCGTGGATGGCAAGGGTGAAAATCAGTTAACGCCCTTGGAAGAGTAGGCATATGTGGAACTATGTCCATATGCCAGAAGCCCTCCAACCACAGCGGCCAGATCAAAGGAGACAGGACAGGTTCAACAGCCTCTCTAGTCCTTCACCAACACAGACAACCCCTGACCATACTCTAGATTAGCACATATCAAAATTGCCTCAGTTCCATTAAGTAAGGAATTTCTTGCTTTTCTGAGTGGTTATCAGATTCCACCTGCGTTCTCCAAAGCGAATGGAGGAGGCTGTCAGTGCTAGAGAGTTCCAGAAGTGCATCTAGCCGGTGTATTATTCTGAAGATGAAACAAAAAACTCCCCCACATCTCTAGAACAAAGCTAACAGAAAAAGCTACCTGTACAGTAATACAGTGCCAAATTTAAAGAGTAAAAACAGAAAAATTCTGCTACCAAGCATTCTTTTTATAATCTGCCAAAATCCATGTGAAGAAATACTGTATTAGTATTTATTTTCAGAAGTATCTGAGCAATGAAAGAAGGAGAATCTAAACTGAAGCTTCTGGCAGTGCTTCACTTAAGCTACATGCCCAGAAATCCGTAAATAAAAAAAAGGATGCATCTAAATCTATTTCCAGTTTCAAGTGAAGCTGATTTTCAATGCACTCAGGAGACCCCATCCCATGAGAATAGGAGTAAAACCAAAGATACAAACTGAAAAACTCTTATTACAAGACCATCCTAGAAACGCAGACCTAGAAATGCACTGACCTTTCCTGCAACCCTTTTAAAAAGGGTGAATTTTGTGAAGTCTTCGGTTTTGTAAGAACTACTTTTTAGTGCATTTCCAAAACACACTATCACCTTGTGGCAATCCCTGAAGCCGAGCAATATAGACAAATATTTGAAGACTATTTTCTTCATTCCCACAACTTGAATTCACTGCAGTTCACCTTAAGTTATACTTTCTTATAGGAAGATGCAGAAAGGCAAGTTCTGCTATGTCACTCAAGAACCTTTTCAGGGCTATTGCCATGTGACACAGAAGTTGATAACACAATAGTTCAGAATCCTCTCCTCAGGAGGAGGACCTTTATTTTATAACCTTTATTTTAGCCAAATTGACTGACTGACTGCTGCAAGAAGAGGCAAATTCTCACTCAACTATTCAAATTGGCCCATTTGCTAACAGTCCATCTCCCAAGCGTTAAATTCCCAAACTACACTTAAATTTGGTGCACTTAGGAACAGCTTTCCTATTAAGATCATATTCAATGACACTAACTAGCCTCATTACTCTTAGTAGTTTGCAGGAAGATAAGAGTGAAGGCAAAAAAGAAAACAGGGAAAGCAACAGCTCCTCAGGGTTTGCTCCTTTGTCTCAATTTACTATTATTTAACACATAAATGTCGCATCCTGTGTTGCATCCAGGCAGGTGTTGAAGACCTCCAGAGCAGGAGACTCCACAACCTCTCTGGGCAGCCTGTGCCAGTGCCATTCAGTAATCTCCAAGGAGAATCAGAAAACAAGTATTAAACTTCTCTATAAAGTATCCTTAACGCAGTAGCTACTGATGGTTGTTTCAAGACCAGCAACAAAACTGACGTAATTTCACCTTAATTTTAGATTTTAATCATAGCATTTTCTTGACTTGATATTTCAAGCAGTCTTCCCCTTATGCAGAATTGCAGGGAAGTATTCTCTCATTTTCTTGTTATTTTTATGTTTGTTTGGAGAACTTTCCTGTGAGGGTGGCAGAGCCCTGGCACAGGCTGCCCAGAGAGGCTGTGCAGGCTCCTTCTCTGGAGATCTTCCCAACCCGCCTGGCTGCCGCCCTGTGCCCCGTGCTCTGGGTGTCCCTGCTGGAGCAGGGAGGTTGGACTGGATGATCTCTAGAGGTCCCTTCCAACCTCAACCATTCTGTGAGTCTATGATTTAGTGCAAACCAAGTACTTCAGGCTTGACTCCAGAGCAAACTCATGTTATGCTCTGCTGCCAGTAGAAGATGAATCTACAGGAGCATCTTTAATTTTCTTTTTCCAATGTGAGGTTCTATCAGTGAAGTGTCAAGCACAGGAGAGTTTCATCCACTCCTTATTTCCACCATATTTCAACATATTGATAGAATCACTATCAAAACAAGAAAATTCTCAGAGGAATACTCTGCCCTGTTCACTTTTCTGATATTTCTTAAAATAATGTATAGATCATCCAGTCTATCACAACAATCCCTAACCAGGTCACTGTATTTTAGAAGACACATTTCTGCCAAACAGCATGCCTCTGCATTCATTAGCAGTGGCGAAATGGCACCTTCTCAAGCCCACGGAGGGTCCGAGTGTTTCGTCCCCTTACTGCGGTGTTGTCACTCAGTCGCCTACCGCCGCGTTGAGGGAGGCTGTAAAGCTGTCAGTCGCAGACAGCCAGCATCAAGCTAAGATCCAGTGAGAATCATCTGAAAACTAACAGCAGGAAACTTTACAACTCTCACCTATGCCGTGCGAGGGAAGCGCAACGTATGGAAGGCTGACACGTACCACGCACCGGCGGGCAAGCACAGGCGCAGCCTTCCCGTTCCAAAGGCCTCGCAACGCTCACTTTTATCAGCGCCGGTGCAATATTTTCAAAATCTCCCTCTGGGTGATGTCCTTCAAGCCTCTGCTAGGTACCCAGTCTTAAATTTGATTTTGCGGCTTTTATTCTCTTGATTCTTCAAAGATCATTCCAGAAACTTTATTTGATTAGAAGTCTCTTTTAACGTAAGCAATTCATCCTCACACACACAGAGCTGTTGATTCACCTTTTCTTTAATTTCATTTAGCCCAGCTTTCATTTGAGCTATCTCAATTTTAACCTCTGTAAAAGCTTCATCTACCTTGTTTACTGTTTCTTTGATTTGAAAGATCTCCTCCATTAAGTCCTTAAGCGACAGCTCTGTGGCGATTTTTGGCTCCAGCTGTTCGTCAGGGGAGGTCAGCCACTGCCTCAGTCTTTTATTTGTCTGGAGCAACATTCAAATGGCTTTCAGAGCAATTGTCTTGCTCCTATTTCCTGCCATCGCTGCTTGAAAATAATAACAAATTACCTCATTTCTAAGGTGGGTTTTATCTCTTTACTTCATTACTGAGGCCGGGGAGCAAGACGGTTTTAGCAGGTAGGTACCCGGGACAAATTTCCTCAAGTCTAGCTTAATGATTCATAGCTCAGCAATAGTTGAAGTTATTTTACACACACAACAGCATCCTGCAAGAGAGGATTTCAAGCAGATAGGAAAAGTAATTTGCCTTAAAATCCTGCAAGACTAATAAGTATTGTTCCTATGAATGAAGAAACAGCAAAAAAAAAAAAAAAAAAAAAGTGAAAAAAAAAGTTGAAAAAAAAAGGCATTAAAAACCACCTAACACGAGAAAATAGGTTTAATAGCCTAGAAATAGAAAGGTTTTCTGTCTGCATTTCTAGTTGCAAGACTATCTTCTCTCTTCCAAATGCAAAGGGAACCAACTAACAAACAGAACTGACAAAAACCAACACTTCTTGATCTGGTAAGGGCTATTCTCAAACAAAACTTTACATTCCCTGGCTATTGAAGTTCATGTCATTTAGGACACCATTTATCTGACTTAGCTCTAGCAACTGTAAGTCTGTAAGAAAGTGCTGGCTGTCCCTCAGGAGAGACAGCCTGGCCTTCCGATGAGAAATTTATCCCACAGTTACTGGACTCTTTTCTTTACCTGAGATGATGCCAATATAGAGATATTTCTTTCTCTTCAAGGACTGAGGTGAAAGGCTGGTAACTAACTTTGATGCAATGCCTAGAGTTTAGGCAGCTAATTTGGAGTAAAATGACTCCCACTCTTTCACACTAACCTTTTTCAAGGGAATTCACTTACAGTTTTAATATTAAATTTCTGTTACATTACAGGCTGAAGCTGTGCTTTTTTCCTAAGACAAAAATCTTTATTGCATTGCATTGTATCTGTAACTTATTTCAATAAAATGACTAAAGCATTCTTAGACTAAAATCAGTGCGTCTTATTAACAGAAATCCAAAGTTAGATTTCTAACCTAACTATATATATTTTTAAAAGACTAAATGATTTACAAAGCTTCACAGAAACTAACCTGACAAACATTTGACTTTTGACATATGAGACATCAGACACTACTATTTGCAGAAAGGAGATGGGTTATCAGATTGTTTCTTATACAATTTCATGCCAATTTCTTTATAAGAATGCTAACAAAAACTCATATTTGTCTCTCATGATAAATATGCATTTTATTTTAATAGTAAAACTTTTTATCTGGATGATCATCTTAATGTACAGTCATAATATACACTCTTAATCTCAGGACTATGAACTCTTCTAATAGTAATTATAGTATTTAAGATGGGAAGGTAGTGAAAAAATAAGTTCATAAAAATAAAGTGATTTTGTGATTTTTGATAAAGTGATTGAAAGATGAATCTATAAATAGATTTAAAAAAAAACTATAATACATCCTTCTTGCATAAAAAGAGATTTCATCCATCCTGGGGCAACTGATTTTATAAGTCATAAAAAAAATATAAGACAGCTGGGTCTTGAGTCTAATTCTCACTATGGCTCCTTTTGGTTGCCAGAATAGTGCAAAACAGCCTCTGTGTAAAGAAAAACGAAAGCCCAGATGAAAGTACAGCCGAGCACAGCGATTCTATAGTCATAGCGATTAGGAGAAATCCAGAACAGGATGTAGGAAAATTGTACAAGCTCAATCTAAAGAGACAGAGGCCACATCTGGATGTGAGATTAAATGCAAGTGTGCTCTACAGATACAGGACAGAAAAATAAAATAACGTGGACCTAAGCTGAAACATATCACAGTGATGACAACACAGAATAAACATGATCTATGATCTATTCTTGATTATCAGGGAAGGAAGAAATGAAATTTTATGAAAAATTATAAAATGCTTATAAGGCTAGGATACTAAACCTTGTATTTTTTGAGACAGATATTTCTAATCTTTACTTGCTGTCTGCAGTAGTGATTGTATAAAGGCAATATACTAAAAATCATTAGCCAAGCAAAATGTATGATAATTTAACTTCCTGGATTGTCTTCCAAAGACTCATTTAAAGTTTAGCAGCTGCACAGCCAAATAAATCTTGTGACTACAGCTTTCTTTTTGGAGAAAATGGTAAATACAGTATTTTTTGTATTATACACCAGAATTACAGTCACAATCCAAGAATGTAGCTCTTTCACCCATTCATTACAGAAAATATTGCTTGAGGGGAACTGCTTTAAACTGATTTATGTGGTAGACACAGAAAGACAACCCAATCAAATTGGACAATGTGGCAGATGGTAATGGATTTATGCATATTTATGTAGCATGTATTTACTTGTCGACTTTGTTATCCATCTTTTGGGCCTTCCAAAAGTAGATAGCAATTTATAATAACTATGATGCTGTAACTGGCTGACACTCCCTTCACAGCCCTTTCCTTTGGACACGCTAAAAAGCAGCATGCTTGGTGCAGCTATTTTAATTGTTTTACAGTTTTATTACAAAACATCCTGTCTGTTATACTTGCTTCCTGAGGCTATCATAACAATGTTAGCTGCTACTGCTTAAATTTGCCTTAGGGTATCTGTTTTTACAGTTACAATTAAAGTCAGTAAGTAGTTCACCAACATGTTAACATTAATTTGTCTTTTAATTTATTTGACCTTTTAAACTAAGCAAGTAACTCACTGAGGTAAGGGATGCAGGGAGAACCAAGTTCAATCATTATCATGTATTTTTACAGTCACATGCCTTCTAGTTCAGCAGTGTTTGGTTTCAAGTGCTTTTATTTATTCTAAATAACTCCAAAAGAGGCGTAGTATGTTCACACTGTATTTAATATGTACTTTCAATTTCTTTTTTTTTGCAATGCCAGTGCATCTACCACTAGCACAAACTTTGGCACAAACAGACTCTGGCTTTAAAAACCTTTATGTCCTAGACCTGCCGTGCTCTTGCACCTCCTCACAGAGCACATGCCAAAACTCATGCCATAGCAAAGACCACGAGGGTTCAAATAACCATGAAACAATACGCTACGGTTCTGAAACCACTGTCTTATACAGACACAGTAAGTAGGGAAAAGTGCTCAACAAAAACTTCTGCCACACTTTATACCCATTTAAAAACACATTGTACTCCCACTGTCTCCCTTAAAATTGTGAGATACGCCCCACAACAATCTTTAAAAACAACAGAAAAATAACTACACACTCTTATTTCATTATTAAATAGAGGTTTATATTGATTATCTATCAATCAAGGTATATTTAAATAAGCCTTTCAAACTGCAGTAAGAACCTCTGGATAGAGTTTTAGCGCTCTGTCAACTAAGCTACTTTATGAACTCCAATTAAATGAGTTCCCCTTCCCAATGGAGACGTGCCCTTTGCCTAGGACTGCACAAGGGGCCTCGTGTGGGTGAGCTGCTCACTGTAAAACCTCACCGAGATGAGAGCGGTGCCACCCACACCAAGAGCACTCCCTGGTAAATCAGACCTGGGGGCAGGGGGAGGCAAGACTCACCAAACAGCCATTTACTGTGGAAGCCCATTCAATTTCAAGTGAGAAGCAACAGAGAAGGGTGGGAGGAAGGAAGTGAAGGAAGGAAGGATGGGGAAGAAAAGCTAAAAAAAGGAGAAAAGATAAAATGAAAAGAAAAAAATAGCAACTGTCATCCAATAAAAAATAAATTCACATTAAAAAAAAAAAAAGTAGAGAAAATGATTCATTCACTCCCTCTTGGGCAATTAAAATGTTTGACATTGAGCAAAAGCTCTTACCCACACTGCACTCCTAAGTCTCTTCAACCTCCAACCTCTATCTTTTCGCAGTGTGGTCATACAAAATCAAAGTTAACACCTGCATCAAATAGGAAATTTTGTAGCATAAAGTTGGCTTATTTCTGGGTGAAATAAGCCCCCACACGCCCCAAAGAGAGATATTAAAACGTAAGTTATTTCCAAAAGATTTAATATTAGGCCTGGCAATACAAAGGATTTTACATCCATTCTATTTTATTGTAACATCTGTTAACGCATACTAGCCTTTTAGATCCACAACGCAACTACAAAAAATACAAAACAACAACCCAAAACAGTTACATATCTTTCTGTTTACCCTGTTCTGCTGGCAGAACGTCCAAACCGCCAGGGGATTTAGTGCAACGAGCTGTGGAAATAAGAAAGCAGACTGTGCCTCACCTTAGCAGTGAGGCCACACAATATGAAGAAAAATGCTATGGCTGGAAGTGGTCGTCGGTCAATTACTCACCCTTTATAATCCTATTATCTTCCAATTCTGCTGAGACAAAAAAAAAAAAAAAAAAAAGGGGGGGGAAAAAAAAGAAAAAAGCCACAGCTGAACACAGAAAGGCAGAACAAACACTGTCTTTTTAAGCAAATGTGTCCAAGAGGTTGGCTTCCCATACACTGCCACTCGCCCAGCTGAAGGGCTTGGTTCTGACTGGGTGGTGGCTCGCAGCACCAGGCAAAGCGGTGGTGGTTTAAAAGGAGAGGTGTATGTGGCAATATTTGTCTTCAGGCAGGTTAGCACATCATGGTTACAGAGTGAGCAGGAGAAGAGTTCTAGATAGAGCAGATAAAAGGAATGCAGAACCCAGCCAAAACAAAGCCTAAAGGCTGCCAGGTAGAATGCAAAACAATGTGTCAGGAAGATTAATCTGCAGTGAAGCAGCAAGACAGATTCAAAATATGTTCTTAGCAGAATAGAAGATCAGTTCCTTGCCATTGAAGAAATCTGCCTTAATGCACCCGCATTTATACAAACTTCTCACTCCACTTTGCTGTATCAGTGCAAAAACACAGATTGTAATAGAGCAAAAATTTATCAGCTGCTATTCTGCATCAGCGCAGTATGAAAGACAGTATAGCTCTGCTCTCATATTAAATCAGACAGACCTCTGTGTAAGCTGGCCCCCGTACTGTATTTAATCCCCAGTATGGACTCCAAAGATCTCAGAAAAATTCCCCATAACCCATCCAGCAATTACATCTCCACAACATAAATCAGCTCCTAATTAAAATCCAGCCACTATAGAACAATTACATTTGTCCCTACTTTTAACAGGACCCCATTACAGTATGTTTAATCTGAAGGCAAACAAAAGGGACTGCAAGATCCGGCACCGCTCCAGAGAACTTGACAGTTTGCAGGACCACAAAAAAAAAAAAAAGGGAAAACCACTGCAGAAACGTGCTTGGTTAATGCTCTTCTCTCTCCCGTGCACCGTGCAAGGGATTGATTCCCAGGGACAGAAGCCCTCTGCTGGTCAACGTTTTTTACAAGATGATTTAACAGCAACTAAATGCGTGCGGGTTTTAGTTTATCAGTGGTTTTCGTATATCAAAGCAAGCCTTGAATGAAAAATGCAACAACATATTTCATATTCCTATGAAAAAAAGTAAACTGAATCGATTACAGCAAATTCATCATCTTTTTTATTCTTATTAGCTGTGTAACTTCTTACCTTTTGTTATTTCAAAAAATGCCATCCACCCCATGATTCGGTATGCAATCACTTTCAGACAGCGCTCTCACTTCAACATAACAATGACAAGAGCCACTCAGAATTGTTTTACTGAGATAAGTATTCAACTATAAGTTTATTTACTAACATGGGTATTTAATATTTAAAAGTATTAAATATTTAAATTACTTAATATTTAATAGTGCTATTTGACATTTAAAGTGTATTTTAGTTTCCAAAATAATGTCTGAGCATAAACTAATACATTATCTCACCTTCCCAAGAAGCCAGAATATTTGGTCTTTAACAAACCAAACCAAGTTTTGGATTGATCAGAAGTGAGGTTGGTACATGTGGCATTGGGACTGGCTACTTGTTTCTGGAGTGCTCAGAAAGCAAACAAGCATTTCTGGTACCTGTTCAAAAGTGGAATTATCACACTGCAAGGCATATAACTAACATCTTCTCAAACTCACATCTCAACTTCAACCCAAATTCCTGGATTCACTCTAAATTTGTGAAGGAAACCAAAGGCATGTGCTGACCAAAAAAAAAAAAGGAGCACTGATGGGAAGTCCATCTTCGGATACACAGATTTTATCATGCACACAAATTACACAAACACACACACACAATCCCTTGTCTCCACACCACCCCACAGCTGTTATTATTTATTTATTGTTATTACCATGATGCCTGGGGACTGCAGCCAAGAATCAGACTTTACAGTCTAGTGCTCCACTTGTGCACTAGCAAGAGTAAAGGCTGGTCCTGAATCTGTACAGTTCTCATTGCAAATTCAGAAACCAGGTTACAACAAAACTAAGATTTCTTTTTTTAATTTTTAAATCTTCCCACTCCTTACTCCAGAGCATTGCAGCTCAGTGCATTTGTACTCAGCATCTTTCAATCCACCCTGCATAAAGAAATCAATATAAATATAAAAATAAAAGATATCCAATCAGGTACAGTTCTCCATGAGGGAATTCTGCTACGTGGCAGAAGCAGCATATTTCTAAATCTATAAGAACAACTGAATAGTAAATCAATGGAGTACAGTATGTCTACAAAAAAATCCTTCCATTAAGATATCCCTAAGAGTTATTTTAAAATCCAGTATGGTGGGATCCTTTGAAATTAAACTCAGTGTAATTATAAATCACTTAAAGATAAATCCTTCCATCAAAATAGGGTGTGATGGGTATGGCAGAGTGCACCACTTCTGCACATGCTTAAGTCTGAGCATGAGATAAACATCAAAGAAGTCACTGCTTGCCTGTCAATGTGTATCTGATCTGTTAGTCTAGAAACTACATTTATAAACTGCTAATCAGCAAGAGAGAATGTTTATCAATTCACTCTGGAACTTTAAACTCTCAGATATCAAAAATTTTCTAATGTAACTGTGCATAGCTAGCAGCTGAAGACTTTTCCATTGATGAAAAAAAATAAAAAAAGAATGGAAGCAAGATTGGTTCTGCTGGAGAATAAAAGGGGAAGGAAATCTAACAGTCTGGCCTGAATCTTCTAAATGCAACTGTGATGAAATCCTCAATCCATTAGTCTTTCTCACAAAACTGGTACCTATTACACTAACAACAAATAATCCCACACGGATGCACCAAATTAACACTGCAGATATGTTAGATCTGTTGTTTCCTTATTTTTTAACTTTAACTTTAGCTCAGATGACAACAACCTTCTGATACTGTATTTCATGATTTTCTAATTTTTTTTTTAAACAACACACAGAATTTCCATTAAATTACATCATACTAAAAACTACACGTCCCAACAGCAGGACTGATTCTTTGGATTCAGCACACATTCTTTGCTAAAAAATTGCAGGGAGTAACTGTGAAGTTCTTATCCTACGGATCATAACTAGATGAGCACGAGACACCTCAAGGCAGCAGTGATTATGAATCTCCTCATAGAAGAGATATAAAATTAAAGATTCCAGCCTAAGAGCTAGATAGGAATTTCTACCAATGTGCACTATCTCTTCCACCTATTCCCTCCAAGCTTTCTACTTCTCCTCCTTTTATGACCTTCCACAGTCCTCTTAGCTGCCATCGTCGTTCATGTGCTACAGCAGGAATGGGAGTAGAAGGCACTGTATCCACACAGGAGGGTTGGACTCTGTGTAATTTAAAGAAAAGGTCATTTTTAACCAGTTTGCAAAGACACATCATTTTTAAACGAAAAATCCTATGACAAATCACATCAGTGGAATTTTCACTGTTACATTCTTTCAAAAAGACTTTACATAGCTTAATAAAAAAAGCTTAGATTGTAATTGCCATTAATAGACCACATTAATACTTAGAAAATCTTACTTTTAACAGCTCATCATTTGACAGCTCTGGCAAATTATTCCTGGATATATTACAAATGCCTTGCATTGGCTTATAAAAACAAAGCAGCATCTTAAAAATTCAACTTCTATGAAAACTTGCAGATAAAATTTCTACTCAATTTTGAAGACTTAGAGCAAGATTGACATTTCCAGTTACACCAGTCCTATGTGAAAACCACCACAGTGAGAACAAAAGTGTAGTTTTTGAAACCTGTGAAACACTTCTATGAGACCACGTCTCATAGACAGAAATTATTTTTAATATACTGCCATTATTCTTAGTCCTAAACATTTTGTGTAACAGGCTGACTGTATTTAACTGGTAACATAGAGAAAGTGTCCTAGGAAACATGGAGACCCCTGCTAAATCTAACCTGCCACACAATCCCAGTCCTGGCTCTTCAGTATCTTTTTTTTTTTTTTAATGCCAACAAAAGCTCATCCTCACACTGTTCTTTAATTTCAAAAAGACTTTTAAAGGAATGAGATCTTCTTCCAAGCCAGTAAGGGTGTCAGAGTCTGACCCTGCAAAGTACAGACTATTCAAAGACTAGAATGTTACAGAACACATGATATATTAACAGTATTAAATTGTTACTGTATTAACATTTAACTGTGTTAAAGCAGTAGATGTCAAAACGTGCACATTAGCCTCAGGCACTGAAGAACCTGGAGAGAAGAGTGATTTGTAGTGACCCAGTAGCTGCGGGGCAAGTGCTGAACCTAGGACCAGCCTCACTGAGCCATCACACTCAAAGGAATGGATCAAACTGAAATTTGTCTTCAAACAGAACAAGGACAAAAGGAAGGAGGAGAGGCAAATCTAATCCCAAACAAATAAGTGTAATTGAGCACATTATTCTGCATAACATAGAGTAGGTGCTGGCTGAATAACACAACATATAACATCTACTGACAAGAGGCAGTATTACTAAAAAAAAAAAAAAAAAAAAAAAGAGAGAGAAAAAGAAATCACACCAGGCATCACAAAGTGTAGCTTGGGTAAGACACTACCTCAGCCTCCAAAAATTAAATAAATTATAATTGGAGAAACATATACACACAGTTACACAACTACAGATCCACTGTGTATTATATATTGGATGGACCCTGCAGGGAGGAGAATACCACGTGAGAAGTAAGGAGAACAGCAGACAGAGAGAAAACCTGATGCTCTGCACAGGCCTCATTCTGTGCTAGGTGAGTGCATTACCTGGCACAGTTGCCTCACATGCCAAATCTCCTCTTGGGATGGGCTGTGAATAAACACTTATCTTGTGTCCAGTGAAAGTGCACAAAAGAAGAGGAACGGGGCCACAGACCTCAGCACCCTCCTGGCACTGGAATGGCACAGGTCAGGTCACGTACTGTGGCTTGCTGCCCAAAAAGCACAGCTCAACCCAATCCTTCATCATGGGTCTGGTGTCACCCAGGTAAGGACCACTGTAATGGGGCTCTACAGTTTACATTACAATTACACTTTCTCATTTATGTTGCCAAGAAGTATAAAGAGTCTTTATATTAAATAGGAATCAAAGACACAAATATTTATAAGGCTCGTGGGACTTAAACTACTGAAACAACACAGATCGTTCCAGTAAAATCATTAAGGAGTGTGAATTTTGATCGCTTTTAAGACCCCCTTATATCTGATAGAGCTTTACACAGAGCAAGAGTATTTTGAAAACTGTAGTACTACAGTCAAAGTAATTGGAAAGTGAGAAAAAAAAGTATGTGGATAAAAAAAAAAGAATTAAAAAAAGATTAAAAAAAGAATAAAAGGCAAACAGGCCAGCAAAACAGAGCAATATGTTTGGGTGCAGACCCAGTCTGCCACTTTTTTCTGCATTCTGAAAATTCTCCCTTCTTTCTTGGCTTTTTTCATTGCGCCTTTATTTCCATCTTCTTTAAAATTATAAGATTTTTTTTTTTTCTTCCTTCTTTCTCAATTTATTTGCCCGATGATCTAACAATAGCTTTTTCACTTCTTCACTTAGGTCTCCCTCTGTACTGTACTGCTTCCTCAGAGGTCTTTTTCAAGTCAGTGTCTTATTTAAATACCATTCCAGTGGCTTTTAACTGCTAGTCCAAAGCAGAACATCTTTAAAAAAATGTCTGTACTAAAGCCAGAATTTCCCTCCTGCAAGAAGCAGCTCTGCAGACACAGAGGCCATTTTGGTAGAGAAAGGCCCGCAGAATTGGATCACAGCTAATTAAGCATCTTTTCCTTGAAATTCCCTATGCATTCCATATGCATTCAGTTTTCATCATGCTTCTCAAATAAGACTCATCACCGCAGCTATCTTATGGACTATGAGCAACATCAAAGTATAGCACATAATATTTATATAACAGCATATTACAAATTGATCCTGAGGGCGGGAACAGTAATTTTGCTGTCTACACAAACTATCTTTAAGTGCAGTTAAGAAATCATTTCACAGGCTCAAAGTATATAATAAAATAAAGGTAATAGGCATGACTGAGACACAGCGGGAACAAATTATCTTCTGGCAATATGCCCTGCAATTGTGACTGGAAAAAAAACTTAATCTACATCTAAGCAATGCATGTATAATCTGAAAAGATTTCTTCATTTAAAATAAAATTTACTATTCTTTGATAAAACAGTAAGAACTTACCATACAAGATACAGAGAACAGCATAACGGGACATAAGTCCAATGGAAAAAGTTATTTGATACCTCCAGCATTAAAGAGTTGCTTTAGTTGACTAGAAAAATGGAAGTTAAAAGGACAGCATGTCCCAGGAATCCAGATTCCATGTCTGTTCAGTCACATCTTTACACTGATAAATAAACCTCAAACTTTTCTTCTGTTGCTCCCTCAGGTCTTACTGGACTAAAAGTCTAGGATGTTTGAGTACTGTGTCCAGTTCTGGGCTCCCCAGTACAGGAGGGATGTGGAGCTGCTGGAGAGAGTCCAGCGCAGGGCTACGAGGATGATCAGGGGCCTGGAACATCTGCCCTGTGAGGAAAGGCTGAGAGAGCTGGGCCTGTTCAGCCTGGAGAAGAGAAGGCTGAGAGGAGACCTCATCAGTGTCTATAAGTACCTCAATGGAGGCAGTGAGGAGGATGGGGCCGGCCTCTT
>VZSV01000123.1:1730584-1748625 GCA_013398735.1 Nothocercus julius | reverse complement strand
GTCCTGAGCCACCTGCTCTAGGTGACCCTGCGTGTGCAGGGGGGTTGGACTAGATGATCTCTGGAGGTCCCTTCCAACCTTAAGCATTCTATGATCCTATGATTCTATGTTAATTCAGTTCAAGTAAATTCAGTTCAAGTAAAATCAAAAAAAGGTTTCGTATAAAACAGTTGCTTAAACTCTGCTTACAAGCCAGTGCTTTTCCACTTGTAATTACATGATACTCATCTTTCACAGCATCTCAGATTTAATTATGTAGAGGAATCTTTCAGTAAAATTATTACTAATCACTTTTCACAATTCCATTTTCAAAACATGTTCTGACAAGAGAAAGAAGCTGATTTGGGTCAGGTCTTAGAAGTGAAAGCCAAAAGTACAATTATAATCAAGAAACTATCCAATACATTACGGAAATACCTTTCTACACTTATTTAATGAGATTAGCAACATAAAAACAATGTGCACAAATGCTTGCTTCAACAAAAGAGAAAAACTCAGTATTTCCCTGTTTCCAGCAAAGAAAATGAATTGCAACCACAACCAATAAACGGCAATTTATCAACGTACAGCCCCACAAAGAGACACCCATCTAAAAGCAGAGAGGACTTCCTTTCGCTTTTCCTCAGACTAAACCAGCCTGCCCCTGGCAGATGCAGACACTACACTTCACAGGCAAAGCACACACTTCAAACTGGGCTGCTGCAGACTTCAGGCACTGACTTCATCTTGCTGCAGGGAAAACAGGCCACGCTATTAAATATACATCAGCATTAAAGCTAAATGTACAGAAATAGCTTACATGGGACATAATTTTTGGCTTAGCAGCCCTGCATGCATAGCCTACATACATATTTCATTTTTAACTATGAAGACAAAACTTCTGTGCAACTTTCTGTGACACTATCTTTACCATTCTGTGCATAGTTTTAGAGCAATAAAATTTTATCTGATAATTTTAGCAGCAATACAATCCTTTTACTAGAAACTTGTTCAAAATAGAATCAAACTTCACGGACAATATCCAGCACATTGTCCTGTTAATGTTAATGAAAAGATCTGATTAAATCTCCTTTTGGGGGCTGAAAGCTTCAGTTTACAATTCTGACCTCCAGCTATCTCTTATTCTCCTTCTTTCACAGTTAATTCCTTCATTAATTGGCAAAGAATAAAATGAATATGAGCACTCCACCTCAGAGCTATATCTACGGTGGACAAAAAAAGTGCAGACACACACAACTGTATTAATGCTTACCGTTCACTTCCAACAGTACAATGAGAGTAGCAGCAGTCAACAGTTATTTTCATATGATTCAGTATGTAATGAATCTCTTGCATATCCATAGGTGCAAAAAGGAAATTCTTACTTTCCTGCGCTATTGCAGCTTAACGTAGTCTGAAAAAATGTTCAAAGCGTCCTTCACTTCTCCCAGACTAGTGAAGACAATGAATCACCATGTCAAGCTATTAGCATCTGCTCAAATCCGTGGTTCTTTCCTCTCCCAGCACTTATTCCAGCTAGCATTCAATTTGTGTAATTCTTTAAAGCACTGAACATTTAAGCATGTCACAATTCTACAACGTCTCATTTATACAATTAGTACTAACATATGGCCCACAGTGTGGGAAATCTAGAAAATTCTTTGGAAAGCTGTCAAACCTAAAGGGATATATTTTTCAAAAAGGGTGGAATTAAATATGCAAATCCTATTTACAATAAAGATAGCAAGGGACTGGAAATTCAGCCCAAAAGGTATGCTTGCTTATCTAAAGTGGAAAGAATTATCCTGAACCTGGCAGTGGTGGAACAAATTAGAGTAGGATTCATACAGCATCTGTGCCACATATGTTTATTTCATATGTCTACTTTCGGTGTCACCACGTTGGTCAGATTTTAGCAGCACAATGGAAGTCTACACAGGAGATAAAACCAAAGTCCACAGTGGAAAGGCAAGCCACAGTAGACACAAAGGTCTGAACACCCATTCGTGGCAGATTTGATTAATCCACTCTCTTCAAAACTTTAAAACTTGAGTTATTCCCTGGACAAGTTAACCTCTAAAATCCCCACCAAGCGCACACCATGTCGCAGGAGGGAAGGTTTTCAAAAGAGCTCTCCCCAGTTCTGTGTTCACAGGTGAAAGGATGCCATCCCTGAAAATCCCTGGGCTAACTTTCCACTATCCTTCACCAGCTTTGCAGTAGGAAAATCCACCTGATTCCAGCCTGGCATCCCCATCATCATTAGCAGGAGGCACCCTATGGGGGATGACTGACTCTAGAAGACAGCAGGAGTAAACGGAGAGATTCAGAGCCATCACCTGTGTATTAGCAATAGTTTATTTCATTCCCTTGAGATGCACCTTCAACATCAACAGTTTCAATATCAACACTTACTTATTAATGAACTGTTAATTAATCAGTTTTACAGACCTAGACAAAACATGACCACACAGAAGATCTAGTGATAGCAATGAACTGAAGAAGATGAGAGTTTCCTTGGCACTGCAAAGGTTTCCCATTTCTCAGGCAAGTCTGACTGGCTTTCAAACAGATCAAAGAAACTAGAGTAGACTGGCATATGTGCAGCAGCAAAAAATCCTTGGGAAGTGTAGAGTCTGTATTTATTGCTAGTAAATTTGTTCTTCAATATGGAAACACTTAGTGAATGAAAAAATGTAACCATTGATAATCACATATTAAAAAAAAAAAAAGCTCCAAAATTATTTTATCATCATAAATGACTCAGAATTACCACTGAGATATGGAACCAGCTATACCTTCCTCAAAGCAGTTGTCAGTTAAATCCAATCTGTTCAGTGAAACCCTTTCCTAAAAACCTTAGCAATAAAAGTTAATGAATTTATTTCATGTGAACAAAATCCTGTATCCTATGATTAAGGATCTGCAAAGCAAGCCAAATAAGATAACCAAACAGAATTGGCATTTGATTCTTTTGAGAACAAGCAATGCTAAATAGTTAATGATTTTAAGAAGAAAGTAACAGTACATGTATGAGATATTAAGAAATCTGGAAATACGGCACAAACATTGAGTTAGTATTAACATATAAAACAATCTGCAGTGAGCAGCACTGCTCATCCCAGCTCTAAATCTGGTCCTTTAAATGCTCCACACCTTTTATTACTGGGTGTATTCATCCTGAAATGCCCCACAGTGTAAAACGTCTCCCAAACATGGGAACTGCAGGATGGTACTTGAATCTTAGAGCGAGCCCCAAACACGAAACATTTGCCTACAGTAGGAGCTTCACAAAGCTGGAAAACCGACAGCTGTGAAAAGGAATTAAAAGTGTTAACAGGTATTGAAGAAACACTTAACCATTACACTCCACACACATCCAAAGAAAACACTCTGAGGCCTTCAGCGTGCAGGAAGGAAGATGTCAGAGAGAGGAATCATTTGGACTGAGCTGGAAAAAGCAGAGAGAAACAAGCCAACTAGAGATAAGAAAAAAGAATGTGCAATGCAAAGTGTTTTCTTCTTTACCACGCTGAAGGATGAGGGACTTTCCTTGTTCTTTTAGAAGCATTCCAGTTAGTTACGCACTTTATTCAAATCTTCCTTGCAACTTGGTAGCTGTTGAAAGCTCTGTCTGATCTCTGTCTCTCACAAATTTCATGGGTAGAAGAAGAAATGTATTAGGAAATCATGTCTTAACTTGCCTTGATAAATCAATTCTTTTAAATGACTATCATGTTTTAATCTAAGTGCTATAAAACAGCTAAAGATGGAAGTTGGTGTGTTGTGACAAGAAACAAAACAGATCCAAGATGTTCATATTTGCACTTAATTATGACACAGCTGCTCTCACTTCTTCAGTAAGGCGATATAACCTGACGCAGCATTTTCAGCCTTGTCTTCTTCTGATCTGTGCAGGTCAGAAAGGTTTGCTCTTCCTCTCTCCGCAGCCTTCCCCCTCTGCCTTTTTGACTTCTGACTTTCAGCTCTTAGGTTGCTCAGCATTAATTAGCATTATTATATGAAATGGTACTATAGGAGTCACACACACCAGGTATCATAATTTTGAAACCCATTTCAGTTCTTTCAGGCGATCTTTCCAGCTTCCATGCAGCAAAGATTGCCTCTGCTTGAAGAGGAGAGTTAATGGACAATAGGGAAGGCATGTCGAACTGAGGTCACAGAATTAAATATTATTTAAGAGCACAATATGCAGTGCCACAAATGACATTTTTTGCAGGGAAATGGTGATATTAGCCTCAGGGTAAATGAATGAGGTGCATCCTTCTCATAGTTAAATTGTTCTTTAATAGAGACCAAGCATGAAAAAGAGAGGCAAGTACTTTTAAACACAAGGAAGATTACAACCTAAAACCTTAGAGACAAGTTTTTACTTGTTTTAATAAGGTAACTTTACACCATTGCAGTAAGAGAAAGAGATCTTTAAGACCTTTATGCTGTCAAGTTGTGAAAGGTAGAACAGATTCCTTTAATACAAATGAGAGAATCAGGTATTTTGTGTGTGTGTGTGTGTGTGCATACATATATGTATGCATACATACGTTTACACACACACACGCATACACACACACACAAAAGGATGAACAAAATACTCAGGGCAGGACATTTAGGATGCAGAGAGCCAATGGCTCTCTCTTCCTAAAACGCAAGGAGGAAGCAGTACTTTTTCAGGATTCTCTCTGAAATCTGCAGATGGCCAGATCTACCAACATCGTGGACATTGATGCCATAAGTAATTTCAGATAAATGCATAAAATTAAATATATGTTTTCTGATATAGCACTGAAAACTAAAGCAGCTCATTCAATTCCATTTGGATGCTTATTCCAATCATGACAGCCTCACAGTTCCTCTTACTCATCATTATCCCCCAGCTGAAGAGCACTAACATATTTGACCTGCAAATCTCAAGGCACTCTGGCGTGGACCAGCCCACATGACAACTGTTATTTAATTAGCACTGATACTGTGATATTTCAGAAGGTACAAGGTCACAACTCATCATATAATTTATTACACAAACTCATTCCATTTAGAAAAGCATAAACTGTCTCAAAGAAAAAATGTTAAATTTATCAAAAAATTATGATCAAAGATATGTCAATGTAATAAAATGAATTTTAATATTCAGAACAGCAAAAGCAAAAAGGTATTTTTCAATGACAAGAATTAATACTAAAATTTGGGGCATTCTTTGTCACTGAAAATCATTTTGAATCATCCACAGAGAAATGAACTTCATGTCTACAGTATTACAAAGCCCTACAAATGTAATTTTACACTAATGACTTCAGATATCAGAACAAGAAAGTAACGCCAACTGAAAACATGCAAGAAAACAACTGCATGATTTTGCGGGTCAAAGTTTAATGACTTTCTTTGAGCTTTTTAATAACAAGCAAGAAAAACCTGTGCACCTCTAATGCAATCCCAATTTGCCAGTGGATGGAAGCATTTCTTGGAGAAGTAATGGCAGTAAAAAAACATGTAATTAAAAAAAAAGAAGAATCATGGGCTCCTGAAATGACAAATGTAGCCTAAACATTCCCAAATCACCTCGCACTTTCTCATTATCTACGCTGACAGCACATGCAGAAAGCAAGCAGAGCACAAACAGTACTTTGCAGAGGCGATGCAATGCAGGAGATGAAGTGAGACAGCACAACACACATGATCATTCAGACTCTCCTTCTACTACAGTTTGGTCCCACAAGCAATCCAGTGCTTTTCCAGAGCTCACAAAAGCATCTCGAAAGCACCAGACTACATTATGCTCTTCTCATAGAGAATCATGCTTTAGGAGCATGAATGACACCACCTTTCCTAAAACAATTTAGGCCCTAAAACAATTCTGCCCATTTTTTGGTGAGTCTCGCAGTTCACCTACCTAACCTATGTGTTTCTAAAGCTCTAAAGCCTAGTGAGACTTCCATCCTCAGCTCTGCTACCAGAGGTTCTGCTACATCTTGTCCTGCTAAAAGCTGCATTTTGCCTTAGCTCTGTCTCTACCTGTGCTGGACGGCACGGACAAGAGACCGCAGCCGTATGACTGTGCCACTGCTGTGCTGTATTGCAAGACCAGATGTGACCTTGACCCAACGCTACAGCACCCACCTGACACGATCACCATTTCATGTTCAGATAGGCTTTCTGCTCCAGTTCCTCCCTCGTGCGTTCTTCTGCAGGCAAAGAAGTTCCATTAAGGAGACTGACTTTTCAGGTTTACCAAATATCTTCTATTATGTAAAAATCACTTTACTACGGCCACAACCCACAGAGCACTTAAAAGCAGGCTTAGCCAAGTTCTCCATTAGTTCTGTTAAAACCAATGAAGAACACTTGAGCTTAAAATTAATTTCATGTGTAAATGCTCCGGAACAGGACCTAGACTCCTACTGTAACACCACTGTTACAATTTTATTTCTTTCCAGTTCATCAGGCAGTTCCTGTTTCTGACATAATAAATCCTATTCTTTCACCATATAGCAAAAGTATTTACAGTGTCTTTCATGGGAATTTCCTTGGAAAAAAATAATTTAAAAAAAAAAAAAAAAAGAAACAGAAAAAGACGACATGAACCCTAGATGCCCCAGAAGTTTTTATCTTCAAGAAAAATGTAGACTTCTTGAAGGGGATATCCTCAGCTATGCTGCTGACTTTCCCTAAAATAATGTTGTACAGCAATTTAAAACAGTTATTTTAAATCCCCTTCTACTTATAAAAAGCAATATTTTCAAAATCATTCAATAACTTGAGCTATTTTTTTACAGTTTTGTACAAAATTGCTTATTAGGAGACAAAACAGAATCTCACAGATACGCTGCAGCACTTGCAGTGATTGCACAGTAGGCAAGAGAAATTTTAATCCTTAAACACACTCTGTAAGACAAGATAGGAATTACTGCACTTACCAGAGGATTTGTCAAATAACCTCCCAACTACATTTACACGGCCTCTGAAGCACATCCCTTGCTACTCTTCCTGCTTCACAGCTGGAGGGGCTGGTCATCGTGGACATACATTAGAAAACTATCCAAGTAAAACATTCCAGGCTCAAGTCTGTAAGGGCCAGCACTGCACACTGCCTTTTGAGCTTTTACTAGCCCATCTAATCAAACAGAGCTGCATTTCTGAAGTCTCAGCGAATGCAGTGGTGCAAACAATACTCAGTAATACAACGACCGAAGAAGTAAGTTTATTTATCTTCTGCTTTGCAAAGGGGAACTTCTCTGGAAGCAACAGGAGGGTTTCTATGCAGAAAAAGATCCCACTTGATTGTCTCTTTGATATTACAAAAGGCTCTACTCTGCCCTCAGTGTGACAACCTCACGTAGTTTCCCTTAACATGGGAAGACGTTACACATGCACTCAGAGGACTTTTCCCCATAATCTCTTGTGTTAGTATCCTGCAGTTTCTACACAGCTTTCCACCCATGGCCCCTTTGCGAGGGGAAAAACACCCTACATGGTTAAAAACTAAAAGGAATTCAATGAATCTAAAGGACGTAACTTCACAAAGCATGCTGCTATAGCCAGTCAACCCTGGGGTCTAGGGCTAGCCAAATAATCTGAGCAGTAAATCATGTTCTGTATTTATTTATGAGCACATGGACAGGAAACAGATTTTTACAACTGCAGTCATTCTAGGAGTTTATACACATGTTGCAGACCCTTCCACTGAGTAAATACAAGAATTACACACTACCTAATTTCCACTTATTTTCAAGATGAAAGTGGTGTATGTTTGTTTAAAGAAGGCATGCTGCACACCAATCGCTTTCAGCATATATATCCATAAGATCCTCCAGCATACAAAAAAACTTACAATCTCCTCACACTGAAGAAAAGCTATATGGGATTACTGTGGAACATTACGCGAAGGAGTAACATTTACCTCAACTTTCTTCCTAAGCAAATTTCCAGATCAATTTAAACATAATCCCTTGCCTGAGACTCCACTGCTTTCTATCATGAAAAATCAAGTTTTTCTGTATGAGGATTGCATTTTCCAAATAAAGGGAGCTGTGGCTGAAATGCCGATTACCCAGAAGAAATCCTAACAAAAGCAAATGCAATAAACTATAACTTTACATTACACGGTATAGGCAGTTTCACCACAAATGCAATTGTAACCATGAGAACATGGGTGTCTTTTGAGTCCCATTACATACAGGTAGAATAAGGATATTTATGAGTGGGCAGAAACTACTTGTACTCATTGCCCTGGGAGAAGCATATATATTCGTAATAGCTTGCAGACCTGAATAAGTTCTGCGCATTTACTTTGTTTCAGAAGAACACACAAGCTATAACAGAGTCCAGAATTTAAACTCTCTCCAAATTGGCATCTTTTCTGTGCAGGAAAAAAAATCCACACTCAGCTGGTATATGAATCCATTCAAGCACATGCTCCATCAAATGTACTATTTGGTTCAACTCAAAACCTGCTTTTCTTGAGGATAACTCCCTGAATACTGTTAGATAAACATGCATCACTAGATATTTATCAGAGACTTCCTTTAATCAGAAATATGTCCTCTTGTGAATAAACTCTCAGAGAAACAAAATTGCCCACATTTTTGTCATTTTCTTCTTTTTTTCTCCCCTTTTAAAATTATGATAAGCTTGAGACTTCAGTATTCACTGAAGAATATATACTTTCTGTGGCACTAGAGATGCATAAAAATGTAAGACTCTTAGGGAAAAAAAATGAGCAATCAAAATGGATGAATCAGATTAACAAGATCTGTGAGCCAGCTAATCAAATCTCCAGTCCTAACAGTAAAAAGTACCACAGAGAAGAAAGGCATATTGCAGTTCACAGGTTTTTACTATCTGCCCATAGTGTATGTTTTTTTCTATCATTATGCCTTGAAACATGAGAGTTTTCTTTTTTATCCTAACTTATGTTAATGTTGAAGTCCAAATCATTCATGTACATGTCTATTCTTCTTTTTAATTTATCCAGAGACATCTATTTTACCACAAGTTCCCAAAGTTGATTAAGTATCATATAAAAAAACCACACTTCTTTCAATCAGCTATGTCCATTTATTGCCTTTCAATGTAGTTCTTTGTTCTTGCTGTAAGCTAAAGCAGATGATTTATTTATACACGCACTCCCCTGACTGTTCATCCTGTAATCTAAGCTAGTTCTAATTTTTTCAGTACCTCGTCATAAGGAAGTCTTCCCAATGTCACTAATCATTTGTGAGCATTAGATAGTCCTTTATTGCATTTTCCTGAGTGACAAAGAACAAAACGTTCCATTCCTGCTATAAAGCAATGTGATGTAAACCAGTAGCAATTATGAACCAGGATTTTTTTTGTAATTCTGTTGTGTTAGTGACCTGTGCGAGTCTTTCCTTTTTGTTTAGACAGCAGCACACACACATTCACACATTAAAAAAAAAAAAAAAANGTATTTTTATTTTCTCATGAGTGATTTCTGCAGGGAATTCTGAGGGAATTTCCCGAGTTATAGATATAATTTTATATCTTTGATTGCTATGAAAAAAAAAAAAAAAAAGAAAAAAAAAAAAGAAAAAAAGCCTAACTTGCCTGCTTTATTTTTCTGCAGCAAATGCAGTTAATTTAATATTCAGCAACACACAATTAGGTCAAATTATGGACTCCTAAGCTCTTTATTTGCATTTACAAGCTGTGATTTGCATCTGCCACCACAGTGCCTATTCGCTGAGCTTTTCTAGATCCTAGTTTGCCAGCCCTTCTCCAATTTATTGCCATCCACAAATCCTACCATGTCTTTACTCAGGTTTGGGTATTTTTTTGATCATTGTTAAACAATAAAATTAACAGCCTTTGCCCTATTCCTCATGTTCATACATCTACCAGTTAATTTTCTTTGATCTTGAAGCTGCGAATGCACTGGTTTCTTTCTATCCTTCTTACTCCCCAACCACTTCTAACCCAGGAGTGCAATGCACCCACAGAAAGATAACTGGTGCTAGTTGGTCGCCGAGCATGTGCAGAGGGCTCTGTGATCCTTCCTGCACAAGGTAGGTGACCCACTGGAAGCCACAGAGAATTTGGCTCCTCCGAGATGGAAGGAGGTGAAAATCCTCTAAGTAGTATTATCAAGAAAGTAGGAAGGCTTAGGAGATGACACTGGAAAAGACCTAGTGCACGGTGAAGAGCATTTGACATATAAACTACAGCCTGTCATTCTGAGCATATCTCCTATCTTTGAGGACTCCATAAACTTATGTTATGCAACTCCTGCAGAGGGAATAGTTCTGGTAAGTTTGCCTCGTGCCTCTCTAGTATTTTTAGATGTTTCTTATAGGGTAAAATTTGGGGATAGGAATTTTTAGATAACCCAAAGAAAAAAAAAATACACATATTAATCGCTTCTATCACAAAATAATAATCTATTTTAGTTTCAGCTTATTTTATCTTCTTCATGGGACCCAGCTGTATTTATAGCAAGAAAAAAGCTATTATAGTCTGTCAACTTGTTTTCCTTTCTTGGTCTCTTCTTCCTAGGAAGATTCTACGTCAAAGGGAGCAAATGGCCACAGACAGGGCTGCGATGCAACGAGGCGCTTTTCTCAACAACAGCCGTTATGCAGAATACGATGGAACATCAGATCAGGTAGCAACAATACCCAAAATGGAAAAGGAGAGACTCAGCCTTGATGGAAATCATCAAATTCTCAAATATTTCACTTAGCCCATCTGGATGTCACTATTGACAAGGCAATACAGAAGAGGGGCAATAAGCCGGCCTGAAATACTGTATAGCAACGAAATACATTTCTATTGCTGAAAAAGCATTCGTCCCAACAGGCACTCGTATAGCCTCAAAAGCCTGCAAGGAGCAATGCTTCTAAGAGCTCACATGCATCCCACAAAAAGCTCTACCTATTTAAATGCCAGCTCACAAATGCAGCTAAAATGTGTAAAGAAAGCACTTGCATTTCTGTGATTTTAGAAAGTTCTTTGGTACACTGGGATGCAGTTACCCTTCAGTAAGAAATTGCTCCAGTGAGTCAGAAGTGATTTTCTAGCACGGAGAACTACATTTATAGTCGATTCTCTGCGCTTTTTTCTTTCTGAATATCCTCCATGTTTATAAAAACAGTTTGTCCTTGTTTACTTCAGCTTTTGTGTCTCCATCTAAAATCATCAGAATCAATGATTTGGAAATACTCCTATGGGAATCTTCTTTTAAAAGCACAGTATCAGATGGTCATTTCTATCTTAAGGAACAGCTTTCTAAAGCAAAAATAGCATTGATCGCCACAGCTATAAACAAAGCATCTGAATATAGGAAGCAGGGAAAATATTTTACTGCCCTTATCTTTATTATCAGCATAAGCAGGTAATAACCTACAACCATTACAAGAACTGGGTAAGCAAAGTAGCCCAATAACTTAACATCATAAAATGTTCCAACGTAGCAATTTTGAGTTGAAAATTTTTAGAAGAGAATCACAAACTATTTCTTCTCTTCAGGGGATCAATATGGTATATGCTCCATGTAAAACTGAGATGACTGCAGGTACGTATCTTCCTTTCTTCATGGACTACCATTTTATAACTGTAAATCATTCCTTCATATTTCATTTAATGAATTGCCAACTCGCTGCCCATTTAAGAGTCTACAGATTTTGTCATAGTGCTCCTACCTGATCGTCTCAATTTAAAAATTAAAGAAAGTTTCTAAGAGTGAAAAAGCTCAAAAAATCAGGAGATAAATAATGAGTAGTATCTTTTAATTTAATCTTGACTTAAAAAAATGAAGCCAAAATAACAATATTTTTAATGGCTGAATTTGGAAAGAGTGAGAAGATGCTGAAAAGCTATTCAAAAATAATGAAGTCTGTGAAGTCCTGAACATGTATCTACTCTTGTATCATGTATTTCTCCTGCATCTACTTCCTGCACTGCTATTTCCACCTCCTAAGTCTACTGGCATCACGTGCAACTGACTAAATATGTGACTATCTTGTGAAAAAGGGACCTGAGCTAAAAGCCTGTAACATTCTGCTTAAAAAACACTAGACTCAACAGATCTGGAACAGGCTTTAATGCTGCCCTCCCTGCAAGCTCTCCAGTCATATAGGTCTGTAGCTGTTTAGGACAAAGATGATGATTCTTTATAGCCACTGCTTTGTAAAGACCTACTATAATCTGGTTCTGATCAGGGGCAAACAGGCAAGCAGTTCACTTTTCTTCATCACTAACACACGTTAAAAAATTACCCCCCAAGTTCTCTCAAAAGTGTACAATGTGGTATCGAACAGGCCATTTCATTCCTCATTACTCAAAAGCATTTCAACATGTGCATTCTCAAATGTGCATTCAATCCCACTGACATCAGTTGAGGCTTTAGGTCTCATCATCAAGCATATGCCTAAGTACCCTCACTGAATACATACTTTCTGAATGGGCCTTCAGCATTTCATACATGAGAGATGCAGAACACTAGTTGAAGACAGGAGAATGTGTATGCTATGTAAACGATGAGAAAATGAAGATACTGAAACATTACAGAAACATCACAAGGAGAATTAACGTCCTGTAGCAGATACAAATACCAGTTGCCAAAGGAGGTTTTTTCTTGCACAAAATCAATGACAGAGGCTTCTTGGGCAACCTCAAGGTAAAGCTGTGTTTTGTATGATCATCCTCTTTGTAAGAGGTCTCACTTTTGTGCAAGCACTGACAACCACAGGAGAAAGAACTGACAATAAACTGGGTGGACTGACTGAAATTCAACTGTCCTAGCCAAAAGTTCCAGAACAACAACAACAACAACAAAGTGATCTTTTTCACATTTAAAAAGAGCTATCACTCCAATAATCAGCTTTTAAAGGAATACTAAAGTTGTATTGTGAGGGGAACCTATGATGAAATATTTACATATGGCAAGTTCCTTTTCTGAAACAAACAAGCAAAAAAGAGAAGCACACACAGGCAAATAAGTCTTCTACACAAGAAGAAATTGAAGGAGTAAATATGAACATGTTTGCAACAAGCAACTTAGATAATATCCATCTAGAACAAAAATACATGAAAAGTGAAAGATAGATACGCTTTAATATCTTATATATTAAGAAACCCTAATCCATTATTAGTTCTGCTAAAAATAGATTTGCAAAGATCTTCCACTTTTCAAAATAATACACATTTGTTAAAACAGAGTGATTTAAAGCTTTGTTTTTATGTTTACGATGAGAAAGTTTTCTAAAAAGAACCTTACTTTTATTTATTTATCTTTGGTCATGAGCAACAGTTCATGACCAGAACAGGTCTGCTTCTCCCAAGGCAATTTTCACACTTTAGGACACTGGCTTTGGCCTAATCGAGAGGAAACACTGCTTTCTGACATGATGAATTATCTTTTTGACATAACAGACAGGATTGTTGATTCTCTCTGAGCTCAATCTTAACTTCATGGTCATTTTTATCAAATCGGTGCTGGTGGTGATACATCAAATGCTCCGAATTTCGATGAAATTGTCATTCTAAAGGCTTGCAAACTTCCGCAAATTTTCTGTTTGGTTTCTTTTGCCTGTGGTTTAGTCTCAGTGTCTTCTCGTAAGTTTTTGCTGACTCTCCTGGGCAGTTCACCAATCTTTTTTTTTTGCAGTTCTGTGACTAGGGCTTTGACCAATGTCCTACTCTTAAGACTTAAACTCCAGGTCTCTTTTACAAATATTAATGTAGTGAGCTTTGTGCTTGTATAATGATCCTGGGTACAATCCATATTGTTTTCTTTTTGCAAGGATCCCCTTGTGGGAGGCTATGTATTTTGTAGTGAGTTGGAAAAGCCAACATACAGTGTATTTTTATATATACATATATATATTACACCTATACTTGTGTTTAACTAAATATATAGTTATATAGTATACCAATACATAGTGTATAATTACATAATTGTATTTATTATATGCACATAAAAACTAGCAAAATACCCAAGCATGTATAGAAAAACATACAACAATTATCTGTATTACATTTAATCTACAGACAAAAAAAGTGAATAAATACAAAATTCAATAGTAGGTATTAAGTTAATCCTTAAAAATATATGATAAAAATATCATCTTCCAAATAACAGTACTGCCAGAAACGTTCTACATTCTCTTCAGTGGTAGAGAGGTGGATACTGACTTTGTAAGGGTACCTTCTTCACACACACGTAGGATTTGTAAAGAAATAAAGCAATAAAATATTAAATACATTTTCAAAGGCTACCATTTTAGGAAAAAACACAAACAACGCAACAAAAATATTGCACTTTTTTTTTTAAACAAAACAGCATGGTACCTGATGCATTAACGGTCCATAATGTTATTGAACAAGACTACAAGAGAGACACTTTACTTGCACTTGCTTGTCAGACAATTACTCTTTGCTACCATAATACTTCATGTGCATACTTCCAAGGAAGACTCATGAACGCACAGGTTCATTAACGGAATGAGAGAATCGATTGTAAAATGGAAAAGGCCGAGTGAGGTCATATTTCAAAGAGATGAATATGGTACACTCCATTATGTTGTAATCAGCCTCTCTCTTTCATCCTAAGAACTGTAATAGTCTATCCTAATTTTCAAAAGGGAAAAAAAAAAAAATCTCACTGCCTGCTTCGTACCTTCATCCCAAATACAGTGAGGAATTCAAATGTGCTGCAGGCAGTTTCCATTTACCATGGTCTTTGGAGCAGACGGTATTGATGTTGCTGACCATTTTTCTCCTTAATAAGAAAAACATTCAAATGCTACTAATATTGCTGCCTTGGCAAACCACATTTAATAGATGGGACTTGCCCTGTACATGACACATAGAACATCAATCAAGGCTGAATTTTATTTCAATTTATTATGGTTGCTGTCTAAATGAAAAAATGCTTATATCGTTAAAGTGTCTTACAATATAAATGTGCAAATGATGTAATCACCCATTTGGGGAGAAAATTCTGATTTTGATTAAAAATATCTACAGTTCAACTTCTAAATATTTAATAAATGTAAAAACAAAAAACACAAGCACATTAAGAAACCACAGTAATTGGTATCTGTAATAATATGGTTTTGTGCTTGATAGCTTTTATCTTTAAAGATGAGTTTATTAGGTATTCTTCTTTTAATATGGTAAGTAATAGTCTTTTTTAATCACCTAGAATAAATTAAACTTAACTTCATTCAAGACTTATTCTAGGCAATTATTTATCACAGTTCTTTTCTTGCTAAGGTCAGCCGTGTCTAGACTCTGCAGCTGCTGGCCTGCAAAAGCCCTCTAAGCTTTCTCAAACAAGCAACTTTGGACATCATACTTTACTTCAAAATGAGTAGAAAACAGCATCTTGTAAGACTGAAAATACTTAAGTACATAATTTACTAGTAGTCCCAATTCTGCAGGCCAAATTTAAGGCTGAAGCACACTGCAAGTGTCCCATGCACCAACTGATTTCACCAGGACTTCACTATGGTCAGCAACACCAGAATTGCATAAAACAGTGCATGCTCTGGTGAGTATCACAGAGTGCCATAAAATCCAGTCAACCCAACGTTACTTAGAACTCCTTAAACTGTCTTACACTATTTTCTATATAATTCCTCCCACATTATTGCTTATTGACATACAATTATTACATAAATAAAATCCCTCTGCCTTAAAGCGGTCATTGCATTCATTTGGCAGTACTCAGGAGTCCACAGCCTAAATGCACTGCTAAGCATTTATTCTTCTTGAATGGTGCATACCAAATATCATAAGCACTCAGCAGGCCAGAAAAATCAGTTTTACTAGAAAATGAGAGTTCAGCATGGATGCGCAGGCAGCCTTCTAATTTTTTCTTACTCAAGCAAAGGTGTTTGCAAAGGAATTTGGTCACTGCAAGCACAAGATGGGAAATACAAAAATTGTCTCTCAGAGCATATAAGAAACCATGACAATGAACAAGATTGAACATACTTGAACTGAGCAAGTCTGTAACCATACAGTCTATCACTTGGTTCTGAGGTTCACCACATGGGCAATACGGAGGGAGCCCTTGCTCATGCAAAAGTCCCTTCATCTTTGAAGAGAGGAAAGAAGGCACACAAGGCACGCAAGATGTAGCTTTTGACTGCTTTAGATTGCAGCCAAGAAATGAGGAGCAATTTAAACTTGGCCTTTTAAGAAACAATGGGTAAATAACTGGAAATGGAGGAAGTGCGGGAAAATTACATGACAGGTAAATGGGACTTTTATAAAACATTGCATATTGTAAAGTTTGCCAGAATGCATTGAAAGGAGAAGAGCCAGTTAAATCACATCCTGCTGCAGCTGTCCAACTTCTGAGCTAAAACGTTCGTATTAATTCCATTAAACAATTAAAGAAGGAAATCCAAAATATTATTACAAGTATGTTGGCTTGACACTGTCTCCTTTCCAGATTTAACAGCAGATACAGTACCCTCAGCTTCAAAGGGTGATGAATTTATACAAATTGTGGGAATTCACACCCTCAGGGCCACAGAACAGTTCTATGGAAACCCTACAAAATATAAACTCCACTGTACATTTCTGACATAGCCGTTTTCAAAAAGAAAGGAAGGATATTCCAGTAGTTATGGAGCTGGCCTGACACTCAAAGATCTCAATTTAATCTCCTTGTCTGCCAGACTTCCTTCCATAACTCCAGACAAAATAAATAATTTTCTTTACCTCAGTTTCCCGTCTTTAAATTGGGGACCATTTATGAGTCTGCATCAATCAAGCTTTAAACAAAGGAAAAATATATCACTTTCTTCTGTAGTCTCCTTTTCTGCTCAGATGGAAGGTCACTTGAAAGCTCAATTTTTGAAGGTTTGGTAAGTACACCGTTACATATCTTTAAATCAACAAAATACATTACTAATAAGCAACGTCTAATGTTCCAGCTCTTAATGTCACTGGATAGCTCTCTCCAAATCAAAACTTCAGCTCTGTGATGGAAAAGAGATAGAAGAATGAGCACTTGGTGAAGCTAATAAACAAAATGCATTCATGGCCCATTACTTCAAATAACTTCACTATATAAATAGTCCACTGATAAAATAATGGCCTCAATTAACATTTAATTCTCACACAATGCATTTGTAATGTATCACAAGGATTAAAAGTTATGCATGAAATTCATTATTTGAGAAGTGCCATGACCTGGAAGTACAACCATATTTTCCACTTGGTTAAAAACAGTTCCTCCTAGTCTCCCCACTAACTCCAGACTTCCTTGTCCTGCAAGCAAAAATAATCTACTAGATGTTGTAGCTCCTGTGCTGCTAGCTGATGGTGATGCTCAGCTTTGCCTCTGGAAATTCACAAGCGCGTTGCTCCAGCACTACCACATGCTGGAAAGTCAGGGGGTCGCACCAGACAGGTAGTCCTGTGATTTCATTTGGGAAGTTTTAAGCAGTGAGATATTAAGTGTTAGTGCGTGCTTCAACCCTCCTTTTTACAACAAGGTGGAACAAAACAGTTTTTCTGAGACACCCACCAGTTAAAAAAAAAAAAAAAAAAAAAAAAATGTTAGAGCCACCGCTATGGGAAACAACAACTTGAGAACAGGTCTGAAGCAGTCCTGTAGAAATGGAAGAGTTTTTCAGATATTATGTGGACATTTTAATAAAAAACCATGATACAAAGGCAGATGTAATTTTTGTAACTCTAGATATCTAAAAAAAGACCTCCCAGCACTCAGCAGTTTTATGGTTTTCCAACATAAACCAACCACCTAATGTGTACTCTTTTAGCACAGAAAATTAAGTTTGCTGAGAAAGACAGTACATTTGTCGTATGTCCTTTGCTTTCATCCTGCAATACAATGGACGAGCACTGATGAGAGAATGCACAGTCCATTAATTAACCAAACACCAACAAAACCCACTCTAACAAAGACTGCCGCATTCATGGTGTCATTTTATGAACCGGCCCTGGTACACACAGATGCTTTTTGTCCCATGGGTTTGAGCTAAAGCTGAGGGAAATTAACTACTAGAGGAAACCAGGACAGAAGAGGGAGGAGAGAGAGAGAAAAAAAG
>VZSV01000123.1:1714433-1730489 GCA_013398735.1 Nothocercus julius | reverse complement strand
TATGCTGCAAAATCTTGCTGAAAAGACAAAATAATGCTTCCCAGGAACGCAGGAAGAAGCAAGAGCAGAAATCTCCTGGAAATCGAAAATGGACCTCACTGTGCCAATCTAATTTATCTGAAAAGTGCTTCCATGGTGAAGTGATAGATGGAACAGATATTAAGAGCTCGCATAAGACAGATCTAAATCTAAAATCTGCCAACACCTATTATCCTCAAACCATGTTTAGGATTATGCCAGGACTTCTGCCTGTGGGTTAGTCCAAAGCATGAAGAAAAAACACTAATTCAGGGAAAATGAAATATACAGAAAATATAGCTGCTTTCCATCTAACACTTTTATTCCAAGCACTGTCTTATTTTAAATATATTAATACAGGATGCTAGCAAGGGTCCCTAATATGTTTTGTACACATCCAAGAAAACTGCATACACTGACAAAGATGCTTCTGGTTTTGCACAACACATGGCTTTTTTATATGTTCTCTCTTGAAAACTATTCCTTCACAAAATGAAAATTCAGCAGAATCTCTAATAGCTTTCATATTTCAGTCTAATAGGCAGCGTGGCATTGCACTGCCACCCACCTTTGCTACAATATTGCACAGCACATTTAACAGACATTTGCTTCCTTCATAGAGTCCTTATGCGCAGCTTCTGCAGGACCTTAGTATTAACATTTAACAGAGTCTATGAGCATAAAGCACATTTATGAACACCTGCTGGAACATTTTATTTGCCTTAAGAGTTTTATTATAACTGTTAAATTTTCTTGCTATGCTTTATGGGCCAAATCCTGGTCCAGTTTTTTCCTAAACTCCCATTGACTTCAACAGGTATTAGATTTATCTGGATGTTGTTTCCCATACAAATTCTATATAGCTTTAAACAAAATTGGACCATTTCTAAGCACAACACTGGACAGAAAATGATACTGCATCTACCCTTGAAACAGGGTAGGACATTACAAACACTCCCTGAATCTCAGTTTGAGAGTGCAAGGCATATATGTGTCCCATGTACAAAACCCCATGTCCTTGGTGGAACGTGTAACCCTAAACTCATCCGTTGTCTACTCAGACCACTCACTAATGCTTCTGTCCTTCGCTTTAAGCCACCAAAACTCAGAGCACAGCCAGGTCAGTAGTGCTCACCTGCAGGCAGCTGAGCTGTTGCCAGCTCTGCAACACCACAGCACTGCCTGGAGACCCTCTCAGCCAGTAGGTCCTAGTTGGGCAGCAGTCCCGGGAAGACTTTGCAGAGCAGCTCATGCCAAGGGGCTAACTCTTCTGAAGACGCCTCCTGAAACGCTCTTGTTTTGGCTGAGCTTTACCCTTGTAACTGAGCGTTTATACACCCCTGTGAAACTGAGTATCAACACGTACTGGTAAGAAACACAGCTCCCCACAGCTTAAGAAAAGATAATAGTAAATGATTATTTAGACTATTTAGTCTACTGGGAATCTCTCTAAGATTTAACTTCTTTTAAAAATTATATAGACCTTCTTTTGAACATCACTATAGAAAGCCCTAAAACAGTCAGAGGGGCAGCTGGTAAGTTTTAGATGGGTAGGCAAAGGTACTTCTGTTTCACAAAAGCTTGACAGTAAATGCTTGATTCAATGCATACTGTGAAGCAAAACAAAACAAAAAAATCAAAACAATTATAAAAATGAAATTATAGACACAGTGATGAATGGAGGCAGATGAAATGTTAAAAGATCTATCACCATACACAAAAGTCATTGATTTTCCCTGATTACTACTTAGGTGATCAGAGTATATTAGGTACTAGTTGCCTGCTTGTGCTAGATTTTATTAATGCTCCAATATCAGACACCCAATTTGGAAATCAATGCTTACTTCATCATTTTTCTCTGAAGGATTCTATTATTCACAATTGATTTAACAGAAATGAAAGGCTTACCATTAACAAGAGCCAGCTGCTGACACTTCTTAGATGAATTATTGAATTTCTAAGAGTGAATTAACTTAACCATCACCAAGACTTATTGTCCGATGTTTCTCATACTGAAGTCAGTGTATTTATAATTACAGAACCAAACAGCAGAAAGTAGCTTCCCTGACATCTCCTTAAATATCCACCACACTCAGTAAGTAAAATTTAAGATTACTTCAAGGATACAAATAAACAGGAGTTATGGACCAAATTCCTACTGATGTCAGTGAAGCCTCACCACCTAACTCCTTTTTTGTGCCTTTAAATAATCTGCATCATCTTTACCAAATTTCAATTTATGGAAAGCTATGTCATCCAGCAATGAGATTCCTACAAAGATCACTACCTAGGGCTGGGTTGGCGATAAGAGAGAAGACCATGTCCTCCTAAAAGCATGCACAGGAAGGCTCAATTGCTTTAAAGTACAAGGTGAAGATCCATCTTTATCAACATGAAAGTAGTAAATATTAGATACTAAAGCAAGCATAAAAAAAGTACTGCAACTCAACCACCAAAAGCACTGCGTATACAAAAAAACAGAAGGCCTACACATAAAACTTGCCATCTGAGCTAACAGATACTCAGAACACAAACACACCACGCTCATTTTGCAATTTCAAAAGACCTGCAGACTGCCCAAGTTGGATTCTGTTCCTTATATCAACCTTGGGAATTCGGGAATTCTAAGGCTTTTGTTCTGCACACTACAAAGCTGGCTACAGAATTGTACCACCCAGATCAACAGAAAGAAAAGGCCCAGAAAAGGCAGTTCACCAGAGCAGCAGAAATTGGTACTATTTTGTAATCCTACAAACAGCCTCGATGAATGGGCTTTCCCTAAGAAGTACACAGCTGGCAGTGGTGAAAAACTCCATACCCCAGCAGCGTAATGGCCCCAGGCTGCACTCATCCACAGACAGTTCACTGCCAAGCTTGCCAGGAGCTGCACCAAGCAGAACACCATCCCTACACTAATCCATACTAGTTGGCTGAATGGGGTTCCAAAAAAATGCTATATGGGGACCTATGGCCCCTTTACTGCTTTAATCCTATTTTGCAAGCTCAACTTGGTCATAGCTATCTCTGGAACTGCCCAGACAGACATTATTTCAAGATCAAGTTGAGACTCTACATGAGATTCATTTAGAAAGTACTCCTGATTAATAATGTAAATTTCTGCATCCTGTTTACGGTGGAATGATGATGTAGCAACACACCTGTTAAAACTTTGTTACACAACCTGGAGGTCAACTGCTGCCTTAAATCACCAGAGCATCTTCTCAAAACTCTCAAAGGATTTAATGGCTGGAGGCAAAGCATCTGGCTTTTTTTTTTTTTTTAAATAAACTAGGGCTAGTGTCTGAAGAAGATGCTCTTAGAACAAACCCAATCTCTTCTTCACTGTTGTATTTCTCACTGCCAAAGCCTCGGATTTTGTCACCCATATCTCACTGGAACAAACTTTTTAAAAATTTAATTTACACTAAAAAAATTTAGAATCTATAAAGGAAAATGGGGAGGTAAGAGGGCTGACAGACAAATTACTTCACTGTCTAAGGAACAAAAATTTTACAGAAAATTAGATGCTTATGCTGAGAATATTTAAGTATAGATTTCCCTATAGCACTTTTTAAATTGAGGCTCACTGGTTAGAACACAAGTCAGATGTAATTAGATGGATGCATAAAATACATTTCAGCAAACAGTTCACAATAATTCATTTAAAAAACACAGGAAACCTGTAATATCCATGTGTCTTTCTTGGACTCTCTTTTTTTTTTTCTCTCTCCATTATTTCCCCACATCATGAATCTCCTAATACTATGAAGACAGGTACAAGAGTGGTCCTGCCGGTTCTAATGGAAGTAAATTGGTCATAATTGGGCATTCAAGAAACTTTTCAATTCCACAAAGGTTTTCTTTTTTTTTTTTTTTTTTCCCTCCCCAGTTTAAGAATAAAACTGTATTCCTTCAGCACAAAACTAGAGCTGCTCCTATAATGCAAAATAAATAATACTGCTAGTAAACCTCAACACTATTCTGAGACAAAATTGTATTGGCAGAACTTTTAGAGAACTTCCTTTTAGATCAGAGGTTGAATTGAATGTTAGCATAACTGTAAAAAACTTCACTGAAATTGTGTTACATATGCTTATTTATTGCAGCTTTGAATTGGCATTGTTTCTATAATGCAAGTATATCTGCCTAAAGTGGAATTTAAACAGAATCAGTTCAAAAATTTATCTCCCATGTGTGTATAATATATTAGTATTGACTTCTATAAACATTCTGAACCTCAAGAATACCTTCATGCATCTTACTAAATATCATAACCATGCAACAGTTTTCTTGATTCGATATTTTTCAAGCGTCAAATAAAACTCTAGCTGCAAGATCTACTTTTTTCTGTAAAAAGGGACATTCAAAATACCATGAATCTGATATTTCGTAACTTCTGAGTGTTTAACTTAGCTAACTACTTTCTAGAACACATTTTTATTAAGCACGTGCTGTATCCCAATCTTTTAATTCAGCCTCCGTGCAACAGTGCTTGCTCAATCACTGACCTTAAGGTTTTACTCACACAACTTCCTTCTGCACAGATACCCACAACAGAGAGCTAAACACAGATGCCCAGTGCAATTTCAGATGCCTTTGGATAACCAGGACACATGGGGCTGACTGGTGCAACAACCTGCAAGAAACCTGCGCCCCTTTTAGAGCAGCAGTTGAAAGCAGCTGAACTGAGTCCCTCTCATGAGCCAGAAGAGCACTGTGCTGCTCAGCACTAATGCCAGGCAGCTGAGGTGAGCTCAAGAGGGTCACAGCAAGGCCTTATTTCTTATCCCACTCTCCTACTCCCACCTGGAAAAGGAAGGTTTTTCCTACTGTTACTCACAGAGTGTGCACAGGTGCATTAAAGCAGCTACTGAAGGCAGGCTTTGACAGAAGTGGTAAGTACCATGCCCACAAAGCACCATGCCCATGTCATGTTTTCCAAGAGACACTGCTCCTCTCCCCTGCTTCAGCAGCTGTGTCATGCTAGTTTTAGGGAAGCTAGCGACTTGGGCAGGTTGCCAATGTTTATTTCCAAAGGAGTGTGAGAGAAGAGAAAATGATTTTTCAGCTTTTATATCTTACCAGATCTCAAAACAAACAAATAAAAAAAACTTAATTGTTTTAGAAAAGAAAAAGGCATTTCAGTTGCCTGAGAATTAACTTCTTGCCAAATATGATCTGCTGCAAACAAATGAGGTGCAAAACCTCATGCAAGAAAAAAAAAATTAAAAAAAGGAACTTAAATACAAGAGTATTTCTATGCCTGGATTGAAGCCACAGGTTACCTATCCTAGTAGCATACAGATCTTGAATGCAGTTATTTAGATAATGCACTGAAAATCCTGTTATTATCAGTCTAATGCCAATATTCTTGCCTATTCTCCTTTTCCTCCAATCTTTTCTGGGTGATAAAAGTGACAAAAGAAGCATAAACTGGGTTTATTTTATTTAGGGTTCTTAAGAACTTGCATCTGATGTATTGCAACTCACCAACTACTTCAGGTAATTTGGCTAAGCACATTTGTAAGACTTGATTGTAAAAGTCACACTGCCCACATATAATCAGATATCTTTTTAATAAAATACAACTCTTATTTTAGGCATTTATTCCCCTTAAGCCGTTCAACAAACGTAATTTAAGAAGTGATGCTTAGGTTCAGACCTTAAAGTGTAAATTAATATATCGACCACAGAGTTATACAGATTCAAATAAGGTTAAAATGTGGATACTTTAGGCATTTTTGCACCTAGTTCTATGAAAATAGAGCATATATTTTTGTGTATAAATATATGTATCTTTTTTGTGATACCTATTAATTTTACATATATATTTATATGGATATATAAATAAAAGATATTCAGGAATTTAAGGCCAATTTGCCGTGTATTACAGTAGAATCTCATTATCCTCTCACTTCCCCTCCCTCACTGTGAAAAATAATATACCACAGGTGCTTCAGGAAGTATACTTTGATTTTCCAAAGTATGCAGTCTCTTTCCTCCCATATGCTATGGAGTTTAACAAAAACACATTTTTATTTAGGCTAAATCATGCCTTATGGGACACACTTACGAGGAAGAAAGAGGACATGCAACTGGCATTTGAGACATACTGCCAGGGCAGAGCTGCCAAAAACACACAGCAGGGAGCATGTTTTGGCTATCATGAGCAGAATAAGCATGCACTCCTTAACCACTGCCAGCTGGCACTGTTTCCAAATACAGAATATTCACGAGGCAGTTTGGAGACTGGACACACTCCTACCCTTAAACCATGCTCCCATAAAAATGGGTTGCTCAGATACCTCATTAAGTTAGGCCTACGTCCTAACTTACTGCCAAATGAAAAAGACTTTGAACTTTATAAAAGAATCCTACATTTCTGCCTAAGCATTAAAAAAAAGAAAAATGAAGAAAAAAAAAAAGAGAAAGATATCCTAATGTACCCTAGAGCTTAGAGCAATCTTAAGAGAGCGGGAAGAAGCTTTTGCCCACATCTCAAGAATGAGAAATAGCATCAAGTCTCCATAATGCATGGATATAAATTAAGAATTCCAGAGACGCAGCACACCAAGAATACACACAAGTGTGCAGTAACCCTGGCTGGGACTGTGATTACAAAACTACACTATCATGTTTAACACAACCTCTAACAAGACTCACAACAAACATGCTCCCTGCCCTGTGTGCTGGGGCAGGTTTGTGGATAAAAGATTAATGCTTCCCTCCATCTGCTAATGAATATATAGGTCCCCTGGGCTTTGCACCAAGGGTACTTTGCCCTTAGGATGAAACAAGGAAAAGGGAATCTGTGTTCTCTTCTACCTCCATCTAGTATTCCCAGCAACACTCCCAATTGCTAAATGCGTATTATTTCAACTTTATCTACCAAAAACATATTTTATCTCCATAGGTTAACCATGATTCCAATTATATTTTCAGATAGAACAGTTAAAAGGAGACCAAGCCAACAGGGAGGCACTTTTCATTTTTAAAATGCTTACCTGATACAGTGTGCATTGGTACTTTCCCTGTAAGTGCTCTATTCATTAACTTTGTGCTGCATTTTCAAAGTAACTGCACTCCTTTGGATTTCTCTAATGCTGATAGCCTGCTGTCATGGACCGAACAGCTCTAAAGGAAGAAATGTACCAAAGACTGCCTTGCAAAGGACAGGGTACTAATTAAAATCTTCATTTCTTTCAGGAAATCCTACAGGTAGATTTAAACTCACCCCTTAACCATACCTTTGCTCCTGAGAACTGGAAGCAAGTTAGAGAGGGTTTGACACTGCAGCGGTTTCCATAGACTGAAGCCAATTTGACATCCTGGAAGAAGAACAATAGGAAAGAGTAGTTACAAAGTATAATTTTTAAGGGTTAAGGCAAACACACTCACCACCAGAACAATGATATTCAGGAAAAAAAAAAAAAAAAAAAAAAAACACAGCAGATCTTAGTGCTATATTCAGTACCACAAGTAAGAATCAAAAACAGAACATTGCTCCTCCCCTGAGGTCTCTGGACATGGATTACTCAACTCTCTGACATTCTTTTTTCCCATTCCCAGTGAACACCCCTGTCAAATGCAACACAGCATCTCCCCAGTCCCATCTCCAAGGAAAGTCCAGTGCCAGAACCCCCTGTGAGCGCCTAAGGGAATTTCAGGGCTGGTCAGCTATGTCTGCATCAAGAGGGAACACATGCAACTAACTTGCCCTAGTTTACTTAACAGAACTTACTTTTTTTTTTTAAAGAGAAAATTAATTTCAGTGAAATTTCAGTAACATGACCGCTGCCAACCCTTTTGGTCCAGAAGGTCACCATCCCTCTCAACCCATTCCTCCCCAACAAGAAAAGCAGGACAACAGAGAGAGATGTCAAGTGAGCTTCAAGTAAGTAATTTTTATAGACACGCACACACATATGTGGATTACTCTGCACACACTATGTCATGTTCTGTGAAGAACTGCCTGGTCTGAGACAGACTTCACCCAGGTGGAGAAGTCTCCAGCCACAACGGGCAATTCTGCATTTCTCTGCTGTATCAGCAGCACTACAGTACAGTGAATAGGGAACTAATGTAGTGCTCTGCTTTATCCAGCCTATACAACTTGTCCTGAAAAATACTTTCCCGATTTGGAAATCAAGCTGATAAAATGCTAAATCAATGACATCCACTTACTAATATTGGCTAGTTACTAGGCTTCATAAAATCCAGCCACAGCAAACTGACTTTTTACTTTTTTAATTAAAATATATATATATTTTTTAAAAAAGGCCTATTACAAGGTTATTTCCATATCACAATCCTGTTAAATCAGACAGAGCTTTTCCCACACTTATCACGTGAATCTAGTGGTATTTGGTCTATTTCTTAAGCTTCCATCAACAATAACTCACGTACTTCAGCTTTTATTTAAAAGAAAAATTCCCTTTTATATATGGAGAATGCCAGAAAACCCATCCTGATTATAAGATCTAAATACACAAAGCTAGCCAAAAGCATTCAAAACTTCGTATATCTTCTCACTACCAAGCCATTCTGGAGGTCTTCTGGAAGCCTGACTTACAAGTGAAAAGCCCAAATGACAATGCTGCGAAATGTGTATTGTTAAGAATATTAAAGACAAAAGTACAGCTCAAGATAAGAGGCAGAATGCAAAGCTGCAGCTTCCTGCCCCAACTGGGAGCGCAAGATGACACTCCTCCTCCCAAAGCCCATCTTCCACTACCGATTGCCTTCCTCCACGTGCCATTGCACAGATAGGCTGCTCCTGGAGGGAAGAGATGCTGAAGCCTGAGCACCCTACAGAGCACACAGTGATTACTCAAGCTTTTATACAAGCCTGTTGTACCTCTGCAGAAGGGCCACACACAACTCAGCCCGCAGAGAACATGCGGTAGTCTGGATTGATAGTGCCTACTTGTGCTGCTGCAGGTTACACTTTTCCTCTGATGGGCTTTCTGAAAAGCTGAACTGGATTCCCAACTAATAAGACTGAATTGCAGTGAGCACATGTAACCCAAGAGTTGGTAAAAGCATTTAATGTCATTTAAAAAAGAAAAAAAAAAGTTGTTTTTGTAGGGAGGAGTTTTTAAGAACTCTTTCACTCCTTCCTTCTCCCACAAGTAAGTATAAACTTCTCTACTGTTGAATATTCCTGTTTGCGCCTTGCAGGCATCAGCATGCAAAGTTCATCCCATCTCAGTGAAAGACTGCTTGAATAAATAACATTTATGACCCATATAATATAGACTACTTGGTCATCACTAACTCAAGAAAACCTGCAGCCACTAGGCCAAAAATCCATGGGTGTTTTCAGTGATGCCATTTAGTGCTCCACACAGTCATCCAAGAGAAGACACACTCTCTATCTGTCCCCCTTTGAACAAGCCTAGCACAGAAATACAAAGTGGTGGTAACAGATAGCCCAAACATGATGCCACAATTAACAGCGGTGAATATTCAATCAAAAAAAAAAAAAAAAAAGTAACAGAAAGTGCTCCAACCAAATCAGGACTCAAGAACATATCAGCAAATGATCATAGAGACCCTCATGAGCCATTACATATATACATATATATACACATATAAAGAAAAAACAATAAAAACCTAATTTTTATTTATACAAAACTACTACAGCCATTTTAAATCAAGTATTTCAAATCAAGTATATGTTGAAAAACTTTCTCAGAGTTGGAAAGAAATCACTTACACTGACTAGGGCCAAACCAGTCAACACTATGACCTGAAATGCTTTAAACGTATTTGCCTGTGTGTTGTATTCTCTACACATGGCAGCAAGACCGCAGCTAATCACAGCAGGGCTATAAAAGCACTTTACGCCATAGGCAGCTTAAACTTGTTCCCTTTGGACATGGTCTTTACTGAGCTGTTTCTGTTCTAAATTATGTTGGACATGGGTGCTACACAAAGACTTCTCTGACCCTGCAGTCAAAGAATCAAGAATATGCTTAGAAGTACATCGAAGCAGTCGATGGGAAGCAGCAGACTCCGTGGGAAGTCTTCTTACAGAACCACCATAATTTAGGTTGAAAAGGTCCTCCAGAAGTCACGTAATCCAAGTCCCTGATCAAACAATACTAATGTCAAATTTAGATCAAGTTGTCCAGAGTCATGTCAAGTTCGGAAAATCTCCAAGAAAACAGATCTCCAGATCCCTGGTCCAGCACATAACCATGTTGGTTTTGCTTTTCCCCTAATGCCCAGTCAAAATTCCTGCTTTCAACTTGTGACACAGCTGAAGAGTCACCTTGGAGCATACACCTTGGAAAAGGGTCTCTCTTCTCCCCAGTAGCTCTTTAGGAAATGTCAAGACAGCAGTGCACCTTCATCTTCTCTTTTTCAGGCCAAGCAAAGCTGGGTTGCTCAGCTCCTTTCTCCCCATATGCCCCAGCTCCCAAGGAGCTGAACAGCCCTCAGGTTGACCAGGGCTCTCGTGTACAGGGGCGCAGCACTGGGCCCTGCTTTCCCGGACACCCCACTGAGGGAATTAATCACTCCCATCAATCTCAATCTCTTGCTCAAGCGGCTCACTGTGCCGTAAGCCTCCATGGCTGCATCACACCGATTCCTGCCTAACAGCACGTTTTCATCATTAATATACTTTCTCATCCACTTCTCCTCCCTCAGGATAAGGGATTATGACAAGGCAGTGATGTGGGGACACCAAATACCCCAGCTCAGTAGTGTAATATAAACAAGAACACTAATAGTGTAGCCAATACTCTTTTCTTTGTAAGAAGCTTTCCACAAAGAGGCAGATCTTACAAATGCTGAGGTCAACGTAAATTTTGCATGAGAAAAGATGACAAAAAAAAAAAAAGTATCTTAAGGAGAAGTAAACTTGCAAATTAATACAACAGACCTGCAAACAGACCCTTCTTCTCCAATCAAAATATTTGAAAGGGAAATATTTTAGCTAAAATAACAACATCCATTTGATGGCTAAAACAAGGTGCCTGCTTCAAGTCCAAATTCTTTACAGTATTTACAAAAATACACAAAAAAAATCCTTAACGTATTTCGCCTGATCAAACAGTACTTCTTCACAGGTCATCAAGCAGATCAGCTACCTTACTTTCTGATCTCAAAGTAAGCTTTTTCTGCCAACGGCCTCCAAGGAGCAACACAAAGGATTCAGAAGGAGACTGTGCTACTTTATCAGTGGCATTGCGAATCACGTGAACAGAGATTACTCCAGAATACCATTTGTTAAAAGCAACTGAACGAAGAAACATCTATACTTAAAGAAAACTGAACGCGGTTTAATATGCAGCTATACAACTTCCTGTATCTAACTCCAGAAAAAAATAAAAAACATATGATCTGTAACTTCCTTTGACTTTTCTTTGAACTCTGAATGGAAATCTTAAAAAGCAGAATTTTCTTATTAGTAACTTGGGAATTTAATTCCCAAGTAGTTTCTAATGCCAAAATATCTGCATGTATCAATATCACTGGCTAAATCACCTCTTCTTACAGAAAAGAAATAAATATTTAAGTACCACTTTGCCATGCAATGTACTGAATTACTCTGACAAAGTGAGCAGGACATGCCACTCACTTGACAACATCAATTTCAAAGCAGTTGTGGAGAATCTAGAGGTAGGTCAAAACAGAGACAAGAGGAAGGACATAAGAGAGAGTTACTTTTACATCTCCTGGGCAGAGAGAACACTTATTCACTCTTGGCAGTGCAAAGAGTGCCATCACAGGGGGTTAACTGGCTTTTATTTAGACACCCATGAAAGGCAGCTTGCTGTACAACTTCATAGGAAGCTCCCCATATGCAAGAATTGGATTAATAAAGATTAAATTTATCATTCATTTAGGGCTTCTCTATTACATTGCTACATATTGCTGCCGCAGGGAGCAGCTTTTTCATATCTGACTAGATAAGACTTAAAAACCTCCAGAATCAATACTGCCAAGTATTTGGACAACAGTCAGTTGCCCTGGACCTTAAGACTATGTTGTGCCAGTTCAAATCCTGCCTCCTTAGCAGCCATAGAAGTTTAACAGCATAAAACATGGTTTTACATAAACACATACAAAAATACTTACACAAACACATGTGTATATCTATTTGTCCATACAGCATATGAACTCTAAGTAGAATTCTGCATATTACAGACATATCCAAAATAAACAAACCTTTAGCAATTTAATAACATACATAGGTGCAAATAATATTCTGCATCCATGATGGAAAAAAAGCCAGGGCAAACATGCCAAACCTGGTGCATGGCTCCTCTGCTACTAACGCGCTGCAAAATTGGAAGTGCATGTGCTCGCAGCCCTGGGCTTCGGTTTACCAGTTCCCCATGCCAGATTTCTGAAGCTAGAGCCAAACTGCAGAACTGCACCAGAAACGGGGGGGAAACTCAAGCCTCTCCCAAGAGAGGCTCCTGCGCCTCTGCCCAACACACAGTATACCTCAGCTCAGGTCAGGAGCTTTGCACATGACCTGGAAAGACTTTGCCATTACTTGTCTAAAACGAAACACAAAACCCACTCTTTGTGCAAAGCTTTTAAACATCTCCCAGTCTGGCACTTCTACTTCTCCAAGTTTTTTTTTTCCTGCCTGCCTCCCTGCCCTTCTTCACCGTATTCTCTGCATTTAGCTTTCACAGAGACCTAGCGACCACCTCGAGTGCCACTAATTAGCAACAGCTTGCACGCTATATTAAAAATGAAAATACCTTAGCACAGACACGCACACACACTAGTGAAAAGAGACACTGAACATTTCAGTTATGCACATCTCATCAGTAACTTGATTAGTATCAGCATATTTTAATTATATCCAAATTATTTTAATTCTGATCAAGAGGTGAGTAGGCTTACCCTAATTCCTAAAAAGACATAAATTAGAGATGTAGTATAATAGGATTTACTGCCCTACATGTTTGCTGAAGAACATTACAAAAACATACATGGCTATAACCAAAGACAGCAGGAATAAGCTTGCTGTGTCAAAGATACAAGAAAGGCATGGAGAAAATAAATCTAAAACCTCCAAAACAGCACTTCAACAAACTAAGTATTCAGTAAAAATGATGTTCTTTTGGCTTTCACTAACGTAAGTGGCTCCTATAAAAAGGAATCCTTACAGGTAACAATCTATTCTACAAATTCTCTCTACTTTATTGTATTTCATGATCATTTGGCATTTTCCCAGCAGACCTCATTCTGTTTTTATATGCCTGCAGTTCCGTCATGTTCAGCATTTTTCCAAGCTATCTACCTCAAATTTGAAATAAATGCTTGATTACAGAGAATAAAAAGTTAAATGACTCTTCAATCCTTAAAGATTTCCCAGTATTGCACGTTACTTTGAAGGAAGGAAATATGATTTAACTGACATTTCATTAGTATCTTGGGACTCATAAGGACTTTCTCCTCTAATGTCAAATATTTAATTAGAACACAGCCTACAAAGACACAAAACTTTACTTGGAACTTTTCTATGCTTTACCTAAGCTTAAGAAGTTGATATTTACAATATTTATTATAATCAATGTCATTATCATAGTCAAGGTCAACTAAGCTATACTGAGACATTTCAGTAACTACTCTCCCTCCCAGTACATCAGCAAGGACAGAGTCCGTGAAATTGAAAGGCAGCACATTAAATGTACAAAACTATGGAGCTCGCTGCTACAAGATACTACTGAATCAACAGGTGAGGAGGGCAGTGGGAACTTAACTAACGTTTATGCATAAAGTAACTGCTAGCTGAGAAGTGCTGTAAGAACTTCCACCACAACAAAAATACTTCCCAGCACTGGCCTGCCCCAGCACTGCAGCATCCCACTGAGAAGCCACGGCTCCTTGAATCACTCTCGTTAATGCACCTGAGGTGAATCATGCCCCCAGGCTCAGGGGAGGGGAAAATTAGATCTTTATCTGGAAAATGCAGGTATTTCATACAAGAAATACAAGTACTAGCACAGCCCCGATTCACCCCTACCTTACTCTAATTTTACACATGCATAAATCCACAGATACGCAACAAAAATCTTTGTAGACTGCCTACCTCTCCCAGCATATTCATCATATCAGACAGCAGTGTGAAGACAGACATATGTGACTCAAACTCCTACTGCACATGTTCATATGTGGGCACCTCCTAACTGGGAATTTGCTAGAATAATTCAAGCCACTCCACGGAAACATGGAGATGTGCGAGGATATAGAAGACTCTTCTATATTTGTTGTCCACACTAGGGATGCATTACCCCTGAAACAGGCAAGTATCCCTGCATCAATAAAACACTCCTAACACAGATGCAGACAAAACTACTTAGGCAGAAAACTAGAAAGGCATAAGGGTGAGGCTGCCCTTAGAAGTCTCTCTCTCTCTGTAACTCTAGAACTTGATCTTCGAGTGTAACAGTCATGCTTTCTCCCACTTTTATTGGGGTGTCTAAGCCTGAAAACATAAGCAGATTGCGAGACGCCTCAATTCTGCTAGAAGATGCAGAAGAGAATCATGCAAAGGTGAATTTGGCTAGTTAGGTAGACCCAAAATGCGATCATCCCCTTTGGAGCTAGCTTTTACACTCTTCACCAGCAAATTTGGTTATAAAATAGCAAGAGCCAGGGGTGAGGCAGATTCTATATTCATCAGCACTCTCTTTTGCTAAAACTACTGTAAGATTTGTTATACAGGAACCTAATCCTCCAACCCTTGGTCTAGCAAAATATATATTTTTCCTGGTAGCTTATGTATACAAAAAGCAGAGGATCAGCCTCCTCTGATCATTAAATCAGATGCAGAGGGGTGCAGACACATCAAGCTCTTCAGGCTTCTTTCAAAGATTTAACTAATAACTATATTTTAAATCAAAGCCAGCCTCTTAGTTTTTTTTTTAAAAAAAAAAAAAAAAAAAAAGACTTTTAATTTGAGAGCAACTTTTTTCAATTTTGCTTCTACCTCCTCCCAAATGGCAAAACCAAAACTGCAAACAAGCCATGTTTGCATAGCAACTTCCCCAAAAAGCAGCTCAACTGGTCTAAACTTACACCATAGCTTATAGCACTTTCCCTTAAATGAGCTTGCACTACCTGCACAGGTGCTTGCAGAGCGTTCAGAGCCCTCTGCTAACTGCAATATCACACGTGTAACCTTTGCTAGTTGAAAGCTTCCTCATGAGGACTCTTCCAAAGGCAGAGTCCCAGCAACCTTTCCCTCTTTGGGCTATGACTGCACTGTCCTGGAGGCTGCGCATGGGATCCCGCAGAGACCTCAGGCTGCATCTTGCGCTGTTCCATTAAACAGTGCCATTTCCACAGCATGAATCCATGGCATTACTTCGCACTCAGAAGACAGACAGGAAACAAACCCGATATATGAATTAAACAGACTGCTAATGATTTAGATCTTCAACATGTCACGTCGCATGGGCTTTGCTACAACACTATTAGGCACACTTTGGCCACAGATGAAATCCCCACGTGGCAAAACCCAGCAAAACTCTGCCACAAATGACCAAAAGAGCACTTAATGAAAGTCAAAATGAAACCCTACAGGGAGAGAAAAAAAAAAAAAACTACTGAAATCGAGAAAATAGCATTTATGTTAGCGTGCCCCTCTGTAAAAAGCCTGAAAACAGACGCGAAGGGCCAGGGCTCCCCATTACGCCCCCACCGCGCGCTCGCAGCAGCCGCCGAGATCCCGCAACCCCGGCAAGGGCAGCCCCGAGGGCTCCCCGGGCCCCGCGGCTGCCCTTGCCGGGCGCCCCTCCGCGAGGAACCGCGCAGCGCGCACGGAGGCGACGCCGGGGCGCGAGCCCCGCTCCCGGCGGGGCTCTACCCGCGCAGGAATTCAGCGCGGCGGAACGCACCGCCAGCACGGACCTGCTTTCACACCCAGGCACTGGGGGGCTTCTGCAAACGCTACCGGCACGTACCAGCTGGTTTCTCCCCCTTTCCCAAACAAATCCGCCAAGACCAAGTCTTTCCCCCCGCCGAACTAACCAGGGACCAGCTCCCGCGCGCGGCGCCCGC
>VZSV01000123.1:1626621-1713928 GCA_013398735.1 Nothocercus julius | reverse complement strand
CCGCGGGGACCTGCCCGTGCCGCCCGCCCGCCGCCACGGAGCCCTCGCGGTGCGAGGAGGCGCCTCGGCTGCCGCCGGCCCCGTGGCGGTTTAGGGACGAGGGTGAGAGTCCCCGGCAGACAAGCGCGGGCACCGAAACGCGCGCCCTCTCCCCGGATTTATTTTTGACAGCAGTAATGAGCTCGAGGGAGGATTATGTAAACATTATTAAGTGTAATAAACACATGTCAGCATTAGGCAGCCTTGTGTGGAAATGCTGTTAAAAAAAAAAAGCCATGGCGAGTGTTTTCCCGCTAATGTCTTTCGAAGTTTATGTTGCTGGTGTAATAAGCCTTGCACGGTGCCGTTGCCTCGTCGGAAAATCGTTAGGCAGTAATGGATGAGTGGAGAGCGGCCGGGATGCGTCCCGCTTCCACACGCGGCGTGTCCGTGTCCGAGCAGGCAGCGGGAGGCCTGCCGGCTTTCCCGATCTAATTACGGAGCTGTCAGTTCCTGACTCCCGGCTTCAACTTCCTGAGGCAACATCTGGCTGCAATAACAACAACGAGGGTAAATAAATAAATAAATAAATAGAAACAAAATTTGATCATCCACTCCGCAGCGCTCCGTCTGCAGCATCCTCGTTACCGCAACTTTTAGGAAAACTCGGTGCCAGGGGTCAGGGCGACCTCTCTGAGCTGCCCCAAAGTGGGCGGTTTCTGCCATGCTCCTCTGGCAAGGCTCTGCACGGGATCTGGCGTTCTCAGGCCTTTGCAACAACTCCAGTGGAGAGCATTTTAATCTTCTTAATCCGTCTTTTATTCAAAGGAACATGAGTGGATTTTTTTTTTTTTTTTTTTTTTTTCATGGCGTGAAGCTGGATAATATGAGTTTGGGAGATAAAAAAAAAGAACACATCAAGCTGAATAATATGACTTTTGGAGATTTAAAAAAAATCTTTTGCTGGCCAAGAATTTTTGCAATTTCATCAGACATCACTTCAAAGGAGTAATGGTGGTTTCAAGAAAAAAAAAAAAAAAAGCCATAAAGGGTATCAGATTTAAATGCTACAAGATGCGAATGAAACACTGTGGAGAAGTTTTAAAACATCCATGAGTGTGTCTTCACGTGTTTTCTGCATCTGTTTCATATGATGTGACAGCTCCAGCTTACAAGTTGTTACCGCAGTTGCTTTTGGAACTGTGCGCCTCTTTTTTCCATATCCTCACTTGCTCACCAATATATATCTAAATATACGTGCACATGCACACTCAGAGACAAACACAGAGTGACTCAGCCTTATGTTCCACTTGCTTAATCAGTTCCCAAAGCTCCGGCACTGTTCTCTTTTCTTATTTTAAATGTCTAAGCCCTCTTTCCTGCATTGCTTTTTCACTGCAGTGGTGTCATGCTGGTGACAGAGACAGGGAACCTAAGCCACCTCTGAGAGGTTCCTCTGCAGTGGATCGTGCTCTGCTAAGTGCGGTTCTGACGGTGGAAAGGTCAACCCCTCCAGTAATCACAACAGCCGCTTGGACTTCAGCGCTGACCCTGCGCACTGGTCCTGGGGAATCCCAAGTGCTGGTCCTGGAGGATCCATCTTCCTGTCGCTCAGGGCTAAGGAAGGATCCAAAAGTCCCACAAGCCCACGCCGTGGTTCGCCAGCACGAGGAGTGCTGTGGTGCAGCCGCCATCAGCATGAGATTTGCTTTCATACTCGTTTCTCCTGTGCTATGGACTGACATCTGTAGTAACTGTGGTGGATACGTGTTGGGTATTTACAGCAATAGCGCCTAAATTCAACATCTGTGAGTTGGACACTTTCCCTTAGTGTTCCTAGAGAAAGCACTCAATTTGTTCTTCTCCTCCCACTAATTTTCTGTCCCCTAAGAGAACTTCTTAAGAAGTTCAGTGTCTGTGTCAGAGGAGTCTGAGGTCAATGCTGCTTTCATCTAGGCTCATATCAGGTTTGCTCCAAGACTTTTTTTTTCCTGGCACAGCGTGCGCCAACTTCCAAAACTTTTCTTCATTTCTTAGCAGCTGTCGACTGGAATTCCTTGTTGGTCCTAGTTTCCAGAGGCTTGCTGGGTGCTTTTCTTTTAGATCCTCCTGTTCAGTTGGCAGAGAGGGTGACGATCCTGTTAAGTAGGGCAAACTTCCTTGAATCAGCACAAGAACTCTGGATAATCCTTTCATACCTGCCTCCCAGCTTCAAGTGAAATGTCTGTGCCTATTAAGTGCTGAAGGAGAGGATTGAATATTTTATATGAATTCTATTCAAGATGCTCTTGTTTTCCTCACAGTTCAGGAAAGATGAGTCAGACTCCTCCTTTACACTGTAAAGAAGAAAGAAAATAGAGCAAGCTGGGAGTGTGGAAAAGTGCCTGGATTTTCTGGTCAAATTTTATTAATCTTTTTTTTTCTGCCATTAGGCAATATCCAGGCATACAACTCACGTTTATTTTTAGAAATGTCACCTGAGAGTTAAAAAAAAAAAGTATCTGTTGTGGTCAAAACCAGAGCATTACAAAATGCTCTGGACCAAAGCAATGTTTCTGGCACGGCGGCAAGGACCACATTGAGCCCTGGGACTCAAACGGAACTGTTTCAAAACACAAATTTGCGATGTTTATGTAGTCTCTTTCTCTAGGAGGGAGAGAGAGCTTGTACCCATGTGCATTAAGAAGGTTAACATCAGTTTCCCTACTTTTTGCCCAGGAGATCTCTTGGTAACTTTTATGTCACATATGAACTCGGCAGTAAAGAGCTATGCAAAGCATGAGTGAATCCTTTATGAAAAGTCACTTTAAAAACAGTTTAACACAGGGAATTTTACAATCTGCTAGTGAAGGTCAATAACACAGTAGATGTGCATTCAGCTGATTTACTTATGTGATTACAAATGCAAAAGCAGAAATCAGGGACTTCCTAAAAGTAGCAGCTGTTACTTGCCAGCCTCAGTTGCAGACACACTCAGAGACACTACAAATTAATGCAAATATAGAGGAGTTTTGTCTGCAAGTTACTTGCCATGGACCTGGTGGGGGGAGGGAGGTCAGGTGATTTTCAGGAGGATTCCATGGTGAATAACATTTTTGGGCTATGTGGTGGTAAATGATGTCTATATGAAACAGATTTGCCTATGCAAAAGGCAGGTTTACCAGAGAATGTAGCATTTGTTGATACACAAGGACCATCGTCAGTAGCTTTTCAAACAAACTGACATAAAGAGCCTTCCAGGTATCTGCTATTGCATGTTCTGGAGATATCAGCTTGTATAAAACTGCAAAATGGTTGTGATTCAAAATCTAAAATGACTTTCCTTAATGAAAAGCATTATATACAGAAAGGCAAAAAAACCCACGTCCTTCATGATTTCAGCTGGGAACCATGGCAGACCAGATCCAGAACCCTACTGAGCTTCGGGAGATTTCTCTGCACCTGAATGAACATTTATTGCAATAGCCAGTGCTCAGGGAAGGACATGGTATGAATCCCAAGGAATTAATAAATAAAAAAAGAAAAATTCAATTCCTGGCAGTACTTTTTTCTTCTGAAGAAGAGGGAGAGGTAAGAGGGAGAGTAAAGTCTGAGGACAGAGCTTGGGTCATGAATTTTGTGTCTGCCATGCTTGCTAGATAACAGAGAAGATCTGTTATATTTGGAAATAAAAAATAAACTGTAGTGCAATCAGACCATCAGGCAAAATAACTGATGGTGGCAGCTGAGATGATAGGAGTGTTTGCAGCTACAAATACTCAGCTGCGATTCTTTTAGGCTTCTGTGCATCAGCTGGTCTTCTATTATCTGCTCAGGAATTGAACTAAGCAACATATGGGTGCCATGACTTCTGAACGCTTGATAAAGGAAGTAGAAAATAAAGCTAATGAAAGCTCTAACCAGTATAATTGATGTTTTAAAACCCTCCATGGATTCAAGCAGAAAAGGAGTTCAGTGTTGGCTTAACAGGGGCAACCACAGAAGAGAGAGAAGGAAGGAGTTGGAGCAGCTAATGTTTGTTATGTTGGAGTTTTCTTGAAGGATAATGAGAAGATTGGGAGAGATGATTAAGTGCATTGTGTGTGAAGGACTATTCCACAAGGTAGTTCCCATGATAGATTGGCAGGGTGTATCAGGTACCAAGTGTAATAAAGAGGCAATCTAAGGAACATGGGAGGAGCCTTTCAAGGGAAAAGATTGTAAAGGTCTTTAAGGAGTTAGGTTTTAAAACTGCAGAAACCAATGCCAATTTGTAAGGAATCACATCACCTTGCAGGGGCACATAATAAATGATAATGAACTGGAGCCTTAATTACAGGGGAAAAAAAATATCAGGTAGAAATATTTCTACAAATGTGGAAGTAAATAAATACAGAGATCTGGCTAAGGTACGCAGAATTAGCCAATAAGGAGAAACTTGATCTGGACTGAGGAAGAACAAGAGCCTAAGTTACTGGAAGACAGATGTCTAATCAGTCTGTGTTTACATTTCTGGATCTCTCTCACGTATTTGTGACAGCATATAATTCCTCTGACGTTCCTGCCAGATCTTCTCTTGAAGAATACCCAGTAGGAACAGATCAGTGGTTTTGGTGAACCCAGATTCTTGACAAACACAAATACTTGACTGTAAAACTGGTGCTTTTTATTCCTGGAGAGGGTCTTCAGGCTGATGATTGTAGCTATGGAGTTCACAGAATACATGGTAACACTGCCTCCTGCTTTACAAAGCACCGCCAAAAAGATGTTACCAGAAATACTGAGTATATATAGTTTTTCCTGATGGTAAGCAACACCAAAGTACATTCTTTGAAGTATTTCATAGCCCAGGACCAAACGATGAAAGACTAGGGACAGTTGCACATTCACTGATATTGCAGTTTGGCCCCACAAGCTGCATGTGCTGGCAGAGGAGCTTGAATGGCAGTTATAAGTCAAAGCTTTAGACAGCTCCAGACAAGTATGAACTAATGTCTGTCCTGCAAGTAATGGAAGGGATGGACTGTGTAAATCACATCCATGATCCATGCTTAGAGCTCTGATGAGGGAAGAACAACAAATCTATGTTATAAAGGTCTCTGTGTCATCTTTTCGTATAATACCAGTGAGCCCTCAACAATCCATTACTGTTGTGCTAAAATTATTTTTGGATTCCTGCTTCCTGAGAAACTTCCATATTTATCAAAAAAATGGCAAGGACTTTTGCACCTGCGCAGGTGCCAGGCACACACACACAAAAAAGCCAGCGACCTAGGACAATATTTCAGAAGATGGACTAATACATGAGTCAGAAGTAACCATGCCAAGCACAGGATATCAGAAAGAAATGAAAATTATATGCTCACCCAGGAAAAAAATATGCCCATGAATTTGCAAATTTGCAAGTATGTAAATGTAAATAATGGAGACTGAGTCTTAAAGAGAACTTCAAATATCTGAAGTCTTCAGCACAGCACATGCACAATGAATAGGCCTGGCTTGCAAGTTACAGGCTCTGCACTCGCTATAATTTTAGTACGTCTGAAAGCTGAGCTCCCAAGAATGACCACAGAAATCAGTCTCTGTTAATAGTGGATGTCCTGGTTTCCTAGGAGTTACTATATGCTGAAACTTCTGTTGCTGGATTCTTACCAAAAAAAAATGGAGAAAAAAGCCACAATGATCAGTGCGAGAACTCACAGGGATGAATGTGTTTTTATTAATTGGTCTTTTTTTTCTTTTTAATTAGACTATTGTGCCTGAGTGGGGAATCAGAGACACTAAGTCCTACCAGGACATGCAAAGGTCTCAAGATATTTCTCCATGGCTCTACTGAATTTAGCTTCCAGGGCAGATGTGCAGGCCTGCAATCATCTTTTAAATAAAATTCCTGTAACCCACCTCCCTTAAGTGGATAGTGTGGAGCACAGTATGGAAAGATATTTTCAGGCTACTGATTTTAACAGTTACTTATTACAGTTTTTACAAGTTAAGTGCTGCATGGATGCATATAGTGCACCTGCCTTCCCAAGCGCCTTAGGGATTAGTAACAAATATTTTATTCATAGAGGATCCAGAGTGGTGGCTGACTCTATGTCCTTGGATAGAGATATCAAAGGGTACGGTTAGAGCTGGAGAAAAGATTAAGCAGATCCACTGACACGCTCGTCATAGCTCTGTTGCTGCTGCACATGTCAGTCTGGTGGAGGACCAGTGCTCCAGGACTCTGTCTGCAGTCCTGCAGACGCGGCTAATCTAAGGGCACCGCGCAAAGGCTGCAGCATAGGTGTCTGCTCTGCTCCCGGAGAGGTAGCCGGGGATTAGCAGGGCTCCCTAGTGCCCCTCATGGTGCTCGATGCCTACGGCGTGGCAACAGTGCCAGGCCTTCAATGTCTCTAGCTTGGAGCCAGTTTTACATCCAGAATGTCAGTGCATTCTGGGCATCTTTTCAGAGGATCACACTGAATGTTAAATGCTTCATTCTTTTATGCTTTTTTTGAAAGAAATCAGCTCCAAAATAATACAAACAAGGAAGCAATACACAAGAAAACCACTTGAGCTTAGGTAATTGAGATCTTAGGCAGAGTTGTTTATCTGTGGAGAATAAAACATGGCAATTTATCAGTGTTAACCTTTGACTACATTCCTAGTCACATGGAACAGATTATTAAAAAAAAGAAAGGGTGATGTATAGGGATCGCATCTACACTGAGGAGGTTTGCAAAATCAGGTTACTGTTGATTTCAACACAGTGAAGTCACTTAGAATCTCTAATTAATTTCAACGAGTTTTATATCAAGCCTAAGGTCGGCCTCCTCGGCTGTCATAAATACAGTTGCTACTTGATATTTACGCTGTAGTACTTTTCAGAGTGCGTTTGTGCCCTGTGCAACTACAGGAAGAAACAGACTTATTCCTGTGGGGCTAAAATGTGCCATCGTCACTCGAGAAAAGCTCCCTCTGACAGCTGGAAGTGCTCAGCGTTGCCGAGCTGCACCCCTTGCTCATAGCCGACTGCGGTTTGCTGTGGAGCAATCTGCTGCAGCCTTTTGCAGGGAATAACATGAGAATTGTACGGAGCCTCATCCAGGGGCTAGGACAGAAGTGGGGAGGGTCTGAGCAGCAGCTCCCCGGCCTTTCCCATGCAGGGCCCATGCGCTGCGGGCTCCCCCTTCCGTCCCAGCCAGCTGTGACGGGGGCCGCGGTCTCGCTCGAGCCCAACATCTGGCGCCTTGCTGCATCCTGGCGCTGCCTTCTGCGGCCCGCTTTTCCTCTTCAAATGAGCACTGCTGAGCTGGGGTCCTCTGCTGCTCGTTACTTTTTAGGAACAGGGCATTGCTCAAACTTCCTCTTGATTGCAATGAATTCCACATCAACAGAAAAAAAATAAGCTGAATGAAATTAAAAATATGATGGTCAAGGCACCCTTAAAATTAAACCAAAAAAACAGGAATCTACAGAAGACCAACCTATTCTCTTTACAGACAACTGTGATGTAGTTTCACTGGTGTTTATGATCTGTGTGAAATTTTGTTTAAATGGCCATCAGTTCTTATAAACCTGAAAAATATTGCTTGGAAAGATTTATGCATATGACATTTTTATACATATATATTTTTCTGTATGTGTCTGGATGTTTCTGTATACATAAGGTTAATTTTTTAATCAATGGATTTAATCAATGGATAAGTCTGAAATTTCTATCTCTGGCAAGTTCCAAGAACAAGAATGAGTTTGCTGTGAAGGACTTTCAAATATAACAAAGAAGTAATTTTAATAAAAATTATTTATAAGATGTGTTATTACTTCCCAATTTTCTGCCTTCTTCTGTGGCATTCTGTCCTTTGCCGTTTCCCCTAACAGATTCATTCACCTGATTGTTAAGTGTTGTCTTTCAGACTATAGTTAACCTTTGAGGAAAGAAACGTCATCAGCTAAATGTTTTTACAGTCCACAGCAGAGTACAGTCCTTACCTGACTAGTCTATGGCATTAGAATATTTAAAGGAATTTATTATTTATTATTCTTGTGCATGATATATCAAGGGAAAAATCCATTGGTCTCAAGTTTTATCAAAGATTATTTTTTATCCAACTTAAATATATTACCCTCTGAGTACTGGGTTTACAGTATGGTACCTACTGCAATCCAGTCATGCTATAGATTACACAGAGTAATGGTTACGATGAAGTATGACTTGAGAAAGTGCTGTGCCATTTTGCAGACTTGTAGTGTTAGCACTACATGTTGTAGTTAGCACACCATGCATGTTAGCATAGTGTTAGCACAGCATGATGACATGTCTTCTTTGGTTGCAAACATATGAAACCAAAACCCTCTGTTTATCAACAGGTGGTTACAGGACTCTCAGCAGTGCATGGTTTTCTGAGTTTGCCTTGATTCAGCCACCACCAAGGATGAGTGAGCACCCTTTTGAATACAAAGACACCTCAGTTTCCATACTTATTCAGTCCAGGGCCTCTGCTTGAGGCTGTACCTGCAGACATACAAGAGTGGCTTTATAGTATGCATTTGTCCTCAAAAAATCCAGCTGCAACAGTAGCTGATGTGTCTTCATAAAACATATTTGTGTGTGTGTATGTACGTATTTGCAAGGAGACTCAAACAAAAAGCTGCGCACATTCAAGTTATTTGAAAATTTATCTCTTTGATAGTTTTGGTCCTGTAACTAGCAATTTATCTGCTTTCTACATCGTTTTACTCTAAGCAGCCACAAGCCACAAAACACACTGAACGCTCAGCCCACCAGATCTCTTCAGGAACTGTAAGAGCTCAAGTGTAGATGCTGCACTGCTTTGCATTTTTACATCCACACAGATTCCTGGAAAATGCTATCTTTTATATTTAGTCCTTTGGATTTATTATACACCCAAGAAAGTGTCTTTAGTATTCCCTATAGGCAATGCACTGAGAAAAAAAAAAAAAAAAAAAAGTGGTAAAATTTCAGATGTTTATATCTCAAATTTCCAAGCAGGAAGGTAGGCAGTATAGCGATTATGAGTCTTTTGGGCAACAGATCTTGACTGCCCTGGATATGCAGAATTTCACTGCGTTAGAAAAAAAAAAAATCCTCCTTTTCAAGTCTAATTTATGGCTTAGAAGGTTCCTTTCAGCTCAATTTTCTTCACAGATAAAACTGACCTGCGTTATCTTTTTACCATTCCTCTTCCCACATTAACTTTCAAATCCATTGGCTATTTGCAAGTAAATTTTACAGAAGTCTGAAAGATACCAAGTTCCTAAAAATTTTGTGAGCTTCATGTCCTGAGTGGAGGTCAGAGGCAGTTTTGAAGCCACCACAGAGGTAGGGGAAGTCAGTCATGAGAGATCCATCATGTCTGGTGCCTCCATCATGTGCTTCCTACATGGCCAACCCATCAGCAAATGCCAGCTAGTCCTTGGGGTCTCGTGTTCATCTGTCAGCACAAATAAAATGTAGATGAGGGGCATAAGAGCAAGCTGGTGGTTTGGTGTGTATGTCAGGGAGGTTTTGAAAAAGGTGAGCTGATGATACAAAAAGAATAAGATGATGTTATGGTGAAGGGCAGTAAGATCAAAGGAGAAACAGCTACGGGTGCAACAGAACAGGGTCTTGTGTAAGGGGAAACCTATGTAGCTAGGGTGATTTTGGAAGAGATGTAGGACACAAGTCTATAGGAAGTGAGGCTTCCTTGATACTGTTGTTACAAGCTGCTTACAGTAAATGTAATTGCTTGTAGACAATAGAAGACAATAATTGTAAATTACAAAGTGTAATGCATGAACTGTAGTTTATGTATAATATGAGACAATATCCTTCCTGTTAACAGGCTTGAAGTTTAACGTCTTACTAGATTATCATGCCAATAATGAAGTTTAGTTATTTAAAAGAGATACATTATGGGAAAAACAATCATAGCAGCACTATTCAAGCAGTTATCCACTCTGCAATTTTCCCATATTTCCAAGCTGTTAGTTGTTTTAAAAGAAGCTATAATTACATTAAATACTTCCCAACGCTCAAAGAGTGGAATGACTTGGCTTTCCGTTATGTTGCTATCCTGCAGTAAACATTGGTAAGGTGTTCACAAATAAAGAAGGAAATGGTCTATCAACATCTCGTTAAAATGATGACCACACAGCAGAGAAGACCAAAAAACATTTCACTTTTATATTAACTATTGAAGAATAATAATTTACCAATTTATCACTTTACCTCAACACCAATAATATATATCTTGCCAGTTCACCCAGATTTTCCTTTCTCTAGCTCAAATTAAACGCTTCTCATAAAAACTAATGGATTTTATCTGTGGGACAAGATCTTTTTGCCTATAAAAAGCTGTCAACTCTCAAGAAGACACTAGATTTAGGTCTATGCATCTCCTGTATAGCTTAGATAGTTGAAATAATATTGCAAAGAATGGCAGACTCCCCATTTTCTCCATCCCATTTTGGTTAGCAGTTTATTTTTCTAGGTACTATCATATTTGCCAAAGAAAACCAAAAGAAGAAAGCAAATTCAAAGGTAGGAAAGTGATGGAAAACAGCCAGCAAGTATTACAAGCACTGAAAATCAAAGATGCACAGATCCAGAACAAAACTGAGAATTTCCATCTCTAATGTAATTTCCGTGGGTAATTTATGCAAGCCAGTGGCAAATTGCCACAATGTTAAGAAGAAAAGTTAGATCCTGTTGCAAGCAAGTACCTGAGAAAGAGTTTAGGTAAGTAACAGAAATTTCCATCTTCATCAGAGAAACAAAAAATACAACAAAGCTGTTAATATCTTTTTTACTCAGGAGCAGTGCTGAATATTTAAGGATATTCCTTCTGGATGCCAGCCCAGAGACTCCCTCTGGAAACCAGCTGCTGTAAGAAAATGAGGGTATTCATAAAGGAGCTAAGGAGAAAACAGGAAGATCAGAGCAGTTAGGGTCCATAAGAGACAGAAACAGAAAGAAATGACATGGAGTAAATGGAAAAGACTATTTTGGTCTTTTGGTAGCAAGAGAATAGTACATGAACCAATAATATGTGTATGACAACAGTAAAGCTAAATTTTGGAGGGAGAAAGAACAACACTGTTCTTATTTTTTGTGGTCATAATATGAGTAATATTGCCCAAACAGTGCAGGTGGTATTTTATTAGAACACACTAGTGTGTAATATGTGTTCATAGCTGCATAGTTCATCATAAAACTCTGCTCTGTTTTGTTTAAGAAAATTCTGTTATTAAAAACAAAATGTTATAAGTTAGGGAAATTGCTAAATCCTGAAGAAATACTATGGCTAGTATTTACTATGAAAGATAACTTCATGGTTAGAACTTACCATCTTATAGAGGGACAGGTCAACACTAGAAATGCCACTGTTTCTCAGAATACAGCGTTGCACAAAGGAATAAACCGCAAAATTTTCCTACTTACCAAGATAAGAATATATTAAAATTGGGGGTAAAAATTAATACATTTATACAATAATAAAGTAAATGTTTGGCCAAAGTAAGGTAAGCATATGGCAATATTCAGCAAAACTGATATTAAAAAGTCCTTTTTATCGGTGACTTTTCCCTGAGAATTTCTATGATAACACTTGGGGATATCACAGTAAGTTTCTTAGTCTAACATTGAGCACTGAACAGACTTTAGAAAGATGATGGTGCTGGAGGGGTATTTAATGGTGAAATCACTTACTGCAGTACTCATCTCTGAGAGCAAAGGTCTGAAGTGAAATGAATTTGGTGATCTTAGATTAGTCCTCAGTGGCCAGAGGTCCACATCTGAAGTCAGCTACATGTAAAATTAGGTATAATTTCTACATCTGTTCAATAGAGGTTAATTGAACTATCATAATAATTGAATTCCTGTACTTCTGATTCTTCTGTTCAAAGTGTTCCTGTGAGATCAGAGCCAAGTATTCATCATCTAACACATTTAGAGGAAATTCCTGTTGCATTTGGTATTTGGTTCATGGCTTAATGCAGGATGTTGGCATTTTTGAAATGTCTGAATGCAAATGCACATCCAATATTTCAAAATACACAGGCCAAAGAAAGAGCAAAATACAGGCAACTTGCACACAGATTCGATATTGAGAGCTTCTCATATCTTAAAGGAACAGTCAAAGCTGGTGGGCTGCAAGTGACAAGATAGAAGAAAAATCTAATAATCTTATTCTTGCATTCTGCTAGAAACAATTTTACTCTTTTTGTGATGGCCTTTAGATTAAGCCTGTATTATGGGCATTCAGTACACTGCATATTAACTTGGAGCCTGACATAACAGACCTTTTTTTTCTCTTTCTGTGATCACAGGTGTACAAACATATGATAAAAGCACATGCATGAATGACATGTATACTTACTGTGCTGTGTACGCAAGCAACTACATAAATTTTACAAGGCTACTGTTCACTCACTCAGAAAACTAACAGATTTTCTTTTACTGCCTCCTTATGAGAAGAAAGTAGACAAGCACCATGACGCACTGCGTCCATTTATACCCTCACCTGGGATCCAGCACACAATAATATGGATTACTCTTGGCTCACCAGACTTGTCAGCCCCCGCTTTTAAATTTTTAAGGGAACATTTGTCTTTTATTTCCTTTGATTTTAGCATTCATGAAGAACACAAACTTTTGGTATTGAGTTGTTTGTGCATTGAAATAGACAAACTACAAAACTACAAAGTCAGCTGTTTTTCAGAAGAGGTAGGGAAGACATTTCCTGTATCCATGTAACTATAGACATCTCAGATAATACGGCCAAAAAAGATATCAGAGATGACGAGCATGTGGATGTTCACCAGAATTCCTCCAGATTTAGACTACTTATTAAAAATAAATAATCATAAATAATTATAAATTAATAGTAATAAATAATAGTAAATAAATAGTCAGCAAAAAAGTTTGACTGAAAAAAAAGTTGTTTGGAAATGTTGGCACATTGTCTCAAAGGTTTTTCAGACGTGAAGCATGAGTAACCCCATCTTTCAGCTGGGCTGAACTATGTCACTTATGGTACATCAGTTTGACGTTAGCAGTATTTTGTCTTGATGTAGCATGGGAGTTATGGGTATTACTGTCTTTCTAGGGAGCCCAGCTCAGAGTGAGAAGTAGAAACATGGCATAAATGTATTACAATTACTAGGTTGCTGTTTTAATTCATTTCCACCTGCTGAACTTCTGGCTTATTAATGATTTCTTTTTAAATAAAACCACAATTTCAGAGGAAAACCTGGTTCTCAGTCCACTATGTTTCAACAAAAAAAAAGATCTGAATTCTGTTGGAACCTGTTGGAAAGAGGATCGATGTTAATAATTGATGCAATGCAGGTCTGTGTCACCTTATAAACTTTCAAACTCAGCCGGGCTGTTCAGATGGAATCCGGTGATGTTCTTATTTGAGCAAGAGTAGGTAGCCAAGAATAGTGCAAAGAATGCAGAACTGATCCCTATGAACACACTTAACATTTTTTGCAACTCCATCCCATAAACTAATTTTAGTGATGCAATGAAGTTCACTGCCTGCTAAGTCATTGTGAATCATAAAGTCCCCATTTGTGTGGTATAAATCAACATAACTATTCAACAATTAAATCCACAATGAATATATTTTTTAAATTGTCAAGCATTATGTTTCATTTTACAAGCTTGCACATGCATTCTTTATAGCTTACTGTCATGTAATGGTTTATAAATGATACTTGATAAACAACAGCTGTATAATCTTAGAAATATTCATCAAGAGGCACATGTATCCATGGTAAATCACTTTTGACTTATACAGTGCTAGTGGCTGGCATATAATCTTCCAACTGCTTGCATGTGGAACATAATAGGACATGGCACTATGCTTCTGTGAGACCAAAATACATTCATAAAACATACTTGGGTATCAACTGCATGCAAGAGTGAAAAGAAGTTTGTCAAGGGCAGTTCTGAAGTGTAAATCTCATAGTAGATGCTATATGTATGGTGCACCACTATGCAAATTTTGCATACTGCTTATTTTTAAATTGAACTTCATTGCACTCAGTTTCACAGTTTATTGACAATGAATGACCTAAAGCTTAGTGAAGATGTGATATTAGGGATTGGTTTTGCCCTCTCATGAGCCAAAACAAGCTGTAACTCCTGTACATCTCTCAGCTGCTGGCCTTCTAATTCCCTAGATTATGACGTAATTTATTTCCTATCTATTAATGTGTTTCAGCTCTCAGAAAAGTTCTTGTGAATACAGAATCAGTGTTCAGTTATTCTTTCAGATGCCTATATATAATGGCTGCAGATCCAGATACCATGGTCTTTATGCCACAGTGAGTTTTGGGGTGGAATAAATAAGGAATGCAGTCATTCACACACTGATGGCAACCTGGCACTGTTTCTGTTACATGGCAGTCGGGCTAAGGACTGAAGTGGACTGTGATTGCTACCTTCAGGCTCTTCACTGAATGGAACTGCTCGCTCCAGCAGTGTCGTCTCTGTTTTATCAAGACCATGCTGTTTATATTTAATGTTTATACTCTACAGTTACAAGTATTGTTCATGAAACATCACTATTTATGCTTTACTTAAGATCTTTGGAAAAAAACAAAGTCTAAGGTGTGAAACGTGTCTTTTCCACTCACACAGTAATAATTTCCATGACATAGCTTAACCAATATTTTTTTAAGCTGGGATTCATCTCACCTAACCATCTAAAAGTAAGATACCTAATATAAACTCGTAATCTAGGCTGCCTCTAATACCTAGTGGAGAGAAAAAGAAAAACTAAGAGTACAGTTAATCCCATTCTAAATAGTCACTAAGAAGAGCAAATGAACCTTCTGGTGGAGGGTTCCGTCTTTCTCTGTAGACTCTAGAGGGAGCCTATATGAATAAAGGACAGATTATAGGGTAGCCTGAAGTGAGGACAGTGCTGCCAGCTGTGCTACTTTTAAACTCTGCAATCCCCCGCACCCCGACACAGCTGCCCTTGCCTGCAGAGCACATGGCTATTGCGTGCACATGGCAGAATTTATCCGTAACGCACAAACCAGATGCATTTCAGGAAAGCAGCCTACTTTACCTGGTCTGTTGTATCCACTTAAAATTAATAAAGAAATGAACCCTTTAAAAGGTAAATAGGTTTAGTTTAACTAACTCGAAGTGTGGAAACATCTGTTTTCAGGGCAACCCCAAAGAAACTGGAGCTTTTGAGGAAGATGCTACCTAAATAGGCTTTCTGCTTGTGGTTTATCTCCATGATATTCACTTAGGAGAATCTGCTCTCTCTGCAATTCTGCTGTGCCAAAACATCCTGGGTTTTTGACAGAGTTAAAGGATTCTCTTTATATATCCTCTTATCTCCACTCCGACTAGAAGGAAAGCAGGAGCATATCTTTACTCTCCTATAGAGGCAGAGATAAGTAGGAGCTCTGGACAAAGGAGATGCTGCAGAGAAAGGCTCATGTCAGCCAAATTAAGAGAGGAATTTGGGGCTGAGGAGAAAACTATATCCCTGAGACAAACTGTGGAAAACTGGATAGTCTTTCTCTCATCTGTCAAATTCAAGTTTGGAAATATGACTCATGTGAGAAAACAAATTGGATAATTTTGTTTCTTGCTCATTAGAATTTTTCATTAGTAAGTATAGAAGTTACATTTTCTTAGCCATTTTTTTAAATTGCAGTAATTTTAGCAAATTCATTAGCACCTTGTCTCTTGTGTTGACATCTCATTTTATCTGTACACTGTTTACATACTTGCTGTGAACAGCTATGACCCCTGCCATATATTCATGCCCTAGATTTTAGGCTTCTTCAGCATCTAGAGGATACTCTGCAGCTTTTTCCACTTTTTTTTTAACCATTTCTATGGCCTGTGAAAATACAGTTTGGATATGCTAAATCCAGTCCAGGAGTTGTTGAGCTCATTTGATCCTGGAAGATATGCAAAAGAGTTCTTATTCTTCATTGCCTTTGCAGAAATGACAGCAAGTGGTAAAAGCACAAATTTGAATGTTTCTTAAGTAACCTGCTAAATTTGTATGTTGAAAACAACACAGGAAAAGTCAAGCATGCATGATTCAATATATTTAGAAGTTACACCTCAGTTAAGCATTTATGCAACACTGCCAACAAAATAGGACAAAAAAAATCTTTACAGCACACATTACCTCAAATTATTTCTTTAGTATACAAGATCTTCCCTACTGAGTACCTGAAGATCTCCTCTGCCAGGTAATACAGAAGAACGATGAACACTACAGATCCCCCACTTAGAGAACTTGCTGGCCATGAAAGTTGATCACTCACTGCTGTTTGTTTTTCTGCCTTTAAGTAGTTACTAATCAATAGCAGCAGTTTCCCATTAATCCCATTGTAATTTATTTTGTAGAAGCCTTTAATGAGGAAATGTGTCAAAAGCCTTTTACAAATCCAAGTATGTTACAGCCACTGGATCACTCTAACCCACATGCTTGTTGAGTGTTTACAAAAAGTAAAATAAATTTTGTGACGAACATCTTCCTCCAACAGAAACTCTGGCATGCAGTATATTGTATTTGTCCAGGTGTCTATTAATCTCATCCTTTATTGCAGTTTTACCATTTTGTCTGTACAGGAACCAGACTTACTTAGTCTTACTGTCTATAGATCCAAGAGCTCTCTGGGGACCTTTATAAAGACTGTTGTCACATTTCCCACCTTCTGTTCTTCTGGCAATAGGTTAGACAGTAGTTCAGCAATTTCATATTTGGGTTCTGTTATAAATCTTCAGTGAATACCATCTGCTTTTGGAGGCTTCATATTGTTCAGCGTGTCAGTTTGCTTTAAAACCTTTTCTACTGACACTTGAATTTGAACCAGTTCCTCAGACTTATCGCCATAAAGAACAACTAGAGTATTCTGTATATACCTCTCCTCTATGTAACTTTATATGATACAGTACTATCTGCTGTGTAAGTACTGACATTCAAATTCTGAACTTGATTCTACTCCACAAGCTTTCTTTTTTTTTTTTTTTTTTCCTTCCCTTTTCTTTAATCAAGTATAACTGGTAACTACTGTGCAGTTGCTTCTGATTTATGCTATAGCAGAAGTAAGTTCAAAATGAGACCCTAAATCTACAGAAATATCTAAAAGAGATACTGTATTTTCTTCTGGCTGGAGACATATCTACAGCATGGTCATTTTTTAAACAGCCTTTTATTTCAGCTGCTTTTGTCCTTCATAGTTGTTTTAAATTTATTACTTACATGATTTACTTCTGAATGAAATTACCACTGAGAATCAGGAACTCTACAAATCTTCTGACTAGCTGACTTTCACCTTCCCTGCTAATTTGTGTACTTATGAAGGAATGCAACTATAAATCACCAATAACACAGCTATCTTAGCAAAACCAAATGTCATCCCATTCATTTGACTTCCAGTCTCAAAAACACTCAAAATGCCAAGGGGTGAGGGGGAGATGAGTATAAGTGCTGCACAGTGGTGCATTTAATTTTTCCATTTGTCATATCATGTCAACTCATGGTCTTCAGCTTCTTGCCATTTTAGATGTAAGCAGGAATAGTTGTCAATATAATCTTCAGGACATCTACAAACAAATTTAATCAACTGAACACGATGGTAACTAATAAACTCCAAAGAGAATCAAGATTTTGCTCTGGAAGCAGAAGAAATATTAGTGCTTTGCCCTGGAGTTTATCTATGCCATTGCCCTGCAGTCTTGTACTAAGTGCTTTCTTCTGATGTTTTGCTCCAATGGACATGCATCTTCACTTGCATATTTTACCAGGAATCTCACTCGATCACCCAGGCACCACAAAACCATGGGCTGATGCACAGAAAGGGTTTTGAGCCTTGCAGACTTATCAGAGTGATTTCAAATTAGAATGAGTACTAAGACAGGTAATAATAATCAAAAAAGACTACTACAGAGTGGAAAGGGGAGAATGCCAGTAATGCATCAGGGAATCTTTCTCCAAATTAAATGTGTATTTAATTCTGGGGCAGTGTGTGTCATTTGACCGCATGTGTGATGTGAAAGGCCTAAACCTGAAAAACTAAAAGAAGATTGCTGTGAAATGCATGTCCTTCCTTTTTTTTTTTTTTTTTTTTTTTGTACAGGAATTGGTCTTTTTCGGTACCAGAGGAAACTTCTGTGTTTCTGTGCCAAGTCAGCTGCTCTCTTTATGCTAGTGAGGCTTAGGCGTTGGATGCAGGAAAACATTTTATTTTACTGATTTTTTGATTTTTTGTTGCATCTAAGATCTTATTTTAGATTTGTGACAGCTACTGGCACAAAGTTCTGGCAAGCCAAAGCTGATAACAGCTAGCTCTGATTGTGCCTGTTTCTTGCCATCAAGACTTGTGTGCTTCTGTCATTCAAAGTAAATCCCTCCAACTCATGAATCATAATCTACCCGAAGTTGCTCTTGTCTTTCAAATTCCAGTAATCTCTATTCTGCATCTCTGCTTCCTGTTCCTACACCTGGTATAAATCAAGTTTTCCTATTACTGAACTATCCAAATGCTCACTTGATTTTAACATGTGTAATTAGATTTAAATAACTAACAAATAAAAACAACCCTGAATTTTTGTTTTATGTCTGTAAGGAAGGGTTGAATGTAGCCCTTACATCAAGCAAAATTAGATAAAGTTAAAAACGTTACTTTTTTTTTTTTCGTTTTTGTCCCCACCACCATAACTGCTGCTTCTCTTTTCAAGAGAAAGGACTTCAAGACTTTGGTTCCATTTAGGGTGTTTTGTTATGCTCCTTATCTAGAAGAACCATGTTTCCTAACTGAGTGTTATGAGTCTTGCTTTATGGGTGCCATCTCTTTGAGTGCTATTGAGAAGAAATTCTTGAATTTTATACCTTCATTACACATCTCCTTTTCTCAGCCCCACTGCTCATGACAGTTTTTTTCTAGTGATGCTTTTTATTTTAAGTTCTGAAATCTTTGTTTTGTTCACAGAGGTTTTAACACTATGTACAAGTATTATGACTATTGTATTTTATCAGTCAGAGGTAGGGACATTATGTGAGGAAAAGAGGGCTGCTTGTAAAAGAAATTACAGTGCTTTCTCCTTTAGCTCTATATCCTGCAGGTAAACTGACTGATATTTTAATTTCCTTGGACTCTTTGGAAAGCTCTCTAAATGAAGGTTCTGAAGAAAATATATAACTTTGGTTATCATACTTTATGGTTATTACTGTGTACACATTAAATGTGAATTAATGCAATAAAACAGTACATTTCACATAAAAAATACTGTGAATTTCACTGCTCTTACTGACATGGCACATGTATCAATGTAATTATGGGTTACAAATCCTTGCTAAGAGAGGCAGTGTTACCGTTTCGAAATTCCCCTATTATGTGAATTCAGAAAGAATGCCGCAGCCTGTATTTAATTTATCTTGTCTGGTAGGCTTTTCAGAAAAGCAATATTGATGCTGGATTTATCTTTAGTTTGATGGCACTCAGAGTACATAGGCACGTGGAATGAACTAGTGCCAAAGCAAATGCTGGGGCTTGCTCCTCCCTGGGCCACTTTGGCGGTGTGAAGCCGTCGCAGAGAAGGGAGCAGAACAGCTCTGAGGCACTCTGCCTCTCCAGGGCCTTACGGGCCTAACACATCAGGGAGCTCTCGACTTCGTTCTCATTACATTTGCTTCCACTCCACATATTTCTCTGGGGATGCCTGAAGTGCGTTGTTTTGTATAAATCATTGATCAAAAACATTCCTTTTTAAGACCTTGTGCAGAACACTGAAGTTGCAAAGCCTCCTATTAAGAAGGCAGCAAAATTACAGAATTAGGAGTGCCTGTACCTGAGTATCCGAGGACTTGGACAGACAACTGAGTTACGATGACTTGAAGAATTCCTGAGCGTACAGCCATACACATATTCTTACCCTGTCAAAAACCTCCGGCAGTTGTTTAAGCTAGCACATTTTACCTTGTGCTTCCCATAAGTGAAAAGCATGTACACAGTCAGTTACCACGGATCAGTTAACACATACTATCTCAGCCAGCTATCGTAGTTCTGAGTCTGAGAGTTATTTATTATATTAACCTCCTATCGGTTCTACTGTGTCCTTCAATCATTCATTGCCAGCAAAGAGGGTATATGGTCTTTGCACTTCACAAATAATCAGGCTAAATACAACTTTAGTACTTTTTTTTTCCAGCATCCATAATTACACTTCCTCCTCCTGCTGATCCTTTAAGTATGGAATTTCCTTCCATTCAAATCATTCAAATCCATTCTTCAATATCAAGTCTTCCAGGGAGCTTACCTATGTTAATCCATTGACAGAAGAAATATTGTCATGCACCTACTGCTTAGAAAAATCCATGTGCCCTGTTAGATGGGGAGTAGGTCAATAAATTTATTGGCTAAACTACTAGCTCCCAGTGATGAAGTACAGTTCACCTCAGTAAATGGAGTACAGTTTGCTAGATAGATGCATCAGTGTTAATGATGAGTCACAGCAGAGTAGCACCCATAAACTTGGGCAAGCAAGTGGGTATCCTGTTGAAAGACTGGGGAAAGGAGCAAGCTTGGAAGTGGTTATTATCCAGGGGGAGAAATGAGGAGGAATGAGTATGTCTTAGTTAAAAAAGGAACTACTGGGTTGAACCTATTAGGAAAATGGAGAGTTAGGTTTAAATCAAAGTTCTGTCACGCACTTGGATAAATCAAATCCCAGTCTCCCATTTACTAATACGGATATTACCCTTTTGCTCTGATTTGTAAGGATAAATGATTATGAATCATTCAAACTTTATAGTGATTAGATCTTGCAACAACATAAAAATAAGCATCTTCTATGCATATATGAAGAGCTTTCTTTTCAGCTTTGGGTCCCTTGTCAACACATTAAATATCTAGCAAAGACACGAGATGCAGATGGCCAGCACCTGCTTTTCATCGTATGATTCTTCAGGCATTTAGCCTGGCTATATACAGTCCTAAGTGCACTGCCACTGCTTAACAAAAACATCATAAATAATTACTGTAATTAATAATGAAGCTGCTTCCTTGGGCTAGTCATGTTTTCTCTGACAGTTCTGCTCTATGTAATACTGCTAATCTTTTAGACTAAATAGCTCTTTAATTCTTGGAGTTCTCTGAGATTTTTTCCAGGAGCAGGAAAAATGAAATAGAATTAGAAATTTGTCGCATGTATTTCTGTTTTTCCTCAGAGAATGAGCATCAGTTCTTGCTTGCCTGAACACATTAGGAATCTGTCAACAGGAGACTCTTCATAATTCCTAATCATAATTTCAGATATTTCTACACAGCACTTACCCCAAATATGCTGTTCCATTGCTCCCAATGCTGCTATGCTTCTTTGGCTCTCCTCTGGGCTCTCCTGCTGCCTCTGTGGTGGCTCCTGACTCACAAATATGTACAAATACATCACAACAATGACCAGCCTCTATATTTCCATGCAGACCCCAAGCCTGTAGGTCTATGAACTTTTTCTCCGGCAGCAAAACCAGTTTAAAAGGATCCTTCCACCACCTGTCCTGTTTCACTTATTTCTGTGTCCTCCTTTAGGAAGGGATAGAAACACCACAAGTGGATATTTTCATTGCTTTGGCTCAGTGCCCAGCCCTACAACTCAACTTGGGATGGTAAAACTCATTGGAGAGTAGAAACAGGCACAAAGGGGAGCAGGAATCTCTTGTTTCTTGCAAAAGCAATGCCAAAAACACACCCTCAACCTTTGCAGCTCAGAACTCATCCCAGGCCTTGTTCTCATGTGTGATGTGGATGCAGTCTAATATTGTTTCAAAATACAGAGGTATGTGGCTGTTTCCTGATTTAGCTTAACTTGAAAGTAGCAATTTCACCTACAGGTTCCATAAGGCTTGAGATGGCTATAAGACCAAAGACATTCTCTGGGAACCAGCCAACCTCCAGTTTAACAATAAATCAGTACCTTCCTACACTCATTGGATTATGCTTCAGTTTCTCTATTTGCCTAAAACTAACTGCTCTAAATTAGCTATCCTATGTTTCCTTTTAGTTTCTATAGGTCATCTGAAAATATGATGACAGAAGCTTAAGAAATTGAAGGAGATAATTTTCTATGATGATTTGTTTTGTATTTTGTTACTTTAAAAACCGTTCTTTGCTGCCACACAGCCTTAGGGATGCTTTGTTATTATCACTGTTGTCAGTTCTGAACACTAAAATTTACTGTATTTGATGTTAAAAACTCAACTCAAGGTTGTAATATCTATAAAGAAAATATTGCTATAAAGATGAAACTCTGAAGGGCTGTTCACATGCATGAGCAGACAGTAGAATAAATACTGAAAATTTTATCTTTTTTTTTATTTATCCAAGAAGCAGGAAACAATATGAAAAACATTTATTTCTATGTGACAGAAAATGCTTTTAACAATACATAATCATTATCAGTCAATACTCCAAGAGGTTGCTGTTGATAGGAGGTGTCTGGAAGATGCTTTTCATGATGACCTTTAAATGCCATAGTCCTAAGTGATCATGCAGAAAGAATCTTCCTTCATTTCAATATCTAGTAGAAAAAAAATCAGATTGCTTCTGGGTATAAGCAGTATGTATGACAGCAGGACATATCTATACATTGGCTCACTTCGAACAGTGAGAAATGAGCAGGATAGCACTCTGAATCCTAAATCATTACCCTTGGGCACGGCATTTCCTACTGGAAACAACACTTAATTTATTACTTTTTAAATACTATGTCAACATTTTTTCTTTGATGTACTAGTGGGAAAAAAATGAGAAACCTGATAAAGAAAATGTTTTTTTTTTCCCCACTAGTACATCAGATATACTATAAAAAAATGCTTCTAAATTCAGTTGTAGCAAATTAGTCTTTGTCTAATTATCAATAGCAGAATTTTGCACGAATATTAGCCTCTTTACTATGCAACTAACAGGATTATCCAGAGTTAATAATGTATTTACACTGATTTGGAACTTCAAAACTCTTACATTTTATCACAATATTCAAAAGAAGGAGCTGAGAAGAAACTTCATGCATGGGCAAGGTACTCAGTAATTGCCTCTTCAGAATTTTTTGATTCTTCCTCTGAATTGTTTCAAATGACATGGCCAATATTTCTCACGGGCCATGAGATACTGAATTGAAAGGATACCTGGCGTCAATAATGTATTGTCTACTGTTTGCTTAACTTCTGAGACTCTTCTTTATGTATTGGCCAAGCTTGGACACAAACACGTTCAACTCCTTCTTCAGAGATGCAAACACAGAAAATATTGCAGTGACTGATTAATTTTGAGGTTAAGAGCAAATGGGAACTTAAATATAATCTGCATAGTTAGTCTCATTGAAATATTTGTATTTGTTGAACTATGGTATTTCAGCTGTTGAAATACAGCTTAGGAAGCAGACAATTATTATAAATCAGATTTTCTTTGAAAGAAAATGACAGATTCTCACAAATGGAGAGGAGTATCTTCAACTCTGGCAGTTTGCCAAATGAAAAGGAAATTATCTATAATATTTTATATTACAGATGATAATCACTGTATGTTTAGTTTCTCCTATAATTTGTGGAAGGTGGCACATGAGGGGCAGGAAAGACTAACTTTGTGAAATTGTCACCATTTTATTTTTATTTCCTTTCTTTCAGAATCTCTCTCTCAAACAAAACAATTCTTTAATGCCACTTTACATCCAATAATCTCCAAGCTTTAAAGCGTTAATGAACGAACCAGGCTGAACCAGGCCTCCTACTGACTTTATTATAAAGTATGGACATATAATTAGGCTAATTTACAGAAGAAAAAGCTGATGTACTGGAACGGTGAATGACAAAGCTGAGATCCCAAAAGGCATCCAGAACCAGAAAGGGTTATTAAATCTACCTTGTAAAAACTATTTTTTGTACCTGCTCTTATGCTTTTGCATTAGTTGCATAAGAACATGTACTAAGGTAAAAACAAAACAAAACAAAACCCACTCTTATAAAGAGCTGTGCCAAAAACTAAGTTATCATCTGAACATTATTTGAAATAATAGCTTGATCAAGTCTCACTTTCATTTTACATTGGAAGTTCAGCCTTGTGGGATCCTGGGCCTAGGCCCAGATTCACAGAAACTATGATATGCCTGAATCCTTTTTGCAAGCCCAGGCCTGTTTCTTAAGAGGAGCAAATACCATCTGTTTCAGTACTATCAACTGAGGTGTTAGTATTAAAAAAAATATATATATTATTTGATTTCCTTGATGCACATTGAAGGAACATGGAAAGAACTGACCGAAGCTCAACATGATCCTTCAAGCTGACTGTCAAAACAACACTTGAGGAGTAAGGTGTTCTCCATGAGTCAGTAGTGGGGATTTCCTGTCAACCCTTTATTGAAAACTTGCCAAGCCACCCGCCCGAAGGAGGAGAGCCTTGGGCCGATCTCCATGCTATGATCAAGCCTGCGCACACTCCAAGGGCAGAGGTGTTTACAATGGTGAAGAAGGTCCTCAGATGTTCCTCTTGGGATATATGCTGCTCCCGTGAAGGTCATCACTTCTCCGGATGCCGGTGAATGATGGCCTCAGCAGGAAGTTCATGCTGCGTGACATCCTTTCCTGAAATGATTCATGCTAACGGTGTGTCTCAGGGCGATTGATGTTGAGCAGAAGCTACATCTAAGGCTCAAAGAATGATTTAGCAATGTGAAAGCCCGCAGATCAGAGCTCGGGCAGACACGTTTGACGGTAAACATCAGAGAGTAAATACAACTAAAAGTCATAAAATTGGATATACTATAAATCTGACAGCTCAAGACCTTTTGGAGCTCGAATCATAAAAAAAAATTACTTACGCAGCCATTCCTTGATTTCGATGGGCATCTTTATCCCGAGAAGTGAACAGAAGAGACGTTTTCGTAATTCTGACAAGTTGGAGCAGCTTAAGGAAGCAGCTGTGTCAAAAAGACCCTAACTACAATATTGAAGAAACACCTCTTTCCTCCCCAATACTATCATCTTGCCCTACCTTGCTTTGCACAAGATGCATTTTCAACCAAATGTCATCTGAAACCATTTTTTCTCCTGGCTGTGAAATGTGACAGTGTAAATATGAGGCAGGAGAGAGGCCACATGTCTGACTTGTGCTGACCTCTCTGAGGGCTGCTGCTCTTCCTTCTCTCATGTACAGCAGCAACCTGCAGCTCCCATTAAAACAAAAACATTTGCATTTGATATGAAGCAGCTTGGGACACCACGGGATGAGCAATCACATGGTTAACAGCTACTCTATCGCTGTTCTGCTCAGCCCTTCCTATCGATTTTCCCAGCAGGTGTCCAGCCTCCATGCTGGAAGCAGAGTCCTTCCTTACCCTCACAACAGCCCCTCGGTCCTGGGGAAGCGGCTGTTCTATGGGAATTTCCTTGGGAAGAGAGGCCAGAGGTCCATGAAGTGCTAGGGCTGGGCGGTGCTGGCTGGAGAGGTGAGGGCAGGCGCCTGTGCGCGTGTCCGTGGGCTGTGCCTGTGAGTGTGCGCGCGCGTCTGTGCGTGCACGGGAGGGTGTTGGGGCACACACAGGCAGAGAGACTGGCAGTGGGATGACAGCAATTTCAGAGCTCTTGTCTCTGACTGCGTAAGAAGGATGTCATGAGATGAACAGGGGAGAAGTCCTTTAAACATCGGCACAAATCAGCACAGATTTATGTACCTTAGGTTTGTATCTGAATGCATTTTTTTTCTTGTATTTCTTTCAAATGTTGACACTGATGTGGAAAAAGGGATCATCAGCAGGCCTTTGGCCAGAAGAATAGTTTCGAAAATATAAAGTCAGAGAAGGAAATATTGGATCAGCTAGACTTTTGACAGAATTTTCAGTTGAGAGGAATTTCTGCTGAGCGGAGGTGACATTCTGTTTATTTATGACTATCTGTGCATAAGCACAAAAGCAGATTTGGAGATTAGATTAAGTAGCTCGATATATTTTTGTGGTTATTATTATTATATTATGGCATGACTAAAATAAATTTTTTGTAGTAGGCTCAGAAATGCAACCAACTATCCTCAATTTCTGTTGTCCAAATAATACATCTAGTACCCTGAGATTCAGAGGAAGTTCTAAAAACCTCCCAGACAGCAACTATGGTACAGTAGTTATCTATATATTTTCTTATCAGTAATTATGATAGGTCTATATATTCTTGCTATCTACATGATTATTCAGTCCTTCTTTATCTAATTAAATTCTTAGTCTCAATGATTTCCTATGGCAGTGAATTTTGCAACGGAAACGAATTAGCGAAGTATTGACTTTCTGCTTCTTAGTTGTGCTGAATCTCTCCTTTACTTCATTAAAAAAAGAAAAAAACAGAGAGGTCTCTAATTACCCAGTCTAGAACGTGCATTGTTTTATGGATTTTTATTTGTAAGTCAGATTATTCTTATAACTCTCTCTACACGAAAATTCCTTTCTTTCCTCTGCAGCATCATTTGGAGACTGGGTGACACATATGCCACCATTCTGCAATGCTCTCTCTCATTACTATGGTAGGCATTTTCCTGATTATTTTGTCCCTCTGCATACTGCCATATCTGATTTTCTTTTTTTTTACTGTAGTTGCACACTGATCTATGAAGAATGATGTACTAGGTCTTCCTTCAGATGATATAATAAGGTTAGAGCTTTACAGGTTGAGCGGATTATTTGTCTTTGCAACCTGATTTTGAATCTCATTATTATCATTTTGTTGACTTTTCACCTGCCTTATTTTCCTTTGACATTTTCTACAGTCATCTCTGGTGCTTGCACATCTATTCAGCACTGTCTCCTCTACAGACTTTGTTGCCATGCTATCCTTTCCCTTTTCCAAGTCATTACTAACTCATTAAATCTCAGAGCACACCATAAGGAACACCTGTGACAGTTCATCTACAACCATGATGGGATATGATAATTTAATCTTATTTGTTTTTCATCTGTAATCAGATCTAGACTGCAGTTATCTTAAAATCTCAGAGTTTAAATGTTCAAACTGTATTCTGACTTGCTACATGAGCATTCATTTCAGACATATTCAGTTCCACCAGTCTAAGGATTAATTGAAAGCCAAAATTCAAAAATTATCTAAAATTCAAAAGCTCAGCTAAAGACTCTTGCAAAGCTGCTGTCATTACCTTATCAACCCTTGTACTTAAGAGTGGTTGGGATGGTGCAAAAGACACTTTCTGACGCTTACCATATTCTCTTACCGAATTCTTAGGTTGCCTTGCCCAGCCACTATTTTAATATCTGCAGATTTTTTTAATGTCTTGGTGTTTTGTTTATTCTGAACAACTGTAGAGGATGTCTCAAACTCAACAGTAGGACAGAAAGGTTTATAACACAAGAACACATAAATATTTCTTGGAGCAGAGGCTGCAACCCAGGAATTCCCTATCTCAGGAGATCAACACACCTATATCTCTTAATTAATGATCTTAGGAACATGAAATTTATCATAATTTCCCAGTGATCTCTGCCCTGATGTTTATCTGTCATTTTCTAACCATGTTCTTCTTGTGAATATGCCCAATTCTCTGAAGGCAATCTCTTATTTCTAAAATTGTTGTCTATAGTCAGACTATTGTAGTGAAATTTTTCATACGCTCTTCCTCTCTAATTTTTGTTGTCTCACGTTGTAGGACACCAATGAAACTGAATGTTTTGCCTCCTTTGTGAATGACGGCACATCAGATTTTACACTTTTTAAAATGTAGACTGATACACATTCTAAAACTGCAGGCAGTCAAAGGACAAAACAGTATTTCAGCAAGGATACATAATTTCACTAGTGATTCTTATTTGCACAACATGGGAAATGATTTGAGATACTAATATGAGGATGTAGATTAATAATAAAGAAAATAAAAGATCAATAATAAAGAAAATAAAAATGTTTATGTTTAGTGTCAGCTCTTCATCAGAATTCATTACATTTTCCATTTATTTGCCAACATGAATCTTCAGTTTTTTGTACTTGACCAAAAAGTGCCCTGCTTGGCATCTCTGAAATCAGAAAGTGAACTTTGCTCCATCTAAGATCATCTGCCTTTTAGCTAGGAATAATATAGTAACGCCAATGTTTAGACTAGAGAAATCCCATTTTAGTTGTATTAATCACCTCTGCTGAGTTTGAGTAGCTCCAGCTAGGTTAGAAAATGTCTAGAGATAATGGGTCTGCAAAAACATTCCCTGTTTTTTTGAGACTTGGTGACTATTTTCCTTTGTCCGTTGAATTAACCAAGTGACGATTAATATTGGCCTGATAAGTCTTACGTAAAAGTGAGGCATTAATATTATCTTTGTCATCATAAGGCTGTCTAATGCTGTGAATGGCTACTAGGGGTCTGAGAAGATTAAATAGTTTTAAGAGAAGAGTAACCTTTCTGATCTGAAATAAATTCTGGATTATTTAATTATTTCCCCTTCTAGCAGATACGTGAGCTGCAGCCGAGATTTATGTAGTTTACTTTTATGCTGAGTTAGAGTGGCCTGAAGGGGGCTGCTTTGCTGCTTGAATAGTTAAAGAACACTTGCGTCAATCTTTGTCTGCCCCTGCCATTCCAGCAGACCTCTGCATGCTGCCCAAGCACACAGATTTTGAGGTGCAGCAGGACAAATGTGTTCCAAGAAAGCCACTGTGTTGGGAATATTCCTTAAAGATCAATTCTGCTTCACTCTTTTCCACGGCAGCCTAAAAGAATGAGCTGGACACAGCACTGCCTCTGCTGGATATAGCCACACCTGTATGGGGGAGCATTTTACAAACACAGTCATACCCACTGTTGTACCATTACTGCTAATAACGGGATGGTTAATCCAGCAAACGAGAGATCCCATATTTCAAAGTCTCATTCACAGGCAGTGGATCAAACCACAGTGGGGATCTTCAAAAGCACAAATGGAGGTCAAGCCCCCAACTCTCATTGACTTTAGGCAGGACAGAGAAGCCTTCCTACTCCTAGTGACTTGAAACATCCCCCATAACCAATAAAATGCCAAGCTGGAAACACTGCACTGCAGTGAGACTGACTTATGCTGAAGATAAGACAATGTCTCTGAGTATATTGAAGCTATTGTTTTGGATAGTTTTATAGCCTAACCTTCAGTAAGTGTTATGAACACCATATCCTTTAAGATTACCAGGAGAAGAAATGTATATAAAAGATAGAGTGTCTAATAAGTAATGAAAAGAAAATACTATTTGTGTATCAAGTTTAACATTTAATATATAAGCGTGGAACAAACTGCCTTCATATGCCGACTGGAGTATCTGTGATATGATGTATTTATGGAGGAAAGGGTGCAAAGATGGAGGAAGTTTCCCTGAGAGTATTGCCCCTCAAGGCACACACTACAGACACCGTGCTGTGCAGTTCCCCTTGCTTTGAGCCTCACTGAAGCTGCGTGCAGTCTTACTGTCCTTTCATACATCCTTAATCGCAGTATTTCAATTTATTGTACGCTAATTAGATAGACCTGTTGGTTGAAGGAGAAGAATCAACACCCAGTAATTACTTCATTGTAAAACGTAATGAGTTTTGGAACACTGACTTACTGTAAAAATTGCAGCATAATAAATAGAAAGCCGTTTTCCAACTATAAACTAGCAGTGAATTCTGTTAGTGTATTTCTTCATGAAACATGTTTATGTGATAGTCTTCCAATTTTATGGCTGAAGTTTATCACCATAAGGTGCATTTCATGACAGCCAAATAACTACATTCAGTTAGACTTGTCACCATGTGCCTTCAGTATCAAGACACATGCTGATTGTATCAAATACTGTTGACTGTCTTAGTGCTGCAAATAGAAAAGATGATTACACTGTTCTCTTTAGATGTGATGTAATATTATTCACCTCACTAAGAACTGAAGGTCAAGGTTGTCTAAGAACATGGGAAAGATCATCTATTGAAAGCTTCATAATGTGATGGTAATACACTAAGAGACACAGCAGTAGTTTTACATCAATATAGCTGTGAATTCTTATGCAAGAGGCAGCACATGGTTCTTTTGCAAATAAAGCAAGTGACCCTCTAGCGTATTTATGTAGAAACTAGAACAATTCCAAGAACTTTAATGCTCTCATATTCTGCATTCATTTCTTGGTATCACAAAGGTAAAGAACTGTTTACACTCTTGAATGAAATTACAGGTATTAATACATTTCAAGTATTAATACATTATCAGTGCATTTATGACAGAATGCCACTATCCTTTCTCTGAGCCTGTGAGAAAACTTCCTAAATAAATGACAATTACAGAATCTACTGAATTAATTTTAGGCAAAAATCTTGCTTAAAACTACAGGAAAAACTTGTAAAGCCATTGGCAACAAGATTTATATTGCATGCAGATAGCAGAAAAGCCTAAACTTTATTCCTGATGGAAATACTGAATATGGGTATATTTGGTACACTCTGTAATTTGAACGGAGATTTTCTTTAGGAACGCATGTTACATGTTTGCATTCTCCCATGCTGCATGCTGTGTGTTTGCTGCTCACGCGGACTGGAGACAAAGGTGTGAATCTGGGCAATCACGTATGCCTGGGCCTATATAGCTCCTCACGTGGGATCCTAGATGTGACAACAGTTGAAAATACAGAGGCAATAAAATTATTCAGAGAAGAGACTTAACACGCAGGTGAAATTTATTTCTGGCAGGTGAATATTAAGTAAACGGTCCCCTGTAGAACGAGGGGCACGTGCAAGATCTGAAGTGCAGGATCCCCTCGAGATGTTGCCCCCTGCCCTGCCGGTGTCTGATTGCCATGGAAACCATCGGCACGATTCCCCCCTTTGCCCTCTGCCTGAGAGATTTAGCTCCACGCCGCCTTGGTGCCTGCGGCCCTACGGCGGCGAGAATCCCCCACCCAGTCACAGAAGTGACATTGGTGCAAGAGACACCGGGCGGCGATGGCTTTTAGGCTGCCCTCGCTGCCGTGTGGCAAGAGGAAAATTCTGCTTAACTCTGGCTGTTTAAACCAGCTTTAATGCTGATGTCATAAGCACAAACATAATCTGCTTTTAAGAGTCAGATAGTTTAATTTAGGACCACATACGAAAGTATTTTGATAGCAGACATGACATTGAATTGCTTCGTGCCAGCAAAGCAGGACAGAAATAAGGTTGTTCAAATGTCTTTTTTTGACATTTTCATCCTTAACATATGTGGGGTTTAACCTTTAACCTAACCTTTAATTTCTCTTATTTAGGACACTCAGTTCATGGGTAACGTGATCTTTCTAAATCATCTCAATCTAAAACACTGATATATATTCTTAACTTGAACCTCATCTTAATGTAATTTAGTTCTGGGAAAACATGTAGAGCATGAGATAATGACAGCTGCTGACATGGTTTTATATCACAAAATATTGTGTTCTGGGATTAATTTTAATGAGATTTTCATATTTATTTTATTACTTTAATTTTATTTTTTGTGTTTTGGTTAATGAGAGTTGTCCCCTTAAGAACATATTTGCAAATAAAAAGAGATCAGCCTACTAAATAATTTTGATAAAATGACACCCATGACACCCCCAAGTTTTGGTGGATGTTTACAAATATCAAGTAACACACCAGGTTTTCATTTTAATAAGCAAAGGGAGGTGTGAGGAAGCATTGCATGAGTTTGAAGGAGAGATAGAGAGCGAGTGAGGCAGAGAGCCAAGTGAAACTGGAGTCTCGGAGAGGAGTCAGGAGGTTAAGGGGTTGCAAGGGAAATCGTGGCAGTGTTCAGGAAATGACTAGATGAGGCACCTAGGGACATGGTTTAGCAGGTATGGTGGCGATGAGTTTACAGTTGGACTTGATCTTGAAGGTCTTTTCCAATCATAATGATTCTATGAGGCTATGAGCTCGAGCCAAAGACAGAGCTGGGCAACCTGTGCCTGAAGTCACTGAGTGCCGCAGGTGCTCAGCTGTCCCATCCCCTATCCTGTTCCTCATCCCTGTACCGTCTCCTGTGATGGGCTCTCAAGTTGCAGTGGAAAGGAGAGGAAAAGAGGTCTCAGAAGCACCCAATGTGCTGTGGCCGTCATGATGGGAAGGAGGTTCCCTCCCTATCTGACGAGGGAGTTGTGCTGCGTCTGTCTGTGCTGAGGCACTGGTATGTGCTCACTCACTTATTCCATCCTTGGCATCTTGTCAGCAAGACGAGGAAGTGAGCTCATGCGGATAGAGCAGCAAAGCTGTTCTTTAAATAGCTACGGGGAAGAGTTCAGTTTTGTCATATAGGTAAGCTGTTATATTTAGACATTGCTAAAAATACCTTTTTTTTTTTTTTTTTTTTAATAGCAAAAGTGTGCCACTCAGGCTATGTTTGTTCCCAAACAATGTTGCAGAGTTCAGATTCTTCTTGTAAAATATCTGGTGATCAGAACTGTTTTGTTTTGTCTTTTTTAACTGAAAGATAATGATGACAGGAATAAAATTACAGAAAAAAAAAAAAAAAGTAAAGCTAATAACCTGATACATAATAATCAGCGTTTTGTTCTGATTATTTTGTCCTAGCACTCAGTCTTCAAAGAGCCTAGGTCAGACTCTGCAGGCCTCCTTACTGAACACGTATAATATTGTCTCCTAAATTCCTGTAACTATTCAAATAGAGACTCAAAAAGACAAATTGCCTATCACTCCAAAGTCTTAAAACAAAACAAAAGGCACCATATTGCCACATTAGGGACACATTTGTTGCCTGCTGTTGCTATTATATATGTCATTTCAGTCCTGCAGTTAGCTATAAACTACATCTTTTCTTTTTCCAGAGAGAAATAAGAGATGCCTGAAGGGAAGCAAGAATGGAAAGCATCCTTAAAATGACTGATTTACAATTGGTAAGGAGATACAATATGAAAATTATAGCTTTCTTAGTGTGTCACGTCCCGAGTTTGCACAATGCTCTTTCTTTAAAAGCTCCCCCACAGGCCGTGTGCGGGCTCGGAGGACAGCAGGGCATGGAAGCAGCCACGTGCCAGGCTGAGGTCCCGGCTTGCTGTGTCAGGAGGGCAAGAAGTTTCTCTCAGGACCAATCTCATGGGACACCACTAGGTTAGATTTCTCAGTGTAGCCCCCTCTGTTACCTACAGCATGCCTGAACATACCCCTCTGCAGTAGACCTGAAGATAAGAAAAATAATGGAGATCCCAAAAATATGAATCGAGAGAGAGAAAAAGACCCCTCGCCATGATTCAAACTAGACAGAGGCTGTTTCAGAAGATGGGAAACCTCTTAACTAAAGATACCAGTGAATACATGAAAGTCAATGCCTATTTTATATGGCCATAAAAAACAAATACCCACCTATTGCAAACCAGAATTTTATTTTTTAGGCTTCTGGAATGGAGTTAACATGCCTTACGTCCAGTGGAGGCTCGTTTCTACCCTATAGGTGTTAAATAGGGTATGTTGCTGCAGCCTCTAAATTGCAGTATTATACTTCAGAGTATAATAATAAAGCCTTCACTCTACCTGCAAGGTAAATATGGAAATATGTACATTTTACAGTGTAAAAAATACATGGTTGTTCTTGTTCTTCTTACAGTAAAAACTGGTAATATCTAGGCGCACTGATGATTCATCTGCATTTTAAGCAAAAGCAATGTTCATCTTGACATGATCTATAGAGTTTGGTCTAGTTTTGTGGTAAGTTTGCTGCCTGGCTCAAAATCCTCAGTGACTGGGAAACAAATGCCTGGATCTCAGGCAGAAATTGGGCCTGAGCTGTTTGTTCCTTCAAGCCCAAGGCATTTCTGTGAGCATGCAGAGGAAGAGCTTCCTTTCTCTCTTTATTCTCTCTGGGTAGATTGTAAGCAATTTTTAGGAAAGAGCTACAATACCACCTGGAGAAAAGAGCTGCAGTTGAACTCTTCACTCCAACAAACGTTCACCATCTCAGTAATTCTCTTCTGGGGAAATAAAATATGCTAATAATATTTTCTGTAAAGGTTAGGTGCTTGTTTTAAATGGGGATTGTAGCATCCATTGGGCCCTTCCAGTCCAAAGGAAGGAGGCTATGTTTGGACCATCACAGAGTATCCACCAAAATACATACTTATACTCTGTAAATTTGTAACATGTCTTTTCATTACACTTTATATTTTTGCTGTCTGTAATTTACTACAGCATGGCATACCTTATTTGACTTACGTGCTTTGTGAAAAAGTATCTCTATTTGTTTTCTGTTTGCTACCTGATCATCTAATTCTATATCATCCAGTTCTTATATTGCCAGAAATTATAAAGATTCTTTAGCCTATTTCTTCTCTTCCTCTATGCAAGTCCTTCCATTTATTTGACCATCCTGCTGTTCTGTACAATGTAGGGGAGGAGTAGAGTCAAGAAAATGCAAACAGACAGTATGGGCACACTGTGGATTTATATCCTGACATAATTCTTTGTTCTTTTCTGTTCACAGTTCCAGACTTAATAATTCATCTTATTCTATTTGTCTTTTTGGTCATCAGCAGTCACTGCACTAATATTTAACAAGAAATATCCACATTTACTCCAGGATTGCTTTCCTGAGGGGCAGCAGGTCACTTAAAGATAAACCTTGTGAGTGCACAGTCAGTATTCTTTTTTTTCCAGGTGTCTACTGATTTGCTTATCAATATTGAATTTCATAGGCAGTTTTTTCATTCAGTCACTGAGAACTGTGAAATCCTTTCATAACTTTCACAGCCTCCTTTAGTTTTAAACATCCCAAATAAAGTAGTATCATCTGCAACTTTATTAATTTAGAATTCATTGCTTTCTAAATAATTTCTGAATAGTTCAGATTAGGGAACTCCCATGTGTAAAATTTCTTCCCCTGTGGAACTGCAATTTACTCCTAGTCTTTATTAGACAACAATATATAATTAGCCATTAATACATCAGAGGATTTTCCCTCTTATCAATTTATAATTTTTAACAGTTAAATTAAAGATAGATCTACTAAGTTACCCTGCGAGTTTAAAACCTGGCACTGCATTAGGGATATGAGACTGATATATGGGGTAGTTGCACCACTGTCTCCAAGAAGAAAATTTGGCTTGTATCTGTAAGTGAGCAACTCCACAGAGCTTTAGTAATAAACGACACTGTGATAATCACTCTGGTGTTCACATTTCCCCAACACATGCTGGGATTCTTGTTTAGAAGTCTTTCTGTGGACTTATTTTGAAAAACAATCCTTGTTGCAGTAACCAAAGAACATAAAACAGGGTGACACTTCAACTGATGTGTCTGCAGCTTTAATTTGTATTTAATAAGGCAGTTTTTGTTATGTTTATTAAGTTCAGTAGACTTTTAAAAGAGCACCCACTGAGTTTTATGAAAATGCAGATTGTGTGTCTGCTTGCTATAGAATGAAACCCTCAGTTACAATGACAATAAAGAGGTAGTTATAGTTTTAATAATCAATTAACATACAAGTATTCTGATCAGTACTTGAAATGAAGTGACTAGTTAAATATTTCTTTACATTGGGAATATAGGAACTACTATTTTTTTGCCGGGAGGAGATTGAGCCTTGCACTCTAGCAAAGCATAGCTGAATGTACGTCTATACATGAAATAACGCCAGGGAATTTATATGCTCTAGTATTTAGATTTGTTGCCTGAATGAAAATTGCAGGTCTGCGTCCTGGCTCGTCACTCCGGCAATAATCGTTTAATCTGTACTAGTTAGTGAACTGCAAACTGGAAATCAGTGCTATTTCTTAAACTATCCAAGAGTTTGAGATAAATATCTTCAATTTTCCCATGGGCAAAGTGGGAATGATAGACAGGTACGACCTACAGGTACTATAACACAATTCTTGGAGACATGTAAATGGAAGCTACAAAAGCAAAATGCCACTAGTCTGAGAAGTAAGTGTGATTTAACAAGTAACACAGGGGACAGAAAATCAAAATATCTGAACTATTTCTCTGGCCTTATTGTTAATCAGGTGTGTGATCCTGGGCAGTGTCAGGTAGGAATTACACGTGAAACCTTCCTAACAGAGTGTTAAACTGCACTGTTAAATGATCTATGCTCTTCCAGTGCTGTATCTAAAGCTATGGCAGAAATTGCATGGTTTATTGAAGTGCTCATAAATGTTTCAGTATCTTCAGATATATGTTCACCAATTGACATTTTGAGCTAGTTTATTTTCAGTACATTGCCAAAATGAAACCTCCAATATTTTCCCATGCTTATTTGCTCCTCAGAGCATCTATGTTTGCCTTGTTGTTTTCCTCCAAGGAAGTTTGCCTTGTGTACTCATTTGAATTTTCTAGCCTTTTAATCTACATGGATTTAAATGAAAACTCCTTTGATTGTTAGTTCACTGATTTTCCTTGCATTAAAAAAGCCCGAGGTTTTTCCCACTGAAGTCATTCTTCTAACACAGTGAGAAAATTTCAACATCTAGAAATAGTGACTTAAAAGGAATGAATTACTGTGTTCATGAAAATAATACAAGATAGTAGTTCTGACCATAGCTATGCTTCTAAGACAGTAGTGTAAAAAGCGCAGCAAATTTAAGGAGTCACAAAAAATCTAAGAGTGTAGATGGGCAACAGAGAATTAAGAGTCAGGAAGAATACCAATGGAGATTTCAGAGCCCTAGAGAGAACTTGGAGGGCAAAACTTCTCTGTACTCTCTGGAGTTGGGAGAGCAACAGTACAGAAATGGGAAGATTGTGCCAGAGTAAGAAATTCTGGAGGACAATAGCAGGAAACAACCAGACAAGCATTTGTTGAACTTCCTCTCATATTAAAATTTTGAAGACGACAAAGAAAGCTTGACTTGAGCATTCAGTTTGCCAAGTCTCTCAGACCTTGCACGTCTTTGCAGATCATTTAAGTCGTAAAGTCTACAGAAGTCCCCCTAAGCCTGTCTTGCTCCCTGCCAGTGCCTTGGCATCTTTGCTCAGAACGTAGTAAAGTATGCAACAACCAAGTCCAGGGCAGCAGCGGGGGAAGAAAACATTATGGGTGGATAGTGTTTCCTTCCCCAGCAAGCGAATAACAGACTTAGTCGTTCAAGCATTTGGATCTCCACAAGGAAAAAAACCTCATAGATCTTAAGGTATCCTCAAAGGATACTCATGGTTACTCTCTTTCCCCCTGACAGCACTTAGCAAAAATCATATTTTCCAAAGCCTCCTGACCTTCTGATGGCCCTTTCTTTTAGAGAAATGTCTTGCCATGCAGGACTTAAACCAGCAAACAGAGTTTTCGATAGTTCCAGTAGCTGCACTCCAGCTTTCACAGGAGCTGGTGTCCAGGAACCCCTCTTCCCCACTGCTCGCTCAGAGCTCTCCTGACACAGACAGTTTGACCTACTTTATAACAAAAGCTTCAGTCACAAAGTTTAAAGAAGTCCTGAACATATTAAAAAAAATGGATGCCAAAGTGGATTTTTTATTTTTATTTATTTATTTACAAATTTCAGAAATCATCACTAACCTGAAGGAACAGCAGAATTTGCCTTATATGCTTTAGGTACCAACTGAAAGTTCCCATCTAGGGACTCCTGCACTTCTTCCTTTTGTATGACCAAATGAAAAAAAAAAAAAAAAGTACTTTTTTTGGTCAGTTTTAAGCTTTTCATGTTTGCTTCTCCTTTTGTCACTCTAACTACTATGAAATCAGAGATGTTTAAAAAGCTATGAAGAAAAAAGAAAACTAGGGGAAACATTAAAAATGGATACTTCCCTTTCTGATAGAATGGGCAGAAAGAAAATAAAAAAGAAAGAAGCAAAATTTCAATATTTAAAAACCCAGATTTTCCATTTTGAATAATAGTTTTTTTTTTTTTAATTAAGAAGGCAGAATATTCCTCTGGATTGTTTTGATTTTGAAAAGAAATACACAATTTTAATTTGTGGAGAAAATGTTGTAGACAGAATATTGTAAATATAACAGAAAATTGAAAATAAGCATGTGTGGAGGAAATGATAGTTCTGTAATACACATTTATTTTGTAACAGATACAGCTTCTCACTGAGATTTTATTTAAGATTGAGACTAAATTCTACTAATATGGAAGTCACTAAGTGTCATGATATGATGAATATATCCTCTAGTCTGAAACCTCTGGAATATAAAGTGGGAAAAAATCAATTAGGTATCTAACCTCTCTGTTCTGTAGCAGCCTGCATATTTTTGTTGTTTCAGAAGCATCAAATACGTATAGCAGGTGCCATCTTCTGGCAATGTAATTTTTTGAAATGAGCACTAATCTTACATAGCTGGAATGCAATATACTATAATGAACTTTTAAAAAAATATTTTTGAATGCTGCTTAGTGTGAAATAAAAATGATGCATTCTTGAAGTCTTGTGGAAAGCAGTAACAGAAATATTAGGCAAATGTTTTTCTTTTCACTTGACAGTTCCTAGTAGCCTTATAATAAAATAACTCTAAAACTTAAATCACATAAATGTAACTTTAAAATTTTGATTTAACACTGATATCTCAGCACATAGGCATGACAAAATTTGTAGGTATGGGTTGAATTTTTTCTTGGACCAACCAGTACAAGTGCAAAAAGAGGACCAGCTTTTGGACTCAGAAAGGTGTTGTAACCTTACCTTCAAATTATTTTGTAATTACACAAAAAAGAAGCAGGAGTCACAAAATGTAACGCTTTTAGAGAGAAAGATGTCTTATGTAGCATAAAAATCTAGTACAGAAGTACAGAAAAGAAGTAGTACAGAATGAAAGTGGATAAATTATAAATTGGTTTTAATTTGGGTGTAGTTAGAATATTTATTTGCATTTCCCAAGCAGTTATTTCATTCCTCTAGTTCCTTCTGTAAAGGGATCCTAGGATGAAGGAGCAGGTGATCCCCAAACGGTGAGGCTAAAATGTGCTCATAGGACACGCACAGCCCCTGGAGCGGTCTAGTCTGGAAAAGGAGCTTGTCCCTGTGATCTGGCACAGTGGCAGCAGAGCATGGAAATCGGAAAAGGAGACAGGAAAGCAGTTTCCTTTAGCTGAAACTGAGAGCAGGATGAGTGTCTGGTTATGAAAGCTGTCCGCTCTGACAGATGTATGCTCTTACCCCGCAAATATTCTCTATTACAGACCTGCAAGGAGCCTTGGGGCTCTACCCTGGGACCTCAGAGAATGGTGGAAGTGAAAACAGCTGGTCCAAAGTTTGGCATGAAAAGCCAGGGGGCTTAGAAGACACCTGGTCACTGGGAGGATCCCTAGGACATGGGAAAAATTTTGGTAGCTCTAGGAGATAGAAAAGGTTTTAGCAGCTGTACCTTGATTACAGCCCTGTGGCTACAACCCTGATAGCTGATTACTCTCAGCCTTGGGAGCTCTCGTGCTGGTGGTTGTCCATAAAACAGCCCCCGAGGAAGCTGTGCTCCTGGGAACATGGCTTGTAGGAAATGTTCAACCAGGAGAATCTCTAAAATGTAGCAGGAACTGTTTCCCCCCCCACCATTCTTGCATAGAGAAATTAAATCTGTGAGTGGATCAGCATGAAGCGCATACTTCAGGAGGGATGTATGACTATGTGCTTATGCTTACTGTGAGCTGGAACCTGCCCCTCTATCAGCTGCTGTAAGTGATATTATTTATACTGCATTTTAGTAACAAACCCAGTAATGTGCTTGTTTTTCATGTTATACCCTTGGTGATGACCTGTGAAGTTCTTGAGTGCTCAGCCCTGTTTCATGTGGGGCTCTCTTCTGTCTAATTTCCATATAATGCTGCCCGGGTGTTTTTGGCCCGTTCTGCTGATACAGCCGTACGGGGAGCAGCGGCTGTAGCTAGGGCTGAGCTTCCCATTGTCGTTTGTGTGGGAGCCGCAGGCCAGGCCTTGCTGGCGTCGCAGCCCACCGCGGCGCTCCGGCGCGCTTGGGAGGCCGTTCCGCCGGAGCAGCGCCGGCCTTTTCCGGGCCCTAATTGCTCAGCTTATCAGGCTCCTTGTCACGAGTGTTTTGGCGCTTACTGAGGCATGTGAATGCATCGAGGCGGCCCCGTTAACGGCGCTGGCCCCAGCGTCGGCTCGCTGCCCGATGGCACGGCAGCCTCGTCGTCGCCGGCCCTTCTCAACGCTCGCACTGTGCTTGTCTGGCAGAGCAGCCGCTGCCACTGCTGAGCCTGTGTCTGGGGAGGCTTAGGAGGGTGCGATCCTTTCACATCATCTTTCTAGAGAACGGGGTGAGGGGGAAGCCCTGACGCCGTGGAAAAGGCTGCTTGGCACAGCACGGTGTTGTTTGGCAGGGCAAGCCCGGAGCTTGCCGGGCTTCTGACTGTTCTGTCTGATGGGAACAAGGGCTCTTTCCCATTTGTTTCTTGTCTGCCTGATCCAACATTCCCTTATTATTTCTCTTTCCCTTTTGAGATAGTTATTGCTGCACTCCTAAGTCCAAATGAGAAATAAATCAAGACTTGGAAACTGCTGTCACTGATACTGGCAGTTTATACTGTTGCTTTGCTTTTTTTCCTGGAGGATTTAGCTTGGGAAACTCTGGAGTGTGGCTGTTGTGACTGTCTGAAACTCCTGAACGTGCTGGTGATTTGCATAAATTAACCATGCGGATATGAGACATAAACACTAAATTGGCCTCAGCATAAACAGTTTTCCTGCCACACTCATAAGTGGTTCAGGGGTCCGGAAGGGACCTAATTCATCCTGAGAGCAGAGGAAGTCCCCCTGGGCTGCTCTTGCTATTAGTAATTTTGACACTTGGAAGATTTTTGTATTTAATACACTTGTAGTTACTTCATTTTCGTTTTCTTTAACAACACTTTCAGCAAAACAAACGCTGGTGTGGCTGATGTAGAAACGTGGGGAAAAAAATAGTGTAGTCCTAAGCAGTCATATTACCCTCAACATGCAGAGCATATTTGTTTTGTTTTTTTTTTTTGTAGGTGGAAAGGGAGCTTGTGGTTTATAAGAGGCATCAAACTAGAGAAAACGATTTCTAGCTAACATACAAGAATCCAGTTTGCATTCTTTACTTTTAGAAAAGGAACTTAGTAGTAGGGCTTAAGAAATTAGTATGAAAGATCTGTTTTCTCTTCAGTCATAGTAGAAAATGTGTGAATCAGGAAAATTTTATAATAGCAATAGTCATTTCTGGAGACACACAATTAAACAAAATTAATAAAGAATGAGTTCATATCTAAATATCTCCATGGATTCACTGTAGGTTCTCAGAGAGCTCTTTTTTTTTTTTTTTTTTTTTTTTAAAATGACATGGTCCTAGATCACACCTTTAGTTTTACTCCGTTTTTTCCCCTGATAGCTCTTACACTCTCCCCCTGCTCTGAGTCTGTGGGGTACTTCCCCACAGCTGCCTCGTATCGACCCAGAGGCCATTTTTTCGGCATTAAGTGGCTTATCTTCCTCTTGTTGGGCATGCTATTCTATAGTTGTGCAGGGGCTGCACCAAATCTTGATCTTTCATCAACTTCTGTGGGGTCACTACTTCCAGATTGCTTGTGGGCCCTTCCACTATCTCTTGCAATGTGAATCTGTCTTAATGACTGAGTGGAATTTCATCAGTAGCTTAACTTTTTGACTAATGCGTTTTCTCTGGAGATCCGTTTTGACAACTCTTTATTTATTCAGCTGATTTTTGCACTTGCCTTCCTTCATGTTGATATTCATTATGTGAGGGCATGGTTACAGGACAGAGCTCTACCTGGTAGCTCTGATGAATGCTGCACCTGCAGATTGCTGCAAACTTTACACATTGGTTTATTTTGAATAGTTGCACATTCATGCGGTATTTTACTATCTCTAAGAGGAAGTTTTAGAACCCAAACCCAAGTGTGAGTTCTACCTTGAGTTCAGAACTCTCCCCCCTTGTTTTGCCTGTGCATTTGTTCATTAAAGCATATTAATTAGTTAAGGAAAATGTATCAGATACTAGCTTGGCTCCATTCGCATCATTTTAACTCCAAATATTACAAAGGAGAAATTTTACGTTTAACACAGAATGCAAATGAAAAAAAAAATGGCTATATTCCATGTTTCTTTGACTGTATTATTCAACATTGCAAAAATTCCTAACCCTTTCATTTGTTAACTCTGCTGTTTCACAGACTGGTTGTTTTTCTTAGATAGCTTTTGGCATAGCTAACCATGCAATTAAATCATTTGATCCCATATATTATAAAACCAAGGTAGAAACTCTGCCTACACTTTCTTCAAGCTGTCATGCCTCAAAATGTGAGGACAAACTCAAGCAGGTGTTTTAAATGGTCTGCCTTGTGTAAATTTTTTATGCTTTATTTATGATCTTGAGTTGAGTATCCTGTGTTGGTATTTCCCAGTCTTTCCATTACACTGATAGTGGAGTCAGGAGAGTCTCGATAGTGTATCCTGTTTCATATACCTCTCTAAGGAATTCATGCAGTAAAAACGAAGGAAGATTCAGGTGTGGTAGGAATGGATGTGATGGACTGTAGATTGTATGAGTAGTGAGTGAGTTGCTTTATCATGGCACTGTGTCTCCTTAGATGGAAAAGGGCTGGTAATAAATATTTGGAGGCAGAGCTGCTCTGAATAAGATTCATGGTTCTGAAAGGTTGCTGTGAAAGGGGAGGCAGGAAAGGCTCCTGCTGATGCGTGGGTCGAAGAGCTGGCCGCTAAGTGGAGCCTTGATGCTCTGCCCATGCACTGAAGGAGATGGGCGCTAGGTGTCATCCACTCGGATTGGGATGGGGAATAAAGAAGAGGAGAGGGAACATGGCTGGGAAATAGTGAAGGAGATAAGAACAGCTGTGCTACAGAAATAGTAGCTTATGCTGAGAATTTAAGAAATTTAATTGGATATGAAGGACAGTGAGGCCCGAGGGTAGACAGTCAGGTGTTTAAAAAGGCAGTTTAGGAGTCATAAAATCATCAGAATCTCTTTTTTTTTTTTTTTTTTTTTTTTGCATGTCTTAGAGGTTACAGAAGAATGTTTTCAATTTGCTTTACATTTTCCTTAAAGTTTTTCAATATTTTTTTGAAATATTATTGAAAGGAGGTAGAATTATTGTGAGTTATGCAGTTGGAAAGAAAACATGGTCCTGATTTAGGACATCTCCTATAGTATATGAGAGCTGTTGCTGTCCCTATTTCATAACAAGGTCATTTCTGTCAATATTCTCTAGATGTCTGTGCTCAGGGTCTGTTTAAACAGTCAGTAGAAGGCACATCAAGTCAAACTATAAGTTATCTTTCCATTTTTTCCCCTGCATATCTACTTAGCAGGAGTAGGGTGAGGGTCAAGAATGATTTGGAGATCTTCAAAACCTGCCTGGATGTGACCCCGTGCCATGTGCTCTAGATGTCCCTGCTAGAGCAGGGTGTTGGACTAGATGATCTCTAGAGGTTCCTTCCATCCTCAACCATTCTGTGATTCTGTGGATTACAGGAATTTCTAAAGTGCATCAACTGTGTTATAATTTATTGTCAAAACTGCAAGTGCTGTGAATTTGCTGTGGTTGCCCCACAGCAGAGACATGTTAGAGAACTACTGCAAGAGTCAGACAGCAGTCTGGTATGCCAGGAGTTAATTCTAGTCATATTTGCTTTTTTTCTTGTTCTTTACAACTCTTTGAACTGATGGTTTTTGGCGAGAAAGGTCTTGATGCTAACAAAAAATCAATGCCTGTTAAAAGTAGGCTTAAGTGGTAGTCCAGGTATGAGATCCTCTAGTGAGGAAAGAGATGACAACCACAGTTTAGAACAGGCAGCTCTTAAGACATGCAGGCTACTCTATTTATTTTTGTCTAGTAGTATATAAAGGCAGCTAAGCTGTATGAAAGGAGCATGACCATGGACTCAAGTTTCTATTGGCTACATTAGAAAAATAGCTATGCATAAATCTGGAGGCTTATAGAGACCCCTTTTTTGTTTAACCTAACTCCCACTGCTTGGATCATAGCTAATCCTATCACAGCCTATTTGGAATATGTCTCTAGGCAGTGTCCTTAGCTGGAACATGCTTTGTTACTTGTGCAGAAGGTACCAAAATATAAGTTCTGGTCTGGAGCCATCTGGTCCAAATTCTGCTTCTTCTAAAAACCTTGCTGTGATGACCCCGAAGCCTTTGAATTATCTGGTACTCTGAAAGGGAGTTTGACACTGTGCTCAGTGAACCATAATGAACTCCTTAATAAAATATGCAGTTGAAAACTTGATGTTGAGCTGCACTGTGTATTATGGCCTTGCCAACTTCACTATGTGCCAGGCCATTTTTTTTTTTAAACTAATAGACTGGTTTTTTTTTTTTTTTTTAAAAATGGGAAGTGTATACACTCAGCCATTACCACTGGAAATCTACGCAAAAGGGAGGCTGGCTTGCTAGGTCTCTGGATTTTTAAATGAGGAAATAGTCTTTAAAGAGGTGTTCTTCATGTGCTTTAATCCATTTTGGACCTATGGAATTTCTGAGATTGCAGTGCAGCCTCTTAGCTCTTCAGTGAGATATAATAAAATCTTCATGCTGAGGCAACATTCTTGCTTACTAGCATGGTGGGAGAGACTCCATTATGCGTTAAATCTATCTCTGTCTCTGTGGAAATATTCATTTTAAAGTAGCATTTTAATCATGGCTGCAGCCTGCAGGGGACAAGGAAGATACCCAGAGCTGAATGATGCATGTCCAGCTACCAAAGGGGATGTTTTATTAATTTGATTTACATATGACTGCTTGTTTAAAATTATAAAGTCACCATACAGGTGGTGTTTTAGGAAGGTGAAGGCCCCCAGGTTAAGGCCTCTCATAGTTCAAGGGGTAAATGAACAGTTTAAAAATGTTTTACAAAAGCACATGTCAAAATAAGGGCAGTCCCAACCCTGATCACTGTATGTCTCTGTAAATCATCCTCTGGCCTTTGGCTACCTATCTGCCTTGGAATTTGTTTGTCTGAGTATTCTTTGCTGGTCTGTTTTTGAGGGAGCCTTGGCAGTTTTACACTCAAACAATGCATGTCAGCGGGGAACCCTGATTTGCTCATTTAGAGGAGCAGCTTCCAATGGTGGGTCAAAATAACAGAGCCTGCTGGGCTGAAATCCTCTTGACTGCACAAATAATTCTGTGAGCACAGAATTGAGAATGCTGTGAGCACGGTCAGAGCATGGCTTCTGACTATGTCTTCTGGTGGACTCTGTAGCATCTAAAATAAGACAAACTTAAAAGTCTTTCATTTTCAGATCATTGGTAATGATGTTCTTCCATGCAGATTCTCTGGTGTTTAATAAAGAAGAAACTTGTGCTTCATCTATCCCTTCAGAAACAGGATATTCCTCTGCCTGGCTACCTATTTTCTTGAAGCTGTCAGGAAAGTAACATCCTCTGTTTCTCCATTAAACAAGGCTGAAGTCAATAATGACTAATAGTTATTGGCAAGACAGACAGCTTCACTTCAGTCAGCATGGTAATAAAAATGGGTAATATACTGGGAAAAGGCACAACCCCCTTGTGATTGCAGTGTCTGTCTCGCCTCCTCATGGGCCAGACCACAGGGTACAACCACCACCTTAGGTCATGGGTCTCTATGCGTCTACCACAGGGGGGACACTTTTGTCTCATGTGGCAATTGCCTTCTAATTCCTTGCAGCAGCACTTCTGCACTCATTTTTGTTTTCCATTGCTTTTCTGGATGGCACATGGGGCTGAGAGGGACTTAGGTTTTGCATAGGAGTGGAAACCAGGTAACAAGAAGCACAAGTAGATCTGTATTTACAATCTTGGAAAATCAGGAATCCTAAATTTAGAAGATCAGGTCAGTGATTACTCTGAACACATTGCAGGATTCCCCCCCAGTATAACCCTGCTGTATTTGCTCACGAAAAGATGTATGGAACATGCAGAATCCCAAACCACTAGCAATCTTCAGTAGTTTGTTCCCCACTTCCTCTTAAAAAAAAAAAAAAAGTCTAGCTCTTAATCTGAATAACTAAGAATCCAAATTTAACAACCTCCATTTTAGACAGCCATTTCTTTAAATGATTGCTCCATTAAGTGTTTATGGACAGGTCAGTTAAGCCAGTATTTTGAGTTAATGTGACAAAGGGGTCATGTCCCATAGCTTACAGACATATCTCCTTGACTTTCAGCCCTGTGTATGTCAGGGGAGGCATTCTGCTGGTCTGGAGCAGGCATGCATCCCTAGTGATGGTTTGGGAATGCCTAGGGGAAGACTTCTAATGTGCTGCATGGCACTTCCTTTGTGAGGAATTGTCACGTACCCTCTCACTTACACTGGACAGAGGGAGCTAAGAGTGCCTATACCTGCAGAGGCTCGCTGCTAATTCAGAGTACTTGCACAGTCATCTCTGTAAGGATACTTTCAGGATTTGTTCTATGAGCTGGAAGCAGTGAACACCGTTATAAATGCTAGCATATAGAGCTATGTGAGGTGTAACTGTAGCACATAGTTACCAATGTTAATGCTATTACGTTATCTTGTGATAGCTGTGCAATTAAATGAGTCACCACTATGCCAAACTCTCCTTTGTCTCCAAGCACCCCACAAATATGCTGCGTTCACTGTCTGTGCTGTGGTCTGGTAGCTTTTTAGTATCTCTTAATATTTCTTTGTGTTTGGAAATCTACAGAACTGCTTAAGCTTTGAAAATATGGAGCATACCAGTTAAAGTTTAATAACAGAAAAGCAGTAATTTAATGAACAATTTTCCCAAGTTTGTTTAAGAGATCCTTTTCTGAGTGATATTGATATACCAGGTTTGAACATTAAAACAGTGTTTCAAGAATGATGATACTGCAGTTAGACTGTATTCTGTATTGTGTTTATCTTTGGCTATGGCTGCAGGCATGCACAGTCCTTATTCCATTGCAGTTATGGCAAGGGGCACCGTTTACTTGTTTTCAGCTATTCCCAAAAATATATGCACAATGTTTACATAGAGAAATAAATTTCAACATGGAGTGAATATTCTGCCTAAAGAACTTGGGGTTCTCTGGCAGAGAAGGCGGGGTGGGGGAGGAGGGGGAGAGACGCTAGTATACCAAACATAGCTAGGGAAAAGGGGGAGCAAGTTAAAGATACCAGAAATGATTTGTCCCTTTTGTATTACAATGAGCATAGCGGCCATTTGCTAGAGAAGTTGCTTCATTAATGTCCAAAAAAAAAAAAAAACAAAAAAACCCCTCCTTTCCTTCCCANTCCTTCCCAGAACGGTGTCTCTTCTGTGGGTGGGTGGGTGTAGTTTTTTTTTTTTCCCCCTCCTTCTCCTTCTCTTTCTACTTACTAAAATCCCCAGCCTAAATTTAGTTTACCTAAAGATACTGCTTTTGCTTGGAAACATAACATTACAGAACTAGATCATAGTCTTAATGTAAGTACTAGAGCTCCTCTTTTGGCTGCTGGAGTAGCTTGGAGAGAGAGGGGAGGGAAGAAAAAAAAAAAAAAAACTTAAGAAAAACAACAACAAAAAAACACAGAATTAAGAATTGCTTGGGCAAATGTTCCTTGTGGCCTCAGGACAGTATTCTATTACAGTCAGATACCATTAAAGGTTTAATAAAACAGAGAAATGGGGAGCGGTACATTTATACTGGAGAGTTTAATTCTGACCTTTTGTATTTAGGCAATATTTTTCCAAGGCCAGGAATTAAATATAGGAGTGAGACACTTCTCAATGTGACATAAGTATCCTTTTTCCCCTGAAGAAATAAATGTGAATGATGAAAGCAGGAACGTGGAAATAAAAGTGTTATTTCCACACTTACAATGCCATCTAGCACTTGTTATCAAACTTGTGAAAATAACAAGATTTACTGTAATAGTTTACACTTGGCTAGTGAGGTATAAAGTGTCTTTATCTTATAGTCATATAAACTATGGTTAAACTATGCAGAAGATGATACATATGGAGCAGTTTTTGCAGAATGCTTATGAATTTAAAAAGCATTAGGCGTAAAAGAAATGAGAACAGAACATCCTATTCAGTGTATATGTGGAATAGAATGGAAGTGAAAAGAATTAAACTAGTTTAGGCAATTTTGGATAATTTTGGTCTAAAAGAGGTTGAACTAGACTGAAACTCTAAGCCTCTATTTACCCTCCAGCATTCTCACTGATAATAAAACTGGGACCCAAGAAGTCTGAATGGTAAAATAATGTCCGATTAGCCTGTCTACTTAAATTTGCAACAAAATCAACAAATATCCAAAATATTTGGTTTAAATGTTATTTTCTTAACATCATTTTGTTTATGCTTGTTATTTAATATAAAAACAAAAGTTTTCAGACCTGTTTTGTTTTATCCTTTATGGAGGACACCTGGATTACACTGAGATCTGAGGTGCGAGTATTCAGTCTTCTCTTTCAGAGACAGGTATATTGAACTTTTCCTTACAGATTTGGCAATGTGGTACAAAGATGAAGACCCAAACCAAAAAGCTGAAAAGGACCTGAGTTGAAAAAGCATCACAATTGAATTACCCTTCTGCCATTTCCCTGCTGTGCTAAACCTTACATGCTTAGGAGATCTATGTTTCAAATGGAAAATCAAATGGAAAAACCTCAGTGCTCTGCTTTGGTTTTATACATCATGAAATATTGAACAAAAAGGAGGTCATAAGCCTTTTTGTTGACTTTATAGGTCTCTCGAGACTTCTTCAAGCTCTGTTCTTGATTGCTGCTGTACATCTGGAGGGAGAGGCAGCCAGAGACAAGATGGCAGGTGTAAGCTGCTCTTGGAGATGTAATTCATTTTCCTGCCCAGCATGCATGACAAATTCTTTCTTTCTTTTTTTTCCACCAGAAGGATAAGGAAACTTGCTGAGCCATGTCCTGCCCCCTAGAAGGCAATGTCAATTTCATTTTTTCTGTGCATTTCAGAATGGCCAGGATTTCCCCCTGTAAATTGAAATGTGTATTTTCTTTTTTATGAATGTTTTGTTAGATGGACCAAAAAGATCATTGGTAGTTATCAAGGGGAAAAAAAAAAAAAAAGCACACATTCTCTGAAAGGAACTACACTTTATTTAATGCAGTGATTGCACGTGTATAAAGAGTAAAGCTTCATGAATGAAGGCTTTGAAAAATAGCATAGGTTAAGGTATAATGTACAATTTATTTAAAAATATCCATGTATAGAGCAACAGCAACCAAACTGCTTAAAACTTAATCGCAATAAGCTTGTGAGAAATAGAGTTTAAAGTCAGAATTTTTTTGTAGCTAGAAGGCTACTAAAATCAATTTTATTCAAGTCAGTTTTTTTATAGATTACCACCAGATGGCAGTATAGGAGAGAAAAAGAAAATATTTTCACAAGGCCCATGCATGGACACATACAATAACCACTTTTATTTTGAGGGGACTTGTACATTGCTAAATTATCAGCTTAGTCTTTTACTTCCACCCCATTGTTACCAATAGTCTTGCATCATTCTATATGAGAAAATTATCCGTATTTCTACGCAATGCATTATTTTACTCCTCTTGAAACTTCTTTGGGGGGATGAAATAATGTCTTGAAATCTGCATGGGTGTGCTCTGACCTTCCTCAGAAGAGCTGTTAGGATTTTCAGGAGAGGAACTATTTCACTTTTCTTGGCCAATGTGTGGCATCGCACTAAGCGATTCTGCAGTAGTTAAATCCCTAGGTTCAATTCTTATCTCCAGTTCTTTCAAATCCTTGTGTTAGTGAGTGCTGCCAGAAGTGAGCCTCTCTGAATTGCACCTGCCTGCAAGGAAGAATGCTAAGGTGCTGTGCTACCGGGTTCCCTTGTAGTTTTAAGCAAGCATTTGGATAAAGAAGCGTCCTCCCTTGCTGTGAAACGCTCCTGTTTGCACAGCTGCAGGGGCAAGAGGGAGGTGAGCGCTCGGGTATGTTGGCGTTTCCAATCCCACCCGCTTTGCCTCCGCTCTGCGGTGCCGTCAGAGCAGCGATCCTGGCGCTCCTTGCTCTGCTGAGCTGCTCGGTACTCTGCAGACCTGCTGGAGGGTGATTTAGGCCTTTCTGCCTGGTCTGAGATCTGTAAGCCTTGTTTTATTGATGAGGTGCTCAAATTTCCCCCAGAAATAAAGCAGGTATCTAAAAGAAGCTAACAACAGAGATGTTGTTAAAAGTTGTAATCAAAAAGAAATTCCTATATTAGGAGGATTTGCCCAGAAACTAAAAGACAGCATCAAAGCATATGCATCTCCTGTATTTTATTAGACTAAGTGTATTATTGAAGTATGCAAATTGTGGCTATTATGGAGAAATTAAAAGGAGCAACCAAAAGAGTAAGAAGTTTGCAGGTGGCATGCTGATTGTTTCAAGATACTGTACCAGAGACTAAGAGCAAATATTTACTGCTTATCAAGAAAGACTTTAAAAGGACCACACGCACACAAAAAGCTGGCATGGTTATACAGGAATGTTTATTAGGAATAAAAGACTGTCTTCAGAAAGTGGAAATTATGCTCAAATGAGGAAAAGAGAAAAGCACATAATCTCTTCCACATTAAATATAAGCTCTTTATAGAGTGGGCCAAAAATATTTTGAGCAATAACTTCTTATAAGCGTAAGAGTAAATAATAAAACTTTCTCTAAACACATCAGAAGCCTTAAATGTGCCAGACAGTTTATAGGCATGCTATAATGTTTGGGATATAAAAGGAACATTTAAAGAAGATGAGCCCAGAGCAGAAAAGCTAAATGAATTTTTCACATTAATGTTCACCCTGGACAAGCTTAGGCAGGCTTCCACAACAGAACCTTATTTATGGGGCCAAGTCAAAGAAATCATCTTAAAGGGAAGTGTCAGAGAAAAAAATTCAGATTAGATAGAACCAAATAGTAACAAATCACCTAGATTAGATCAGATTCTCAAAACACTTCTAAAGGAAGTCTGATATATGTGACAAATTATTAACTATGATGTAACTCAGCTTTTAGATCTGCCTGTGCTCCAAAGGAATGGAATGTGGCAAATGTGGCGTTGCCTTTTTCCTTATTTATTAATTATTTTTAATTCAGAGGGATCTCAGGAATTACAGGACAATAAACCTGATCTCTGCACTGGGCAGCCTGATAGCAACTGTAATGAAAGCCTGTCAGATTTATAGCTAACCATGATATAAAGCAAGAGAGCTAAAAAAGCTCTTTTAATAGAGGGTACATGGCAGAAATGATCAGACTTCAAGAGAATCAACATGCATATGAATGAGAACGGTCTAGTTTATACAGTTTGTATGGGTTTTACAGCTTCACAGTTTTCTCATAGTGCTCAGCAAAACAGCAATAAAAGGCAGAAGAATTGCAATGTCAAACAAAGGAATACCTGCGGAGGGGGGAGGAAAAGACTTAAGTCTATGAGTACAGTTCTAAAATAAGTTCTAACTACAGAAGGAGATCTCAGTTACTCAGGAGTTACTGTATACAAATGTCAGCCTAATATTCAGCAATGGTAAGCAAATAAACAAGATATTAGGAGAAAGAAACAGAGAGTAACACAGAAAAGAACCTGATGCAATTTATAAATCCAGACTTGCACACTTGACCTACATTTTGAAGACTATGTATTGTTCTGGTAGGACTTTGAAAAGGATATTGCATAGATAGAAATAATAGCAATATATATGACCAAAGATAAGGAATGGCTTCCTCAGGAGAGAAAAATTAATAACTGGAAATATTATAGCTTGGATAAGAAATAATTTGTAGGATATGATATGACAGATTATAAAATCATTAATAGCATGGAAAGAATTATTATGGGATGATTCTTTCCCTTCTCTCACAATATAAGGGCTAGGTTGCCTGAAATGACATTTGCAGATGGTAGGTTCAAAATCAAGAGAAGTGAAAACTTTTTCACACAGTGGTAATCAAACTGTGGAGCTTGTTGCCACAGGATAATCTACACTTATGAAGCTTCAAAGGCATTAGGAAAAAGTCTTAGAAGAAAACTTACTCAAGAGTTATTAGTGGTTATTAAGTGCAAAGACAATCACAGCTGGGCTTGGAAGGCTGTGAAGTAGGGAATGCTAGCACCACAGAGGATTATGCTGGGGAGCATCACAGTATTCTTACCAAAAACCNCCAGTAGCTTGGACATTGTCAAAGACAAGAACTTGTGCTAGGAGAACCTTTAATATCATCCAAGAGCGGTGTTCTTATGTTCAGTGTTGTGACCCATTTTATAAGACACTCTATAAGCACAAAGAAGGATATTTTCTCTCCCATGGAGTGAAAACTAATCCATGTATTTGTGATACAAAAATGCATTTATTTTGCTGGCACTTGTCATGGAACAGGAACTGCTATCCCAGCAGCATCTCCCACACTGCTGAGATTTGAGAAAGGCAGAAGAGATGTTATGTACACAGCTAAACTCTACCTTGGTCAAATGTTAGCTAGATGGAGTGTTTACCATTTATGATAGATGGACACAAGGCCCGGGACGCTACAGAGGCCGACAGCTGCATGTGAGGAAACCGTGTGTGTGTGCACCTCTCATGAGAGGCTGGGGAAAGCACCTCAGTCAGTCTGTTTGCATCACCCCTACTACAATTTCCAAAGTCACCAATATCCTAGGCAAGCATGTCAAGAGTTTTGCACTGTCAATCCCTGCTACCAAATGGGATGCAGCCCTGCCACATTTTGCTGCCACTAAGTCAGCATCTAGCCTAATAAAGGGAGGTGTCCGGATTGTTCCCTACACAGCAGACAGAAGTAGGTCCTGCCACATGATTTTTCCCAACCTAAGGTGGGATGGGAGAAAGGCCAGAGGTGTGATTCATCAGTTTCTGATGGTACCTGTCTCTTTGCACGGCAGTTTCACTAGAGACAAGGAGCTTTCAAAATTTTTAGCAATATAGTTCTGTTATCTTTGTTATATACTTAGCTTAAGTTAAAGCTACATTATTTCTATGCTTCTTTTAATGTAGATGCTGTTGTTCAAGATAGCTGGAGAGGAGTAATGTAGAAAAATTAACTCTGCGGTGAAAACAACTTCTATAATGTAGCTGTCAGTCTGCCAACAGCAAATCTCTGTGTAACAATGATTATTTAAAATATTAAACGTCTTCTGTTGAAGTGAAGCTTCTAGAGAGGGCCCAGCATAGGGCCACAAAAATGATTAAGGGACTGGAGCATATATCATATGAGAAAAGACTAAGCAAGCTGGGCCTGTTTAGCCTAGAGAAGAAAAGATTGAGAGGAGATCTGATCAACATGTACAAGTACTTTAGGGGTGAATGTAGGGAGGATGGGGCCAAACTCTTCTCTGTGGTGGCCAGTGACAGGACAAGGGATAATGAGTGCAAGTCGAAACACAGGAAATTCCACCTTTGTGTGAGGAAGAACTTCTTTCCTGTGAGGGTGACAGAGCCCTGGCACAGGCTGCCCAGAGAGGCTGTGCAGGCTCCTTCTCTGGAGATCTTCAAAACCCGCCTGGCTGCCGCCCTGTGCCCCGTGCTCTGGGTGTCCCTGCTGGAGCAGGGGGGTTGGACTAGATGGTCTCTAGAGGTCCTTTCCAACCTCAACCATTCTGTGAAGTCAAATGCTATCAGATGCAACCTTCAAGACTATTTAATTAAGACTATACATGTGCAATCAGTGCAGGAGGTGGTGAATCTCCGCACAATCCAGAAACCATTTTAGACATATTAGTTCAGGACTGTATGCAAGCTAAGTCCAAAAGCTTACTTGTATTTTTAATTTTTTTTCTTAGCAATTGTAGGTAAGGGTAAGGTAAGGAAAGTAATTGCTGAGAGTCCTAGCTAATTGAGAACTTAAGTTACGTTACAAAAAATAAGCCAGTTCGTATCCCATCAAACCCTTATGTCTGACACAGATAGGTTGTCTGGTTTTGTTAACGGCATAGCACAGCAGTCAGTCTTTTAACATATGAATCTTTGAAAGCTGTGTAGAACGGGAAATACAAGTGTGCTAGTATCATATCCTCCAGGGGGGTGGAGGAATGCATAAGGTTATGCTATGCTGACACCAAGCATTTTAATATACTTATAAGGTTTAAAATGTTTATAACAATACTTTTGATAACTATAACAATACTTTCAATATTAACATGATATTAATATTAAGCTCAAAATGATAAATCTCAATTGTATTGTGGGATACATTACCATTATAACTTAAAATGAATATATTCATTAGATGGTTTTAGTGGAGGAAGGAGTCTTTTTGACTAATAGTCACCTCTCCTTTCTCTTATTCCTGCTAAGTGAAAGACATTGTGGATATGAAATAGAAACCAACCATTTAAAAAGTCTGGCCTCTTTGAGTGATCACTTATTTAACTTCTGTCATGCAAGCATAATATCCTGTATATATTCCGTGCTTGTTTAAAATTTTAATGGGATCTTCAGAAGGACGAATGTAAAGACAAAAAAAAGAACAAGTCTGACTTACTGACTAGACTTTGTCTAGAAACCAACATGGAGTTTGATAGGGTGTTCATATTAGTAGTTGAACTATGTTATTTCAAGCTGTAGCATATATACCTCACCAAATAAAGGGCCAGCCAACTTGATGTAAAAGAATAACCTGCCTCTGAGCAGAACTTATTAGCTTGGGCACAGTTCCACATTAGCAAGTCCAAACAGTTTTTGGGTTGAATGTATCTTCCATTTGCAGCTTAGAAAATGAGCTAAGCTATTCCACAACTGACTCCACCTGACTACATAGACATGCCTTCATAGTATGGCTTGGACCATGGCCCTTTCCCAGCCTGCTGACACAAGCTGGCTGTCACCTCCTTACCAGATGGTGGGGAACAGCCACAGTAAGCTGAAATCAGTATCTATATTGATCTGAAAATCATTAGATGGCCATTGATAGCCCTCAAGAACATGTAACACATATTCTGGATTTTGCAGGTTTCTTAAAGAGTGTTTCATGAAAGTAAATGGCTTTCTTTGCTTGTTTACTTTCTTAAAAAAACAGGGATTGCTTGGGGTAGGAAAAAAAAAAAAGAGAGAGAGAGACTGTAGTTAAAATTCAAAACATAGAAAAGGTAGAAATTCCTGGAGGAGCCATTAGCTCTGTGTAACAAATAATCTCCAATGAAACACAACCTCTGCTTGGATAAAGTTTAGGAACTCTTCTCTGAAAAGCACATCTTCATCTGAGGAGCACCTGTAGTTCAGAAGGGATGGAATATCTTGGTCAGCAGTTAGTCTGCAGGGCCCCTACCCTGATGACTGACTGTGTTACACTGAATAATCATTGTAATCCTAGGAGACTTTATGTGGACTATCCATCATCCTCTGTCCTTTAGTGTGTTTTCTTCAGCGTCTTCTGCCCTAACCTTTCTTCTCAAAAGCCAAAGCAGTTTGGATCGGACGTCTCAAATGCAGCATTATGGGGACATAGCTCAATTCAGCATTACAGGAACATTTGTGATATGTGACTGCATACAATGGAGACTATTGATGTTAGTCCAAAGCTAAGGAGGCTACTTGCGCAGGAGCAATGTTAGAAAAAAGAACTTTCATTGCAAGTTCAGCAGCCAAAAAGATATCCCTCAGAGAAACGGGAAAAGAGAAGTGGAGCTGGGGAAGAAACAAGGAACAGTTTATTGAACGCATTGATTACAGTGTTGTATTGTATATTTTGGTGGTGTAAAAGGAAAACAGTTTTTTTAATGCCTCATGAACATTAATATTGATGATTAATATTGAATTACATAAAAGTAAATCTAAGTTTCTGTAGGGAGAACAGCACAAACACTTCTTTGCCATTTAAAACTGAAGTTCATGTGAAGGATCGTCATGTAAGTCTTCACTTCTTATACCACGATTGTTCAATAGACCAAACATTTTGGCAATGTGCCTGCTTACATGAGTGTGTCAATACTGTATTGCTTATATTATGTAACTGGGTACTGCAGCAGACCCAATGAAGCAGTAAGTCTGAAATGTTCCAGAAGACCAGCTGGGATTTCCCCTGCTGCTATTGTCACAGCGTAACTGCTATTTTTAATTTAACCGGTAAAAACAAATGTCCTTGTCTTTTTCTAAGCTTAAGGCCTGCTACTCGAAAAAGCTATGCTAGTGGGATTTTAAACATGCTGCCTTTTAAACATGCTACTTCCAAGCTCAATGGGCAAAAAGCTAGGAGACTAAACAGTAAGCCATGTCTGTGTAAGGCAGTGTTGTGATGTTTGGTGATGGGGGAGGAGTACTTGGCTGTTGTGTGAAGATGGTACTGTATTTGTATAACCCAAAAATGAGTTTAGGCAACAAACTTAAAGGAATTCATCAGAAAATGATGGAGAGGGCAGAGTGAAGGAGCTGGTTCTTATAACAGCACTGGGAACCAGGATGCCTTGGTTTCCACTTGGTTTCTGGTGTTGTCCAACTTAGACGTTGAGTGCCTGCTCCTGCCAGGTACTAAACGTCTTCTGACCTAATTTGTCATGTTGTTGTGGCCCTCACCTGCTTCAGCCATTCATTTCAACTATACAAAGTCAAACTTTGCTGATTTGAAAACTAGAGTTTATGCTGAACTGATTGTTGCTAGGTTTAAAGCATTGTACACACTCTCACACAAAGTCTTTTTTTTGAGAATGAAAGAGTCATTTTTTTGAGAATGTCGTTCTAAGAAGATATATTGTCATAATACTTTTCTTGAGTGGCAGTTGTATGCTGCAGGATGGACCTCTACAATAATATAAACCCTATGACGCATATCTGCAGAGTGTATATTCAGGATAAATATACAAAAGAATATTAGCTGTACTATGAGCGTGTTGCTGAGAAAAGGGCTCAATAACAAAGACAACAAAGTGTAAAAAGTCATACATTAATCATATATGAAGCTAGCACATGGTTCCTGGATCTTGGCCCAGTGTACTGTTCCTTAGGCCAAAGGATAAATCTGGGAGCAAAAGAGAAATTTTAACCATGTCCGCGGTTACTAGAGTCCTAGTGCCAAATATGGGAGCTAATATATATACAACAAAGATGCGCGGAGGAGTTTGGGAAGAAGTAATGGCTGCTTTTGCACTCAGAAGACTTAGCAAGTGACTAACAAGCACTGTATATCCATAAATAATGTTTACCAGAGATATATAATTTGTTCCATGGTTTTCATTGCACTTTCATCATGATCTTCAGCTCCAGTCTTGATAACCCCAGTTCCTTGTTTAGACATTGCTTCTTCCCTACCTCCTCTCTGCCTCTCAGTCCTAATGTCTGCCAGTCATAAATTCTTGACCCAGTTTTTCCTTCTTCTCACAAAGCTCCAGTTCCTCTTTCTACCACTTTTTTTTCAGCAGTCTTCTCCTATATTGGTTTCATTCATTTGTACCTGTGTTTGCATCAGGAAGAAAAGGGAAAGAGAGGAGGAATGGGGAAGAGCAAGGGAAAGACAGAGGAATGGAAACCCAGAAGAAACAAGGTTTTGGTCTCAACCTGTAATATTCTGAAGCTCCAACTATAGGAAAAGCTCTGATCACTCCTGGTTGGGTATGTTGTTAAACTGGAATTTCAACAGCAAGAGCTAGTAAGTCCTTCCAGAGCACCTAGGAAGAGATTTTTCAAAGACTTGGACCCTGGTCAAACTTTGTAAGCTCTTCATCAAACTCAGCAGACAAAATCTGTGACAAAAAATTGTTTCTTTACAAATTTAAATCATTTCAAATTGTGAATTTCTACATCTTTTCAGAGAAAAAGTTGTGAACACACAGAGAACAGTGTAGTTTTGCCATGATTTTGCAGGAGATGGGGAGGGCGGGGAAGAGAGAGAGAGAGAGAGGCAGGGATAGAAGGAAGGAAAGATGACTTGATCTGCAGCAGATACGCGTAGCAGCATGTAGAAATTCAAACATGTACAATCTCAACAGTAAAATCAATGGGTAGACTTCTGCTAAGTTCTAGCATGAGAATATAGGATTTTAGCATAGCATCAGGCAAACTTACTAATAGCTGATGCTATCAGCATCACATCATATTGCAATTCACACATAGGGCACTCATACCTTTTGTGTCATAATTAGCTTTTATATTTCTGCAACACATCATAGGGTGATATTTTTCTCTAATGGTTATGACTGGAAAGTCCCACTGTTGAGCCAAGTGTTTTAAATATCAATTTACCATTTTAAAATTAGTTCTGTACAAACAACAAAGAAGTTAATATAATGCCATAGAAAATTCTAACCCAGTCATGTATCAAGGTTTTGTTAGATGGCTAAATTGAGTTCAGCTGCTATGTTAGACAGTTGCACTTCTTTCTCTGTGCATCTCATCCTGCAAAATATCAATTGCCTTCTGTGAAGAAGCCCCCAAATCTGTCAAAACTTGGTGAATCAGGTACTCAGCTCCTGTAGCACTGAACCTCAATAGATCAATTTTATTTGGATTCAGTGTTTAGTCTCTTAAAAGTCCAGTCTTTTGTCATTGTAATTTATCTTATTGTATATTCAGTTTGCAGACACTGCTTCTGTTGATCACTTAAAAATCTGGCATGAATCCGAGTCAAACATTCAGCACTATGTACTGCATACCAGATGTGAATTAACTAAATGGTGCTTGTGTTCCTGGAAATCAAGATCCAAAAATGTACTTATGCATAATCATTCAATATAATAAACCATATTTTAAAATGTGATCTGTTTAATCAACCACTTGCCAGACCAGGGAAACAAAATTTTTTGTGGCAAATTATTCTGTACAATAATTTACACTTTGCAGATCTTCCCAGGTGCTTATTTTAAATAGCTAAAGTTTCTCTTTCTTCTGAAGGATTGCAAAGTGCTGGACAAACTACAGTACTGAGCAGCAGAACGTTTCTAGGGCAAAATGTGGCAAATGTTTAGTGACAGACAGGAAATCTGTGTGCCATTTAAAGGAAGATTTTTTTTTTAAAAAAAAAGTCAGGATCAGGTTGAAACTATGGGAGTGATTCAATTAACTCACTATTTTTAACCTTTTGGCTCACCTTATACATTTGGTTCTGATATTAAGCTGAAGAATTTAGTTTGCTTACAGAAAGGAATCGATAGCACTATGGAAGCCAGGCACAGGCCTGAGCAGGCATGTACTGTTCAAATAACCCTACAGGTTCTGCTAATGCCTCCCAGTCCTGACACCATTTCTGGCAGATGCTGCAAGGCAGGCTCAGTTCTGGGTAGTTTTGCAATGTGGACATTGATCCTGCAGAAACCAACTTTATTTTTCCTTTCAATTAATAATCATATTCAGTTTAATAGAGCATTAGAAAACACACTGAAACAGATTGCCACATGGGCTCTCAAAATCAAATGAATCTGCCTGTGCAGGCAAGCTCCGGGGAGACCATTCCCATGCTGACCTTATCGCTTCCTGACCAAGGAGCTTCCCATTCCTCCTGATCCACTGCCAAAGCCTGCAGAATGCTACAAAACCTTCCACGCCTTTCATCCAAACCCTTCTACCCTCACCTCTCCATGCATGGCTGAGCCTCCCACCACTTCCAGCTTCCCCAATTCCACCTCCCACCGCAGCCAAGGAGACCTCCCCAGGTGGAGAAACCCCTATGTGGAGCTTCCATCTCGGGGCAGCTCTGCCCTCAGCTTCTCCAATGAGCAATGGCTGCTGCTCACCCTTCTGCCCTCCCCTGGCCTTTTTCTGGCTGCCAGGGCCAGCTGTGCCCGTCTCCTTAGGCACCCACAAAGCAAGGCTTGGCTCTTCTCCTGATAGGGCTCTAGCTGTGCTTGCTAGCAGCCGGCTCGGAGGGCAGAAATGGAGGCGACATTCTGGAAAAGCAGCACACGTAACTCCACTGCTTAAGAGAAAGCAGGAGGAGTAATGCAAAAGCACATGAGAAAAGCCCCTCAAAGAACGTGTGATGAGCATAGGAGGGGAGAGGTAGAGTTTGAGGACATGAGAGATGGCATTAATATTGGTATCGAGCGATGAAAGTTCAGATGATTTTGATGGTCTCAGACACAGCAGGTCATGAACAGATGCAAACTGAGATGCGCCGAGGCACATCGGGAAGATTGTTTGACTCTTGCTAATATAGAGAACTGGGACAGAAAAGTAGGACCCAGGATTTACTCACTTTCACCTATATTAGACTGGGACAATATTATCCTGTGCAAGGAGGGAAACATTTGGCCAGGATCTAAACTGTAATCTGAGGTATTCAGAAGAGCTTGTGCTAATCACCCCCAGCAGGAGCCTGCTGGATACCATGTCACTGCCTTTCAAATGCAAAAGCCTTTGCTCTTCAAAAAGGTCTTTATGAGCCTCTGATAAGTCACTGCTGGCCTGGAGAGGTTTGATAGGCACTTTGCACAGTGTCACTGCCACTCATGCTTGGCAAGAGCAGACCCATGTTGTGACACAGCTGCAGGAAGTTTGCTGCTAAATCCCTGTGGCCTCAGTAATAATATAGATGGTTTTAGCCTCTTAATCCACAGTGACAGCTGAATCTTGATTCTTTGTTATGTATAATGCCATCGCATGACTGTGCTATATGTATATCTGTTGTCTATATCCTGGTTGTTTCTGTAGTAATAATAGTAAGCCGTTGTGGGCAGCTTTTAATTGCTCTTCACAGTGCAACTTGCCTTTTTTTCTTCTGTTGTCGTGACACTAGAGGGTGACAAAGATCCAAATGAGAACTACGATGGAACCATTTAGAACAGAAAACTTGAAATTAAATGGAATTTCTTGACCTTTATAAGTCTTTCAGTAGAACGGGACAGGAGATTCAGCGTTGCTAATGACAGTTTAATAGCAACTACTGGAGCTTAATGAAAGTTTGTTTGATTTAGGCCAATTCTGAATCAAGTAGATTGAAACTAAAAAAGCTGCAGATTTTTCCAGGTTTTATGGGACTTTTCCAGGGCAGAGTTGAAAAGAATGGAGCTGTATTGCAAGTCTGGAGAAGGGGAAGGAAACCTACATATTTAGAAGGTGTGAAATATGAAGAAGAGGAGAACACATATATAAATTCAGACACTGAAAGCACTGTTTCTAATCCAAGCAGTACTTTTCAGTTATAGAATTTGTTAATTAAAGAAAAACAAAATTTTCATATATGTAATATTGTTTACAAATGTGAATACATTGGCTAGGAAATGCAGTAGGTATGATTCTTACTACAGTGTTGACTTTACAAACCTGAGCATTTTAGTTCTGCTTTCTAAAACATTCACATGCTTTGCTACTGTCTTTCATGTATTTTATTTTGCATATGAAAAAAAAGAAGATTTTGGATGTATACTGGTTGCTTGTAGATACACACATGTCCACAAAGTTGGGATCACACCATGCATGTTTTGTGTCCACATGCAATAGCAACCTACAAAAATACAACCTCCAAGACAGGTCTGGAGGTCTGGCATCAGTTAAAATGTGGTCCATGATATGCCTTAAATAGTTCAGTTGTTTAGCAATAGCAAGAAATGCTACTCTTGAGCTCATTTCCTTAACATGGTTAGCAGATGTAAGGTTACTATTTAATTGGCATTTGTATGAAATTATCAGCTCCCACGGCTTTATTGTGATTTTTGATAGAAACTAGTGTGCTCAAAAATATGTAAATCCCTCAGTTCTAGGGAATTCTTGCAGCCTATTTCTAGGCTGTAAGATGATGGAAAAGGCATGGAAATACAAACCGTAAATTTCCAACCTCTGAAGTTTAGTGAAAAGGACCTCCCAATGTTATTTTTAAAATCATCCTTTTTAGCCAGTCTCATAAGGCTAAAATGAGCCTTTATGGCTCTTACTCATTCCTGCGCACGGTTGGTGCTGGCCATGCTGCATGCAAATGGCACCAGTCTGTGCTAACGAGAAGCAGTGAGGGATGTACCCCACCCATTAAAATGGTTAAAGATTTGTAAGCCAGTCTGATGGAAACTTTGGGAAGAAATAGAAATTGGTTAAAGATTCTGGCTTCTCTAAGCACTTGGACAAAAGCAATGATGGTTAGTGGTTAGAATAAGACAGAGACTGTAATATTTGCTGTCAGCTTCACCCAACAGAGCCAAACCACCTATGCACTCCCCTCACCCTCCAGGCTTCCAGCTTGCATCCTGCTTGAATATACAGCTGGTATAGCCAGCTAGGCTGGGACGCCTTGTTTGTAGCTTTTCTGTGCAAGACAAAGCACAGGTTAGAGCTTTCAGGTTAGTATTTCTCCACTAAGGAAGGCGAAAAACCCCAGAGATTGCAACGTGTGTTTAGCCCATTCTGGAGAAGATCAGTGGGAAAAAAGCCAGGGACTTTTTTGGGGCTGTCTGTGTTTTGGGCTTGTTGAGTGAAGCCAAGAGGACAGTAACTTGGTGGAGCACAGAGTGGTGGAAGAGAGGCACCTTACGTGTGTTCACACCCACCTTTCACCCTATTTTTTTGTGTCAAGCAATATTCTTCTCATATTCCTCCATCTATAACATGCTTTCAGATCCTTCTGGTCTGGCAGAAGCACTGATAACAGCTGGGCAGGAAGAACTTGCTTTCATAGACGTGTGTAAGCTAAGCAGCAAGGCCTGGAGTCATCCTGTCAGCCAGCACGCATGTCTTGGGGCTGTAGCTGCCTTTGGTCTCCGTGTAAGCAGTGGAGAGTGATAACACCCTAGGGGGACTAAGCTTCAAACTTAAACTGGCCCTTGTGACTAAGTCTGTCACTTGCTCTAATGATATGTCTTTGCTTTCCATAGAAAACTTTCATGCAAAAATGCATACTTAACAGTCGTTTTCTGTAATCCTTAAAGTGTCCTAACAGCCCTGACTGATTCTCAGTAGCAAAAATGAGGGGAGACACCCAGCAGTTGGCCTAAGAAGAGAGAGAATTGCCTTTACTTTGCAGAATTGCCAGAATAAGGACTCAGCCTTAGGAAGAGCCTTAGGAAAACCACCCACTGGTGGTTTCAGTGAACTAAGGAGGAATAACACTAATGTGCTCAAGACACTGTCCAGGGAGAATAATCTGTATTTGTAAATCAAAGACTAAGTCCAAGATAATACAAATGGAAGTCAGGGAGGAGAGAAGTAACTCAGATCTCAGAACATATGGGGCACAGGGCTTTGCTAGCAAGTCTAGACCTTTGACTTTTACATGTAGGACAAACAAAATGAGCAGTAGTAAGAGATACCAAAAAACAATGTTAAAATAATGCTATTGAGAAACCTGGAACGGTATTTGTGTTTGTTTTCATTGTAATATTTTATTACCATAATAATTTTTGTTTTATTTTACTTTACTTTTACTTTACTTTTACTTTACTTTATTTTATTTCTCTGTGGTCCCTAAAAGAGCTCTTTGCTGTCTTTGACACAAGACTTTACTGGAAGGCATGAATGCCACATCTTAACAGTTTATTTTGTTCAATAATCTAATTTTATTTGGCCATCTAAAGGAAAATGCCTACTTCCTCTCAGAAATTCTTGACTATGGCTATTCTTTCTTTCAATATAAAAAATGGAAGCCTTTTTTTTTTTCCAGTCTCCAGTCATTTGTTATGGGCTTTTTTTCCCCCTCTAATTCTTCAGTACTTATATGCCAAAAATAACTGGAAGTGCATCACTCTTTTCTGACCATCCTTTGGGAGAGATTAAAATTAATTTTCTGTATCTTGGCATGTAGAAGTCTAGAACAGTCTCCACCCTTTACTAAAGGAACATTTTGCCTTGGCATGGGTCACAAAGTATCTGCACAGAAAGTGAATTTTTTTTTTTTTTAAGCCTCAAGAGTCACAACATGAGGATCTTCAGCTGGAAAAGACAGTCTGAAAACCATTGAGATTCCCTGCTCTTGTCTATGTTTTGGACTTTTACTCTTTTGTTTCAGTCCTTCAGTATAAATGGCATAAGGCCAGGTGGAATATCCTCATGCCTTGATTTAATGCTTTAATTGTTCACAGCATTATTAATGTCAGTACTTAAAGACTTTATCTAATCCTATCTTTATATAGAAACTATGCAGGCACAGCAAATTCCTTCAGGACCACACAAAATATGGCTCTGAAGATATTTAACAAAGATATCAAGAATTTATAATACAGAAAAGCAATAGGAATCTCCTAAGCTCTGAGTACATATGTTTTTTAGAATCTTGCACTGACTGGTTTTGATTTCTACAACTGTTTTATGGCTCCATTTATGTTTTGGAATCATCTGAATAGCTGTGCTAAACTGCACATAACCTCATGACAATACATTTCTTAAATTCAGCACTGCCATCCAGGCCTGTACCATGAGCTTGAAATTTTTCATCTTTGATCTTGAGCTTGTAACTCAAAAGTAAAATCATTAGGAAGAAGTTGGCTGGTAACTGTCAAGTGATTAGAAGGCTGGAGACATGATTGTTCGCTGACATTTACCATTCCTGGTCACTGCAACCTTTGTGAATGGGATCGTCTCTGGTCCATAGCCTCTGTGTTGCTTCGGAAGAGCAGTTCATGTCAGATGGGCAGTGGGGCTGTTGCCTGCTTTCAGAGAAACCCACAGATGGAGCAGAACAGTGTAACAGATCAACGCCAACCGTTCTGTCTTGCAGCTTAGGAACACAGTGGCCAGGTCCCACAGACCAGGCTGGAGTGCTCTTGTGCTCCAGGTACTCTTCACTGCTTGGAAACTGCTGCAGTCAAACCATGTTGGAAGACTAGAGCAGCTTTAGCTTAAGTGTAAGGGAGCTTCAGCAGAGGCAGAACAAAAGAGAATCAAATGTGCATTTTCTCCCTACCCATGGGGCAGGGAGGGCCCTAAGGGCAACTTTGTAGGAGTGGAGAATCCTGTCCTGTAGACAAAACGTCTGAACCGTGATGCTTTTCATGACTCCTGAGTTCATGATACTACCTGATCTAGTGCTAATCTCCCTAACACTTCTCTATAGCAAGGCATAACTCAAGGGAGCCAAAGTGTGCAAGATGAAGCCATTGAATAGATTTCATGGGTCAACAGAAATACATGGGAAAATTTCAAAAAGCAGATGACAAGTTAATATACAAAACTGCCTGAGCCAAATCCTCATCTGGTTAATATCACTTTATTCCTATGAAACTCTAGATTCATTAACACCAGATGAAGATCTGGTCCTTGTCTGAATTTTTCCAGACAGGCAGCTATTACTTTTGCCCTCAAATATTAGCCATATTATTTAAATGAAATGAGGCAGCCAAAATCTCAGAAATATTGGAGAAAAGGTGTTATGGGATTTCCAATTCAAGCCAATCGTGAAAAGTCACTTCGGACTATTCTGGAGGGATACTCTTCTCCATAATTGTCGGATCTACTCTTCTCCATACTTTCCAGATTAAGATGGTGAATTTGTTATATGATAAGCATAAGTGATGCCAAAATGAGACTGTTGCAGATGTGCACAGGCATTGTTCAATGTCTCATATTTTCATAAGAATATGAAGTCTTTGTTGGTATAGATATATACAGCGGTAGATATTAATTAAAAAGAAATTACATTTGTTATTATGCCGTTTGTCTGAAAGCAGCAGAAAAATCTTAATGGGTTTCCAAATAAATTTCACCGAATTTTGAGAAATCTGGCTAAGATGTGAAAAATCTCTTCTTCATGAAAAAAACATGTGAAAAAGCCAATTTTATTTTTTCCCTGGTGATACTCTGCTGAGACTGAGTAAAATCAAGAAGTTACTGTGGAAACTGTACAAGCTGCTATTCCTGGGAGAGAGATCTTCCTAGAATTCAGGAGCTATTTCTGAAATCTCTATGCCCATATCTTGCAATTTGTATTGCAGACATCATAGTTTTGAAAAAAGTCTCCTTTGTGAATGCTCTTAATATAAAACTAAACCCTGTTTTTTTTTATGATTCATATATGTTTGAGGAGATTATAAAGATTCTTTCTTCTGAATGGTGGTCTGAACTAGAAATATTACCTATTTACATCTTGTCCCTGATGGATTCCTGCTGCACTCGCTGTGTTATAACCCGATACGTATGAATCAAAATGTCTATTTGGTTAGATTAATATAACATTTATGAGTGGATAATAGACACCTTCAAAATACTGAGTTTATTAAGAACGTCCCAGTAGTCTTAGAGATCTGTACTGAACAGAAGAAACTCAATAATGTAGATTCAGAATAGAAATTTTGCATCCTGGATAATCCACATGCATAGAAATATGTGAGGATCTCTAAACATTGCATGGATCTTTCGTGCAACATACAAGGGCCAGAAAGATTAAAATGATTTTTTTCTTGACTTTAGTGATGCCATGTAAAAAAAATGACCCAGAGAAAGGAATCTGAATATTTTATCATTTTGGAATTACAAGAGGAATTCACTTCTCACCAAAAATTTTATTGCTGAACATCAACAGATATAGCTACGTTCTCATCTCAGACCTACATTCTTTTCCGCATTGGCAGATTTAGACTTTTATAATTATTTTTCAGTAACTAAGTAAAAAGAAGTTGCCTGGGATTTTGAGTCTTTGGTAGCAGAAGGCCTTGGAACAGAATGACCATTTGGAGGGGTTTCCTGAAAGGCTTTGTTCAAAGTAAAACCCAGCCAAACTAAACATTACTGGGACTGAATTAGTACCAGCTACAAAATAGGATGTTTAGGAAACCACGTGAACATTACAGGCACATCGGAGCTGATTGTGGACAAGATAACAGGAATGCAAAAGCAGCCAGTGTGTGTGAAGTTCTCCTGCCCTTCCTTCCGGCCGGCTTTCCCAGGCTCATATCACACAGCCCGCCTGGGTCCCAGAGCAACCTGCGTACGATGACAAGTAACAGCAACCCGAAAACTGCTTCGGTCACCTATCATCTGAGCATCGATTCCCTTTTTAAAATTGTAGTAGGGGTGGAAGCTTTGGATGTCTTCATGGTCCCTCCAAGCCTTTTTCCATACTTCTTTAGCATGTGTGAAAAAAAAACTAAAGCTCTATGTGAGGTGTTTTATTTGTTTTTCTTTATTTGTTTGCTCTAATTTCCTCGCTGGGCAGCCTTCCTGAGGAGCGCTGTCTTCCTGAAAGAAGGGCAGTTCTTAGGGCAATACAGAGGAAATTCCATCAGACGATCCAACCTATTTATTTCTTCACAGGAAAAATAAATGTGGGATCAGGATCTATTCAAATAAAACTCCAATAAATTTTGGTGGGTCTGCATAAAGAACTTCATATTGTTTCATATCAGTAAGATTAAAAATAATAAGATTTTGAATAATAAGATTTTAAATATGCTATGTACTCCATAGTATATTGCTAGTAAATGCAGTCTCATGCATTTTCTGGTAAGATACCAATTACTCCCCAGCGGCAGGTTTGGCCAGGCTGCTTCTTGAAAGAGTCAGATATTTTAGCCTGAAATATAGGGGCTGTCTGTAGCTTTAAAGTATTACCAGGCTGGAATTAAAAAATATATATATAAAAAATAAACAAACAAATGATGAGCTGAGTCTGCAAATGCATAAGATTTTCTTAGGCACTGTGATACTTCGGTAAATAAGCTGTCAGATCCTTTTTGCCTTCTGCTGTTGTAGTTTTCGCCACTACTGTATTCAAGAAGCAATTCTTCCCTAAAATCTGTTTCCGTGAAAAAAAAGTCATTATTAAAATAGTAAATAGCAGTGAAAGTGCTTCAGTAGCACAATGGTAAGTGGGATGTAGCCATTTCTAAATAGACAGTGTGTTTTCCTTTATTTTGTGCTGTTGTCTGGGAGTTTTCTTTAAAAGTACATGTACATGTCAAGTCCTTTCATACAATTACATATAAAATTTGGAATTTCTAACAGGTTCCTTGCAAAATACTTCTGTGTATGATTAATACAGTTCTTCACTGTTGTCACAGATCTCTCTACAACTCATGCAAAAATGCCTCTAGCTAAAGTACATAATTAATGGCACCATAAAATCTTATTCTGTAATATCAAAAAGTGATTTATGACAGCAGATAAATGCAGTCAGCCAGAAAACAATAAATTCTTGTATTGGAGACACACTGTGATAAAGTAGATTAATTAATGTGGTAAAATTATCCTTGATACTCTTTAGTGTTTTATCTAAGAATTTTAATGAAAGGTAAATGAAATCAACTTTTGCTACAGTAGCCTCTTTATATATTTATGTAGGTACACTATTCAAAAGAAAAAAAATAATAAGGATAAAATACCTCAAAATTCATGTCTATTTAGAGAAACCTTAGGTTAGGTTTTAAAAACACACATTGATAATGAAACACCTAGGTCCAATGTATTTCTGAATTTGTTACAATGGAAAAATTCTGCAATACGCCTATTATATTCTGTGTTTATCTTGACAAAATACTTCATAATTAATCACGATCAACAGTTTCAATAAGGAAACAGATTTATTTCTCCACATCACTATGGAATATTCCAATTCTTGTTAGTAAAAAACAGTTCTACACAGTAATTCCACGAAGCAACCAAAACTCTGTTTCTTTATTTGCTTTTCTCAGCCACTGTATTCAAAAATCTCTGGATTTCTAATTCTACCTCAAACATAATTTTCTACTAAAGTAGAAATTTAGGTCTCTGACTATCGTATATCGTTTGTGCTACAGTTCAAAATAATTTGGACACAGTTACAAGAATGTCATATATTTATTGTCCAAAAACGTAGAAGTATACTAGTTTCTCTTGATATTGCTTTCTGTAAAAATCACTGAAGTCAATGCAAATATTTCCAATGATTATGTGAGTTTCAGAACAGACTGTATATATCTGCTAGTTGGTAAGATTCTGACTACAGGAAGATTGCAGCAATGTGATTCCTGTTTTAAGAAACCAAGAAAATGCCTATTTTAACAAATTTTGATTTAATGTTTTTTTATTGGTGCTTTTGGACATCTCAGTACTTAAAGGGGACCTTGGAAAAAAAAAATACAGAAAAAGTCATCTGCTTACCGGATTGTATACTTTTCTATTATATCTTTTTACTATTTTATTCCCCTAAGTGCCATTTTTCTTTTTAAATGTATAATCTCTAGGAATATTCAAATATCAAAGAAGAAAGCTGAGGGAATTATTTGACTAACATTTCAATGTAGCTTATAATTTGAAAGAGATTAATTTACTTTAAATAATTTATTAAGGCTTAATTAACTGTAAGTAAATTCTGGCATTTGCACTGCAATATTTAATTGACTTCTTTGACTTCCTAATGCATACTTCCCTTTTCTCCCATGTAGTAGGCTAGAAAACAACTGGAGGTACACGTCTGAAGTGCAGGGAATTGTCTGAGCTTCATGGCATCAATTATAGACTAATTATTCTGGCCTGTTTAATTTCAGCTGATTCCGACCTCTATTGTCCATGCTTTATAAAAATATCAGTAAATACTGTAACACTAAAGCAATGATGGAATAAGTGCAAAAGAAATAACCATTCTTGTGTCTTTATGATTAATATGATATTATATAAAATGAAACTTGTCATTAGAAAGTGACACATTTTTCATGTGTCATGTTAATAGCAAGATTACTGTACAGAAAGATTACATATGGAGAACAATCTGTCATGATGATCTTTCTTGCTAATGAGTACATATGTTTTTTCTTCAAGTTTTTTTTTGGAGGGGGAGGAACAATTGTATCTAACCCACAGCATTGCAGAGCAATCAGATATAATGGCATTGTGCCCCCCCCCAAAATAAAAGTAGAATTTTGCTTACACGGGAAGATCAGAACTTTGCTGGCATACAGGTCTGTATATGTATTTCGCTTTCTTCATAAGAGTAGTGGGAGAAAAAAATTCAACCTATTTTGAAGAATGACGATTGATCAGCAACTAAAAGAGGGACCACAAGACATCGCTGCCTGTGATAACACAGAACTAGATTAGATGACACTGCTCTGTGTTCCTGTTTAAGAGAAGTCTAATTTAGTTTACAGAAAATAGTTTAAAGACCCTGTAAGAGTCAAGAGAAATAGAATTAAATAAAGCTAACTAGGGCTTTATTAATTACCTATACATAGACAGGACCTCGTATGTTTGGGAATAAAGGAGGAGGAGGGGGGGTAAAAGAAGGTTGTCAGTATCAGCACTGAGAGACTAAGACAGGGTTGGGAATTGCTGCCTTGGTGGACATTCCTCTGGTTAGCACCTAGCAAGTCCAGCACTCAGCTCGGATGTTGCATGCGGAGAAGCAAAGGGAAATAAGGCATGTCTGTGCTTATACCCTTGCATCATGCAGGAAAATGATCTTGAGAAAACATGATGCCATCATGATGGTGGAAATGATACTGAGTACTGTTGCAGTGTCTGTGTCAGTTTATGTCCTGTTGCTTTTATATAATTGCAAGAGCTTAATACTGTTAAAATTTTGCGTCCGGTTTTCCTACTCTTCCTTCTTTCTCATGGCAATATACAGTAAAACCAAAGCAATTTATTAGCAAACATAACAGGAGAAAAACTTTTAAATATCATTGCAGACTTTACCTGCTTGCTGGCAAGCAGCAGAAACGTGTGGCAGTTTAGATGTGTGCAGAGCTCTGCCTGCTCTTTCCCCGGGATTTTTCGGTGTGGAAGTTGAGGCACAGCCCCATGTCTAGCACATGATCGCCGTGGCAAGAAGCTGCCCTCCTGCAGCAGAGCGTGTCGGAGACACGTGTGGTGCAATGAAGGTAACATATGTGCTGATCGCCCTTAACGAGAGACCCCAAGGCTAAGAAGCACCTGCTCTTCTGCTCTTTCCAGTCGCGTTCATTCATCTTCTGGTGGTGCTTGAGGAACCCTTCTGCCTTTCCCTTTTCTCTCCAGGGTTTCTTCCTATTTTTCCTGCTCCTGTATCCCGTACCCTCGTGCAGCTGACCTGTGCCCAGTCTTATGTGGTGGATCATCTCTTCATATTTTCTGGCTGCCCTGCTAGCTGAAGAGCAAACCGGGGCATGGAAAAGGCCGGTGATGTGAGCATACTTCAAGGGCCGGCCACGTCACCAGGAAAGTAGCTCAGCCCTTGGGGTGGCACCAAGGCCTCACTGCAAGGGTCCAGGCCCGCAGCGCGCGCGGCTGCTGTGTTGAATTAACCCCTGCCCACTGGCTGTGCTGTCACGGGCAGTATCCGACAGCCGATCCTGCTTGTGTAAAGCTGCCCTGAGAAGCGCCGCTGCAGCCTGAGGGGTGGACGTGCACCCAGTTAGCAGAGCTGGCCTTGCACTGGGCCTGCTCCCAGCTTTTCCCTTGAGTTCACTGTGCCCAAGATGGCTAGAGGGAGTGCTAACGTCAGAGTGCTCCACTCATATAGTTACTCATTCTCAGGTGTTTTGGATCTGAACAACAAAAGAAAGAATTTTCTTTCCCTCGATTAATGGAGGTTTGGGGAAGAAAGATGAGCTTTGCATTTTTGCCTTGTTCTGGTGTTCTTTGCAAGATTTGTAATGGAGCAAGGAGCTCTGTGTGCAGAGCCTGAGCCCTCCAGGAGCCCAGGTCCCCATCTACAGCACAAGTGCACGGCAGGGAGCTCTCTCTGCAGCACTAGGACTGGAGCTAAACTCTCACGATGTACAGAACAAGAAAAGGGAATCTTTTCCAAGGATCACTGTAGTAAATTATTCTAAGCTGTGCCAGCACTGTTCTGAAATCATAGAGGGACTTCATGATGAAGTATTTCACTACTAACTCAGGCAAACTAGACTATAACAACAGTCTATATATTTTAAAAGAAGAATTCATACACCTGTGAATATTATATTCCATTGTTATGTCTAATTTGGAGTCATATCCAGGAAACAAATTGAGTGTGTTGTTGGATCAAGAAACCATCAGACTAACGAGACTTTTTTTCCTCACAAACTCTTGTCTGAAAATTTGCTACCACTGATCCAGACATTAGCGCTTCATGGGATAGTTGTTTTTATCAACACTGGGGGAAAAGTCAAAGTGGAAAAGAATTACAAGGTTTATGTCTGAAGCATTTTATGGATTGACGGAGGTTTATTATTGTTCAGTAATATTAACAGGTTGGCATTGAGAGAAAGACTTATTGGAGCTCTTCTTATATCAAGATGCATCTGCACACACAAAAATAGATTCAAGACCTGAAGGGTGTCCAGGATCATTTCAATGTCACGTACAAGTTTGGCAGTCCTCTTTACTTTGATTTATCTGCTCTCTTGCTGAGTCCATAGCCTCCAGGACTGGCTCCTTGCTGACTATCACAGCATTAAGGATTTAACTTGCAGTAAATAGGCCAACTGTTAATATAATATTTTCATATACTGTGATTCTATTATTGGCTTATTATTTATGTATTGGAAGTTATATGTATAACTATGAATTACCACTTCCCTTAAAATACATACAAATTTTAATTTATCATATTTAAAGATGTTCTAACTACGCCAAATAAACTGCAAAAATATTAATGCAATGGAAACATAAATAAGTCTCAGCTGACAAAACAACATATAACTTAGGCTATTATTTTCTCTTCCTCTAAATATAATTAGAGATTTCACATACCTTTCCTGTGTTTATCCACAGGTTTCTTCAATAAAACTAATGAATACAAGGACTTGAAAACCTCATACAAGAATTATTTTTGACCAAAAATTTCACAAACATCCAGTGTTTATTTTGTTATCTATGCTGAGACCTGTGAAATCAATGGACATTTCTGAAAAATGTTGCCCTTCGGAGATAAAATGTTTGTCTAACATAGTTCTGCTTAATTCTATCCTTAACCATTTTCCCACTGTCTGATTTTCACTCTCCATTTAAAATATCTTTATGAAAGATATTCCACTATTCTCTTTTATACACTGTATTCTATGTAAAAGGAAAAATAGGGTTTTTTTGGGAGGGGGATTGTTCTGAACATCCGGGAACACCTTGCCACCAGTTTAATTTTCTCTCTGTATAGTCCAGTTTCTCTCCCCAGATGGGTAGGCCTTGAACACAAAAGCAAAGAGGAAAAAAACAGTTCTAAAGGCAAAAGCATAGCTTTCAAATGGTAAGAACAGACAAGGAGAGAGTTATTGTTTTAAACCACAGCTCTGATCTGTTGATCAAAGATACAACCTTCACAAAATCATTTAAAGACTTGTTTCTTGTGCTGATGATCTAAAATAATATATTGCCCCCACTTGAAACTCACCTTCACATTATTGTATGAATGACTTTTGTAAGGTAGCTGGGCTGGCTTCTCTTGCCTAACGTTGTCATTTAAAGGACATTTAAACAGTAAATGTACGTTCTCTAGGTGTCTTCTGCAGTCAGTAGACCTGCACACATCCAGAAAGCAATTCATCCTACCTTAAAAGAGGTTGAATATATGGTCCATTTCATACATTTGTCTCTCACTACAGACTGTGGCAGCAGCTTAGATGACTAATACAAACTGCCAAACTTCTATGCAGCTGAAGTTAGGTAAGATAAATCCTACTACTTGTGTTTGCATTGGTTTGCCATCTTGATCAAGATAGTCCTACAGTTTATCTATTCTGTCTTCTCTATGATAACTATATATCCCTATGATTGTTATTGAAAATGTTCTTTTTTTTTTTTTTCTTCCCTACACTTGAATTTTAAACTCTTGAGGACTGGAACACAAAGTAGTCTTTAGACTTTAAACAGGAAAAAGAAAAGTAAGAATTCTGGTGCCAATGAATAATCATTTAACATGCATCCTTTTAGCAGTCTATAATTGCTAGTCTACTCAGTAAGATTTATGACAGCTGTTTGTGAAAAAAATCTGAAGAGTTTAAAGATTGATGCTGGAAACTCTTACTCTCACAGTACCAGTGAGGGCAGTGGAAATTTTCATATAAATAGGGGTTTGAAATCAGTGAGAAGACATGCAAAAATAAGAATTATTTGCATCAGTTAGATGCAAATTGCTGAAGATTGCTGAATTGAGTCTTTCATTTGCCATATGCAAACGTAGCCCAGTAGAGATGTGTTAAGATTTGCCACCCAGTAGCTACAACTCCGGATTCTGCTATGTGATATCTAGTAATTGAATAAATGCTTGGTATTTCTGAAGGATTGTGAAGGAATATAAAAAGATTGCTTTCTTTACTGCTCTTCTAGTGAAATTTCATATATTTGAACAATGTATAACTGCAAGCTACATTTATTCCTTTCCCATTTTTTTGATCAAAATTTATGAAGGCAAGAGGCAGAAACAATATCTCTGAGTACATTAAATAGGAAATTCTTGGCACTTGATAGGATTAGACCTTCAACAGTGAAAAATAACTGTACTATTCGAAATGACTAAGGCTATAACAGCTTCTGAAGTTGTTGATTTAAACAATCTATAATGACACTATCCACCTACACTAGACCTACGGGGTTCTAACAATCCCCATGTCAGCCTGTAAAATATGTTCTCTTTGTACTGATTCTTAAGAAGATAATTTTAATACCATTTCACCTTCCTATGTCTTTTCTACAAACTTTATAATTCAAAATTTAGTTGAAATAAAAAGAGGTTTTATTTGATAAGCTTGAAAGGGAGTTATGCTGGAGTTAGTTTGAGGCAGACTTTGAAAAATCTATACTTCACATCACATTGCATGTGAAATAAGACGAAGAGAACTCCCTATGTGGCTGAGCACCAGTGGGTAGACTTCACAGAGCACTGAAGCACTGCCAGGTCTCAAAACTTCTCATGGGCTACTGTTCCTCCTTGGCATTAAATGCTCAACTATATGTTCTGTGGAACACATTGTTAAATAAAGTTACATGGAATAACTTCCACCACCAGCAATGGGGAGAGGTTAGTAACCCCGTTTACTACTTATGTAGTAAGTATTTTAAGTATCAGCTTACTCAGCTTTGCAAGAAGAGTTTGTACATATTGAAATGACAGGTAACCATCTATAGGTTGAAAAATCTACTAATAAATGTGTGTCTGCATATCAAGTTTCTGGAATCTTCGGCCAAACGAGTATTTTTCAAAAGTTCAAAAATCCTGTGTTGGTCTCCTTGCGAATATTCTGAATCAGATATCTCACAAACCTCATGCTGATGATGGCTTTTCCAAAGCAGCCTAAGAGTAGCATTTTACTTTTACATTGTGTGGTGAGTTGGATTGGTTGTTTGCATTGAAGGGGAACTATTCACTGAGAAGTCAGGGGAACTTTACCCAAAAAAAGAGTGTTAGGATCTGTGCTTCTTTGACTATGGCTCAACTGGTTGGAAGCTTTCCATCTCTGGGATCTGTGATCCATGAATAAATTTCCAAAAAAAAAAAAATGTTGAAGTGCATCACACATTGAGCCTGGCCCCAAAGCTGAGATTTCTTGGAAACAAAATGGGGATTCATAGAATGGAAAGGAGCCATTGTGCCCCTGAATCCCACCTCTGATTGGGATAATGGGAAAACCCAAACTCGGAAGCTCAGGACAGGTGCAGTGTGAGAAATGCACCTGTCCTCTTTCTTCAGTTTCTTTAAATTCTGATGCTGTTGCCAAGTCAAGTTGTTTGAAGTATGTTCTGCGGTGCTCATGTAATCCTTGCTGGATTTTCTTATGTAATAACTTGATTACCTGGTATTTACTTTCACATTTATAAATGATACATTCATTTTTTAATTTAGATAATGCGGTCTCCTCTGCACTGAGACATCTGCCTGTATGCAGCAGTACAAATATCAATAGGAATCTTAAAATTTTCATTACATTCACTAGTTGCTCCATTCTAGGTTGTGAATCAGTCCCTGATAAAAAGGACCTGATGCCGCTTCTATTTAAATCAACAGCATAGCTTTTAATTCCCCTTAAACAAAGATGAACTCATCATAACACTGAGAAGAAGTTTGTTTTACTTCTAGCAAAGGAGTTTTTTCTCCTAGCAAAGTATGTGTTTTTCTACTCTTCTGTAAGACTTAAGTATTTGCCAGTATTTAGACATCATTTAAGCAAAACTGTCATGACTTGGGATGTTAGCATATAGCCTGCTGGTTCTTTTTATTAAGGCATGGTGGGGTAAATCAAATAAGGCCCTGGCGTAGTTTGCATTTGAAATTTGCAAATAAACAAGCTATATTCCTCATGTGAATACCTTAAGGCATATGGGTTGTCCCCTAGTGCAGTAGGACTTGCAATGGGTATAAAAAGCCCCAAGCCCGTATCTGTAAGAGTCTGTTTGAGGCTGGATCCAATCCAGTGATTGGAGAGCCAGTGAATTGCTCTGGTGCCTCTAAGCAATCTAAGAATGATCATTGTGCGGGGCAGTAGCAGAAGGACTATAACCTCCTTGGTCTCTCTGACAAACCACCACAGTCTAGCCTGGTCAATGCCTAGATTTGTCCTTTGTTCTCCCAACTTTTCACTTCTCTTCTGGCTATCAGGTCTATGGTATTAAAGTGGAATATTGGATACAGTCTAAATTCAATGCATGAGACTTCCTGCCAAGTCCCACAAACAAAATTACAAGGTAGGGGGAAATCTTACACTTACTTATTAGATATGTCAAATGATTCATGCTGCCGGGGAATCAGATGTTGCTAGTATTAAAAACCATAGCTCTTAGTGCAGAAAAAACAGTATTCTAGGATAAAGATTTATCTAGAATGAATTAGGGCACATGATGTCTCCCAGCCTACCCTGTACACAGGGTGAAGGATTAATGCAAGTGTAGCCTGACATAGATAATAAGTATCACAGCATATAAGAGGTCGTTATATGGACAATTGCCATTTATAGTTAATACTGACCTGGGCCTTTCGGAAGGAGGTCTTTCTTTGGAAAGTTTCCAAGTCATTCTTTGTGTCCCCAGACGCAGACTTACTGCAGAGTGTCACAAAGATTTCTTGCTTCGGAAGCAGGAAGGGTAAAACAATGTAGAAAAGATTCTAAACCATTTGATACAGTGAAGCTTAGGACAGATTTCTTTTGAAAATTTACAAAGGAAAAAAGCATGTATTAAAATACTTTCCTGTAACTCCTTTGACTGTTGAATTTATTTGCAGTTTTTCCTTGTGTGGTCTGCTCTGGTGTATAAAATACAAACATGCTACTAGGCAAATATAAACAGCGTAACAGTGTAATTTAAAAAATTGACAGTAATTACCATTGGATTTCTCTTCATTTGCAAATTTTGCACTAGTAATGAAGAACAGCAGAGACAAATCCTATTTGTACTTTTCTTAAGTGACAAAGCATATCCCAAGAAGCCATTGTACACCGTAGCTTCAAATAGAAATGAGGAACTCAGCCTAACTCTAATACAATTCAGAGGCCTGCTCCTGCAAATGACTGTGCAATATTGGAACTATTCAGCCGTTTGGTAAAATTAAGTGCCTAACTCGTGAACCACACTGCAATTTAACCATATGAGAAATCTCATTTCTTCCAGTGCATGCAGCATACAATAGGTTGGCCAAACCTGTCCTGAATTATTGAGGAAAGCTGCTCAAGACCATGTTCTGGTGCCTTTGGTAAGTGTAAGGGGTACCTCATTTTGCCAATATCCTGCTAGAACCAATGACACTTTTAGGCCCATCTCAACTATGCAGTATATATCTATGCACTAGATGATAGCTCTATGTTCTATTTATCAGCCTACAACTACCCATAGTCTTGACACAATGATATCATGTAATTTAATCTGCTTTGGTGAGGATGCCAGATCTTTCCCACAGCATCTCCTACAAGTACAAACAGAATTTAGTAGCCCTGGCTACAGGATCCTGCAGGTGGCAAGCGGTATGTGGAGCTGGGTCAGGACGTGTGCCCGGCTTCAGCTATCTGCTAATGAAATCAGTGTAGATGTGGCTACCAAGACATACAAGGCTATACAAGGGTTATCAAGAACAAGTCTGTTCCTAAAGTTAAAATTCCAGCCGAAATCCGAACTTTTCAAGACTTTTCTCTTGGAAAAAGAGTATTCTCTAACAAATCGTCCAGAATGAAAATGAAAACAACAAAAAGCACCCTTAATATATGGCACTTGGAACGGAAGTATCTTTTCCTAGAAGCTCAGTATTTGAAGTGCAACAATTTTGAAAGAAAAATATAAAACACATTCATAGGATATCACCTCTTTAATTATAATCATCTTACACAACTGAAAGTGACTTGTGCTTTGTTTTTATGGATTTTCTATTGCACTTAATTCTGACTATCAAATTTCATTTGTACAAAATGTTCTCTGATGCTACTGTAATAACAACCCTTCCACTTCCTGCTTCTGAGAGCGTTATGTTTTAAAATCCATTAACAAGTGCAGCCCTCGTTCTTCACGGTTACATTGGTTAAACCCAGGAGATTGCTTATATTTTCAGCAACAGAAATATTGTTTTCAAAGAAATTCAAGGTCCCAAAGGTTTTATCTTGCGCTTTTTTGGTCTTCCATCTGATATAATTTTGATATCTTCTTGTTGTAAAAGTAGTGTCAGAAGACCTTGATGATGTAGCTTGAATTGCCATTAAGCTTGCCAGATATTTGCCATAATTCTTGCCAGATAAATTACTGCCAGATCTTCTCAGCTACTTTCTCTATTAACTCTGCTAAATATATTCTTTGGTTCACTGTCCAGTAGTTTGTCAAACGCACTGAACTGCTGGCAGACTGAAGACTCGAGTGTTCAGAAGGACAGTCTAGCAGCAAAGCTGATGAAATTGTAACTCTTGCAGGATTGCACATTTTTTACTTCAGAAACAGGTTTATGGAGAGGAGAGGAGAGGAGAGGAGAGGAGAGGAGAGGAGAGGAGAGGAGAGGAGAGGAGAGGAGAGGAGAGGAGAGGAGAGGAGAGGAGAGGAGAGGAGAGGAGAGGAGAGGAGAGGAGAGGAGAGGAGAGGAGAGGAGAGGAGAGGAGAGGAGAGGAGAGGAGAGGAGAGGAGAGGAGAGGAGAGGAGAGGAGAGGAGAGGAGAGGAGAGGAGAGGAGAGGAGAGGAGAGGAGAGGAGAGGAGAGGAGAGGAGAGGAGAGGAGAGGAGAGGAGAGGAGAGGAGAGGAGAGGAGAGGAGAGGAGAGGAGAGGAGAGGAGAGGAGAGGAGAGGAGAGGTTACTGTGGTTGCATTTGCCTCTTAGGAAACAAAGGACAAAACCTCTCAGTTTACTAAAATAATTTGTTTGGGTCTGGGCAGTCCCTTTTGCAAGTCAGTTTTCCTTGGGGCACAAAGGTTCTATTCACTCGCACAATCACGAGCTGTTTCTGAGGAAGGAGGCCATGTCCCTCCCTCCCACACAAGTAACCATTTAGAGGCTTACGGTTGTCTTCATATTTGTGTTTACTAAAGAGCTGAGAGCTTACTCCCATCTAACCCTTCTCCCATCATGTTCCCACAAGTCTGAATAATGAGATTAGAAAATAAAACTTCAAAAGATAACCATTCAATAAGACTTTGTACTCCTGAGCTATCTTTTGTTGGTGCTGAAGTAGGTCTTTAGCATTCTGAGCTGCTCCCATTGCAGTTATGAGAAATTCCGGTGGATTTAGATGGAGCCTTTCTCAGGCACTGCATAGCAGTTTAAATTACAAATCTGTTTTCTAAAAAATGATTCTAGAAAACTAGCACATTCAAGTCATATTTTTGTATTATTCTGATTTGTTCCAGGAAAAATGTGTCCAATTTACAACTGAAAATGATATTCAGATTTTAAGCAAATGAATAGAGCCAAGTATTGGCAAGGTAATATATTAGGATTGAGGTGGGAGATAGTTTTCAGTTTTTGGATTCTTTCTCTCTTTTCTCCAAGTATGCTGACATCAGCAGGCCAGTTATGCCAACAGCAATGTCCAGACAACCAGACCGTCTTCAGGAGTTCTGTAGATCTATAATGGACTTGGTGTTGTATGAGAAACACAGAATCTCTTTTGCTTCCTCTGATCTGCTTCAGTTAGCTGCAGAGCTAACGGATGAAAACAAAAGTAAACTAAACAAAAATAAAACTAAACAAAAATAAAATCAACCGACCAACAAGCAAACAAATGGGTTTGAACACACACAGGCCAGGACTGGAGGAACAATGTTCAAACTTCAGCTGCCCAGTGTGAGAAAGCCTTGGGAGCTTGTGCCTAAGGCACATGCCATGGCTCCCTTCCCCCTGACTTCCCTTCGAGCTGTGCTGTTCAATGTCTGGTCCACTCAGCACAGCTGGATCTGAATTTTCTTGGAGTATTGGCCAACACTGAACATTAAATCCATCTTGGCATCCATTCAGCCTTCTCTGGTTGCCAAAATGTGTGCGAGGACTTCAGAGGGACTGGTGGGTCTGGGATATGAATAGCTGGCCACTGGGAACAGTGCAAGCACATTATTGTGTTGTGTTGCCCGTCATACACCAGGAATGAATAGCCGCATGTAGCTGAGCGAAGTTTGAGTTTTAAATCCTAAGACATCAACTCTTCCAACCTATTTCAATTCCCATTTATTCTTTCCATTGCTTTGGGAAAGAAAACATACGCTGTCCTAAGGAATACAGGCAGCACCCCCCATGAAAATGGGTCATTTCTCTATGTCTGTTGGAGCGAGGAAATTAGCAGGTTAGTAGGATGCACAGCTATGCAAGCATATGCCTTTGTAGACTGCTTCAAAAATGTGACTGAAAATTTGCAAGTCATTCGGAAGCTGACGCGAGGGAGCGAGAAGAGGAGGGAACATGGCTAAAAATTAAAACATTGGAAGTCAGATGGGAATTTTGCAAAAAACCTATAGAGGAAAGGACATGGAGAATTGACTTTAGTGGATTCCACTGTATTATCCTCACAAGTCCATTAAAGGAACTGCTGAAAAATTAACGGCCATGCAGGAGTTCAAGAAATCTCTCAGCCATGTATTTATATTTCAGTCATGACACAGCTTTATGCATGTAAGAGAAAAAAAAATAACATACCATTTGTTTAAAATAACAGATTCCCAGCAACTCCATCTCTTATGTAGACTAAAAAAAGCAATATTAAAAAAACTATCAATCCAGTTCTCTAATTGGACTTCTTCTGGCACATTTATCTGCAAGACTTGTCTTACATGCCTGCTGAGGAAAAAGAGGCTGATTTTCCTCTCAATCAAATATACGGGCAGATTTATGGTAACATTATTGCTGCTGCAGGCAGACATAACAACACGGAAATCAACAGAGCTTCATCCTTCTGAGTGTGTCTTGTTCCAGTCAGGAACTCCCCAGATTTTCTTCACCTCACCTTCTGCATGCTCTCCAATAGCGTTCACTACCTGATTAAATACCTTCGGCCATTACCAAATGCCTTACTCACTTGCCACGTCTACAGCTAGTAGTTGCTAGCTCTGGTAGGTAGGATCCCCTGCTCTTTGGTAGCAGGATTAGCATTTTCAGTAGAAAACTCTATGGGCAAGGTTGGACACTGCCCACTTACTCTGTGTTCAGCATTTCCTTATTTTGCCCTGTCCTTAGTTCAGCTCTGTGTTCATGTTTTTGTACAAATAAGCCAAGTTAGCAGGAGACTTGCCATTAACTTCAGTGGGATCAAAATGTAACCCCCTTTTTTCCATTTGTGCTTGCAAGATTAAAGGAAGGAAATAGATTTTCAACACTTACACACAGTCTTAAAATCATTTGGAAGAAATCCAACCCTGTTTAAGTCCATGTGATAGTTATTTTTTTCACTACACTTTTGTTTTGCCCGTACTTGAGAAGAAAGCACACACAGACACAGAAGTCTAATTTGTTTAAAATAGTTATCAGTTACAGGAAGTGAATGGTGAAAATTATCAGACTGTTCAAATATTTGGTCACGACTACAAAAGCTGTCTCCTGAAAAATGTAGCCTATAAATACATATTATTCTGTCCTTCTTGTTCACATTTTTCTGTAGCAGCCTTCTCAGTAATACCCCCAATAATTCAGAAATGCAGCGACTTTATATTACAATATTATTTTGAGTATTAAGGAAAAGCATCTGTTGTCAGAGTTAACTTTTGTTTATTATAAGGAAAAAAAAGAGTAGTATATATTCAGAGTATATATTCAGATATACCATCCAGTATACATTCAGTTTTATCATTCAAATCTAACCTGAGCATTGTGCTTTGAACTTACCATGTAATTTGTTTCTGTTCTGTTCAGATGTTCTATCATTATTAACGTGTATTATGATTTCAGGTGTTTATAAGACTGCTTATAAAGTTTTGTTTATTTACTGTGTAGAAAGATACTAGAAACAAGAACTGACTTTCCCTTGGTTCACCTTGAATTCATTTTAAGTCAATTTGAACTTCAGGATTGTTTCAGTGCTCTTTGCTGTGCAGAGAATGCAATACTTAAGCTGCTCTCTAAATCCACTGAGTCATTTAAACTAGGTAAGCACTCCCACCTCCATATTTTTCTTAGGAAAAAAAAAGGGGGGGGGGATTAGAAAACTAGAAATTTTCCACTGCACACATGGGAAGATGTTGGACACTAGATGTTGGAGTATTTTAAAAAGCTCTCATAGACTTAATATTCCACAATATTTTTCCTATGACATCCATTTATTTCCATTTCTAGAAGCTTAAGCTAGTAACATCATTCAGTATTAAGAAGTTCACTATATAAAACTGCTTTGGGAAGATGATGTAATATATTTGCCTTTCATATATATATATATATATGTACACACACACATATATATGCTATTAGCAAAATATACATATACACACAAACATACATATACATACAATGGAAGTTAATATAATACACATACATTTATGTATGTGGATATTTGGGTTATTTTAGGATTTTTTTAGGTTTATTTTTCTAGAAATATAAATATATACACAGGTATACACAAAGCCTTATTTCTGAAGTTCAGCTCTGAGCAAGGAAATCAACTTGTCTGGGAAGACAAGACAGCCTCTGTGATCAAATCTAAGACGTTTTAGGTTTTTGTTGTACAGCTTCAGGTGGTACAGCTTCATGATTACACAAAAGTCTATGCATTGCACTAGTTCCTATAAGAAAGTGGTTTCACCAGTTTTGCCACCTTAACATAAAGTCATTCTATCACAAAGAAAGAAAAACAAAAAAAGTCTTATTTACAAAAAAAATGTGGCATGGTTCATCTATGTTTTGATTGTTTTTAAGAATCAATAAAAACAGAGGATTTTTCTTAGGAACATTAGTCTGTCCTCCAAAAGCTTGTGAGATACCCTGAATAGTGAAAGCTGCTGCCCTTTGGAATCAGCATGAACTGATCCTATCTTGCATGAACTGACTGCATGTCTTCCATGATGGGGGAGGCAGAATAACTCCCCTGGATTTTTGCAGAGCAACTGAACTGTAAAAAAATGCAGTAAAACACATCATACTATGAGTTTTAAAAGAATTTGTATTTTTCTTCTGGTAATACTCTGAATGCTGGCAGGATGGTCGAGGACTATTTACAATATACCTAATGGCAAAAAATTATATCTTACCAGAAATGAAAGAAAAAAAGCTCAAATAATATGTTGTTTAGGAAAGTAAGTTGGTAAATCAGCCTTATATGTCTAGACACTAATATGCTCCCCAAATACTTTCTGAATAGGGTTGAAACTTGAATATCAATCAACAGGTTTATGCCAGCTTCCTCCCCTCCCACTATTTATTCCTCTTCACTCACTTGCAGGGGGAAATTAGTTTTTACTAATGGGACTATAGTCATAGGTTAGGCATCACCCTTTCACTTTGCCATAGATATTAGCAGTTCTTCCTTTTCTCCTTCACACTAAAGGATAGCCTCAGAAAGCAGCTTTCCACTGGAAGAGGAATGAACAGTCTTTTTCTGCTTGACCTTTGTTAAAATAACTTGACATGTTTTTCCTTTGTTTATTTGTTTGGTTTGCAGTTCTCATTTCCAGTACATTTCTTGTGGAACATCCAAGTGTATCTCAAGAGCGAGAACTAAGTATATCTAGGCAGCACTTCACTGTATCTTGGCCATCTGAAGCGAAATAAATGAAACGACTGATCCGTGGCTCTTAAACTGTCTGAGCCCATCCACAACGAGGCCAAGATTCACACTGTTAAACTTTGAAGCTCCAAAATTTAACACTATTGAGGGGGCTTGGGGTGTTTTTGGACCCCAGACACATTTCTCCATGGAGCACTGACCTTGGCATAGACAAGAAGATATTGCCTGGGAGGTTTTATTTTTTCTTGCTAGGCCAGGGTTGGTCTTCCTTTCCCGGAATACGAACAGTTAGTGTGCTTTCTGGAGCAACTGAGCACATTGCATTTATGCGCTCCTAGATCCTAAGACAATTTCTTGGAGTGGTTTTGCCTTTGGTTACCTTGTCATGAGTTTTTTTGGCCACCTCAGACATCAGGACTCATCAAGGACAGGGCAGCTGGAAGTCGAAGGCTGCAGCCAGGCCAGCCAAGCAGGGGCATCACCAATGAGCACTCCAGTGCCCACCATAAGCCAAGCAAGCAGAGCAAGTCCAGTGGTGACAGCCAGGGTCAGTCCGATTTCTAGATCGCAGTTGTGTCCGAGGCAGCCTTGAGGCCCAGTGACGGAACCCCCAGGAGGGGCCAAGGGGTTGCGCTTAGCACCAGGGACTTTCTAACCTTGCTTTGCTTCACTCTGACTGTGACTTCAGCTGAGCCAAGGAGACCATAAGACACTTCCCTGTCTACAACAGGGAAAAACAGTGTCCTCATGTCAATGTGCTTTTAATGCAGATATTTGAGATAATAATGGACTTCTAATTTGGACCTCCCTAAATATCCTTGCAGTGGTATTGTTAGAACATACTCCTACATGTTCCTATTTGGTTAGCCTTGAAGATACATCAAAAACAAACAGAGTCTTTGTCTACAAATACTAAAATCTATCTTCATCTGTGAGAAAATGTTGATGAATTGCCATGGAAACATTTACTAATTGTCCACGTACCCCCTAAAAATAGTAATGAAAAAAGGTAAAACTTGTCAAGAACCAATATCCTATACAGAGTTAACAGAAATAATTGTTTCAGAAAGAGGCAGTGTGGTATAACAAATCCTTTCCCTCTTTAGACTATTCCATTGCACACTGAGATTACCTCAACAGCTTTCTACACAGGACCACATTCACACTGAGAGAAGAGGAAGACTGAATAGCAAAAAATGACTCATGCTTTTCGCAGAAGTATTTGAGAGCCTTCATCGTGATTTGCTTTGGTGTGACTTGAAGCAACGTGGTATGACAAGGAGAACAATCAATATCAAAGCAGCTTTATAGCCAGGTGCAACATGCACAAATAAAGCATGACTGAATTGAGATGAGGATTTAAATGAAATACTCTGCTAGCAGTATTAATGTAGAACAGGTGGCATTCTTTAAGATGTCAAAATACTTGAATATAAAGGCCCATTAACAAAAACAAATAATATAAACAATTAAACTCTTTGCCTTTGCTAATGATTCAATATCAGAAAAGTTGAGAGATCAAAAGCATTAGTCATTCATTATATGCCTCAAAAGTAGTATGCTGAAATTTTATTTTGCTGGTGACTTAGGTCTTCAATATCCTCTCAGTCAATGTGCAAGATTATATACAAAGTCAAGCTAAAGGACTGTTGACATGACAGTGAACATGGGGTTAACAATCACATAAAAAATCAATTTTAAGAATAAAGCTAAAATTCAAGTATTGATGTAGAAGGCAAAGGAATGCAAGAGATGAGTCAACATGAATACCTTGGCAATAATATGCAAGCCACTGGGGATATCTAGGAAGAAAAAATGTCTCAAATTGGCAAGGCAACCACTGCATTTATCAGCTTAAATGAGATTAGGTCTGTGACAATCAACAATTTAAAGAACAAACTGAATTTTCAGTTCATGTTATTTGCATCTTAACAGATGGATGTGAAAGCTGGAAATCTACCAAAAGTTTAAATAGCCACCAAAGAAGTCTGATAAAACACTTAGAAAACTTAAACTTAGAAAAAAAAGAGAAGTTTTTTTTAAAATGAATGATAATTTTATCAAAATTTCAACTAAAATATCAACCAGAAAACCCCTACTTGAGCTTCCCTTGCCCTGCTATGTTAAGATGAAGTTAGTTCTTAGTCCACCTGGCATCACTGATTTTTTTAACTTTTACTTTATCACTACTCTCACAGCTTGTCAAGTAACAGTGCAGCCTCATCAGCTTTTCCTGACCTATTCTAGTCCTAGTCTAACTTCTCTGTGGGACTGCTGGCCATGATGGCTGCAAGAAATGATGGCTTAAGGAACAAAGGTCATCGATACCTTCCATACTTTCGCTAACTGAAAAATTTTAAATCGAGATAGAAATTAATATATCTAATTGTGTTTTATTACCATTAGCTTTTTAAAAGCATGTATTTTTTTTTCTTTTTTTTTTTCCTAGGGCAAGAGTGGTTTACTGTGGGTTCCTAATTTGGTAGATCAACAGGCATGTTTTGGAGAGAGACTGCAATGTACTGCCAGGAGTCAGGGACAAAGTATTCAATGATCTTATAGAGGAACTGTATGCATGCCTGCACTATTTCCTGTTCAGGCCAGTTCATGTCCATTGAGTTTTCTTGTCATTTGTTAAGCTATGCAACTTAATTAATTTTTGTTTAAAATACACGTAATGTTTTAGCTGGATGATAAAGATGTTTTATCCTTCTGTGTAAGGATTACAAATCCTTGAAGTAACTGTGTATCATAGAAGTTTTAAAATACTTTTACATTCAAAGGGAAAAAAAAAATCTCAAACCATTGATTTAAGAACTGAACATCTAAAAAAAAAAAAAAAAAGTGCTAGTTTTGCCAAAGGGTACAATATATCACTGAAAAAGATGAGTCTTTTTTTTTATCAAATTATTTAAGCAGGGAAGGCAGTTTACAAGTATAATGGAAACCATATATGATTTAATTATTCGGTTCAAATGTGAGTTAATAAATTTTCAATCCCTTTCAGTGCAGTACTCTTAAATACTTGATTATTCTAACAGCTGAGGAGATCTCATCTGTTTTTCTAATCTCAGGACTGAAGTGGCATCTTTTACTTGTAAACGGAGCGCGCGACGCAGAAAGCACCGAGCCTCAGCAAACACGTGCAGACACGTTACTCCACATTTTTACAGCAGAATCATACTACAAAATAACAGTGCTAAAGAAGTTTACATGCTAAGTGGAATGGCATTTTAATCCTTTCACTGGCTTTGAACTGTGCTTGCGTCTCAGCTGTGATATTATTAGACTGTCTAGGCAAATTAATTGCATCCTCTAGTAGGAGTCACGTAGGTACTTATCTTATTTATACATTTCTATAATTCATACAAACGATGCTTAGTCCCTTTTTTTTTTTTTTTCCCTTTTCCCTTTATTCCCCACTGCGTGCAGGAATATTGGCAAAGTGGCTGAAAGATGGCGAGAAGCCGCTCTCGCCTCCGAGGGCGAGCGAAACCCGCGAGGTAGACGCGCGTAGCTGAGCGTGTCCCCCGGCCGCGCCACGGAGCTGCCGCTGCAGCAACAATAAATAAACAAATAAAGGTTTAGTACAGGGAAAGCAGCCCGGGGCGTCGGCGCGCTCGCGGGCACCGCTCTGCCGGCTGCGGCGCC
>VZSV01000123.1:1615624-1626281 GCA_013398735.1 Nothocercus julius | reverse complement strand
CGCTCTGCACCGCGGCACGGAGCTGCCGGCGGGGAAAGCAGGAAGGGGCTCGGGCGGCAGCGCCGCGGGACACGCAGGGGGGTAGGGAAATGCAGGGTTTTTTAAATCAGGCCCCTCTCTTACGCTTAAGGTATTTATTCCCCCCCTCCCCGGGAGGAAAGCATACCTGGCAGGAATAAGCCTAGGGGAATAAGCCACTTGGCAATGGGAGCTGGAAGCGACTTCTGGACCCCGCTGCTGCTGAGTTTCCCCAGGAAGGTACTAAGGGAAGAAAATTATTTCATTTAGAAAAGCTGGTAGAGTAGAAAAGCTGGCTGGAAAAGCTGGCAGGAGGATTTTCTAAAGGAGCAAGGCTTAGGTTTAGTTAGGAATATGAAAAACACTTGGGCGGCGAAAGTTTAAGGAGTGAACATAAAAGGGAAATATACAGCTTCTAATACAGATTTGCGCTGAGTAAGGACTTGAACAAGTTAATTGGGAAGATAGTGGGCAAAATCTTGGGAAAGGATGTCAGAATTTTGGGGGAAATTGGAGAAAAATTGTCTCAGATATGAAAAGGAACCTCATTTTAAAATGAGGCCTAGGGGAAAGAAATAATGGGAACATGACAGAAGTGCTTTTTTAACGGAAAAAGCTGAAATCAAAAGCTTCTGAGAAAGACATCTGGGAAAACATTAAAATCCAACGAAAAGTCTTTGGAAATGAGATATGTTTATTTTATGTTTATTTTTATTATACGAATTGTCTAGACCTGGAGATCAACCAGTAATGCACAAAAACTGATGTACCTTGTCGGAAAGTTGTGGAAAAGTGCTAAGAGAAGACAATAGAAAACAGAACATAAGTGGATCGTTGACTTGCTCACATCTTCCTGGTGCTATTTCTCTGATGACTGCAAAATTCCTGTCCTGGGGAGCTATGCATAGCTTTGCTATGTGGATAGCAGATAACATTAGAAACCCACATCCTGAGATCTTACTGCTTTATTTTGGCAGCAAATGAAACTGCACAGGAGAAACTTGATAAATTATTGAATATGCTTTGGACTGCTTTTTTCAGCAAACCAGAAAAGGCTAAGGAGGAACAACACTTGATACAGAACAGTGTATCTGCGCCAGTTGGAGGATGTTGGAAAGGCCAAAATGTGAGAGTTAAAATTGAAACTCCATTAAGAGGTACAACAAAGCAAGGAAATAGAGGTTTTATAGACATCTGAAAGGGAGAGAAAAAGATTCTGAGACAACTACCTGGAAAGTATTGCCAACCCGAAGGAGCAACTGTGATAGAGGCTGTCATGCCCATGCCCTGTGATAGAGGCTGTCATGTCACATATGTTGCTCGTGTACAGCAACATACATGTGACTATGGAGTGTACTGCATTGCTACTCAAAGCTAGAGGACAACTATCATCTATACTATAGCCATCTCATATCAAGTTGGGTCTTGTAGAACACAGCAAAACAGAGCACTTATTTAAAGGAAGTTCAGGGGGTTTACAACCCCTAGCTTATTCATCCACCCAAAGGGAAGGTAGCACTTCTTCAAAAAAAAAAAAAAAAAGGGGGGGGGGGGCAAAAAATGCAAGGAAAACCTTAAGAGAAACTCAAAAGTGAGGCAGTTATAGAAGTGTAGAGGGCAGGAGAAGAAAAGGCATGATATAAATAAAAAAGAGAAAACAATAAACTGTATGAAGTAAACTTCCTGAACATGTGGGTCAACAAAGCAATTCAACAATATTTGCAATCAGTCATAATGACAGTCATGCACAACAGGAGATATCCCTTACATTTAGTTCTGGCATGGGCTTCCTGTATACATGTAAGTTTGTTTGTTATTGTTTTATGAAGTTGTTAATATTTCTGTTACAATTCTTCAAATGGCTCTTGAAAAAGAAATGTGCTGTACAAGGGCAGTGAAGCTCATTCTAAGTGCGACCCTTCATACATATCATTCATAATCAATTACTCTTCTGTATCTATCAGTTTGGCAGCATGTAAAGGAGAAAGCATGTAAAGTCTGAGCATGAAGATCCTACAAAACTCAGGTTGAGAGAGACTATAGATATACAGGATATTCCAAACATTTATTGGTGTTTATATTAATGGATTAATAAGGAACTAGTGGGAGAAATAAACAGATCGACAAACAGCTGTCAACATATTAGCTAAAATGTTGCAATTGTCTACCAAGTAGTGGCTATGATATCAATGTTATATTGACGGCTGTAAAATCTGAGTGTATTATAAAAATGGAATTGGTAATTCAGTTACCTTCATTTTGTGCATTAAAGTTTTAAGTGTATTTAGTAAATGTTAAGAAGTCTGTACTGTTTCTGGAAAAGGACAGAATACGTAAATCGCATTGTTACTTCACAGATGTTTTCCTTTAGGTTTCTAGAGATGGGCTCAAGAGACACCCTTGACTTTCTTCTGTACAGCTAGGTCCTGGTGCTGAACTTTGAGCAAGCTCATGGTAAAGCAATACTTCAGGAAGTTAACCTCTTGACAAAGGTAAGGAGTTTTTTGTTAAGAAGTTTGACCTTTGAATGACAGGTGACTGTTGCAAGCATGACTTCAGAGAGTGGAGTACATTGTATTGAGATGACGAGTTCGGTTCCTATTTGTAAGGAAACTGGCCCGCCAAAGACTGAATGGCGTAGGAAATAGGGTAATTAAAATAGATCAGAAGAAACTTAGAAGAAGAGAGGATCAACACTGTAATTAAAAAGGGATTGTAGTGGAAAATGTTAGAAGCAACATTCGTTACTTTGGTGAAAGAGTGGTACATAACACCACATCCTTAATCACGTTAGTGTAATGGATGATTAGCATAATAAAAGGCAACTGTAAATAAGTACTACTGGACATAGTGTCATCTTGTGAAGTGGGGAGCATTGTGATCTGAAATTGTGGAGCTAGCTGCATATCCAGCATGGAAAACGCAGAATTGTCCTCATATTCTGGGTGCACATATGGTCTCCTTTACTCTGGCCAGGGTATGTGGATTACAGTGCTAGTAATTGTTACAGTGTTAGTTGTTTTGAATTTTTATTTGTCTTGAATTTAAGAATTAATTAGTTATTTACTGTTTTGAGATACGATCGGAGATGTACTAAGAATCTGAGATTTGTCCTGTCCTCTGGGATTTAGCTGAACGATCTCATTAGATTCAGAGCCACTGCAGCGAGTCTAGAAATGTGCAGATGATAAACATAATGCAGAATTTTAATTATTGTTTACTGTTAATTAAAGTGCTATTTCTGTTTGTTTTGCCTCCCTCTGGCATCTTCGAGTCCTAATTAATTCTTAACTGTGGGCAGTGGGAATAGGACTGGCAGCAACACACACCTCAAACAGTCCAGCAGCACCTATGGCTCTACAGGCTGTAGTACTGCAGCAGCGAAGATCAAATTCTTGAGTAGTTAGATAAAGATGGCTATTGTTGTTGTTGCCAAGATTATTTTTTATCATGTTGTCAACATATTAATGTACAAACATGCAGGTAGGGTATAGAACTCATAAAACTCATAAAACAGTGTCAAATTTGTACACCCATGAAATTAGAGCGCTAAAGATGGAAAGTATAGAAAAATGTTGAAGGGGAGTCAGGGTTCACTTGATAGATTAAGAAACTGGCTGGCACTGTTTCTTTTCATGAACTACTGTGACATTATGATGCTGATAAGGAAAATCTGTGAGCAAATATGCTTAATTGATGTGGTTCAAGGAGTGGCTAACTATTTGGCACATTTGTGTGGAGGTGGCATTCAGGTGCATAACTGGATCGTGGTTGATTTTTTTTTTTTTTTTTTTTCCTTTCCTGTAATGTTACAGTTGTTTCAGAATACAGTGAGTTTTTTTGGCTTAGAAGTGCTGCTGTAATTGGTTTCTAGAGCCTTCCTGACTTGACCTAATTGGACATTCTGAAAGGCTGCCAAAATACAAAGTAGGGTTTTGCCAGTTTTCTGTCAATGATTAATAAAGCTCATTGGAGAATCAATTAGAGCTCTGAAAATAACATCTTGAACTGGAAATGTTATAAAACCAATGAGTGCTTTTTCATTAGTGGGTATTTTCAATGTTGAATGATGAAATATGGCACTGTAATTAGCAATAAATATACTTTTTTTTTTTTTTTTTTTTCCAAGAGAACCTTCTCCCTTCAGATGACCATGATGTTGCAGTGGTAATTCTATAGTCAGAGTTGAGAAGTGTTTTCTGTTTTGCAGAGACATTTTTGGCCAAATTCAATTTGTTGGTTTAAAAAAGGCATTACACCATTAAAAAGTGGTTTTAGCAGGTAAGAATTTTTGAGGTTTATTTTGTTTTCACAGAGAGTGTTACGTGCCAACTCTCTAAAAAGTTAGTCTTTGCAAAGAACAAGTAACTGCTCTTGATGTGTTTGAAGATGTAGGGAATTGGAAAAAAATGAAGTGATATATTTAGAGGGAGGAAAATCAGGAGGTGTATCCCATCATCGGTTCCTATTCATCCTCAATTCCGTCCTGAATTCTTATTATAGACAATTAAAAAGTAAGTGTCAGTTGTTCAGCCTGTTTCTGCACCTTTCCAATTTGTTTATTGCCCTGGTACTAAGTGTAAATTTGATGGATAGGTTTTTCTGAAGGAAGAAGGCTGACTAGAGTGGATAAGTTAATGAGCAAGAGGTTCCTGCATGTTGGAATTAGCTGCTTATCTGTCTCATCCATTGCTTGTTTGCTCATGTTTTGCTCATTCAAATGTCTCCTAAAGAAATGTGATATCCTGCTATTACAGTAGCTCCAGTTTCCAGTTTGTTCCAGGAGTGCAGAGCCGTGGGTCTGAGCACACCAGGTAGGATCTGTAGGTGTTTACAAAATACTTGTCAGTGCATTCAGGTTACAATTACAATTAGCTTGTTAATTTTTATGTTATTGGACTTTGCCTGGTTGGGTAAATATTAAAAAAAAAAAAAAAAAAAAAAAAAAAAAAAGGTGTAGCCTTGAATTATACTTATACTCTTTTCTGCACAGTGAATTCTGAGGGGAAGTGATTACATTTGTCTGTCTTTCATGCCTCCCTGATGCCACTTTTCAGATAGTACTTTCCACCAATGTACGAGCACACTAAGTGCTGTGCTAGGACTTGTTATGCTTACTCTTTAGAAGTAAAGCAAGAGCTTTTATTAAAGTATTTCCCTCTGCAGTGATTTACAAATGTTTGGTAAGAGTGCCACAGTGCTTCAGCGAGTAAGGTCCTTTGAAAAGCCGAGTTTTGATTAAAGCAGGATTCCTCCGTGGCAGGTGCTGCAGAGCTTTGTAAAGCTGAGCTCCAGAGCATCTTCTAGGATTCTTGATGGAGCAGGTGTTCCTGGGGAAGGAACTGCTCCCCCTTTAAACACTATTAGCATAAATATCACAACACGAAGCCCATAAAAACAGTCAGAGACTCTTTCTTCTTCTAAGTCAGGCAGATCTGGTCTAAACTGGCATTTACTGAAGTATGACTTGTTGGAACTCTGCCAGTGCTATATACTACACTGAGCAGGTATGTATGTGCTACATTTGCAGCGAAAAATGACAACAGCTGTTCTAAAATAATAGAATTATAGCGTTATACCATTATAGCATTACTGCTGGCACCACAGTAATATTTCTCTTCCATATCTTTGAAGAGAACTTAGAAACTAAAATGCTTCAGTGAAGCTCTGTATAGGTCCAGAAATCCAACTGTTACTGGATTCATGATGATAAAGTGACATCATTGATTCCCAATTTTAGACCGGCTAGAATAAAGGTTAGCAAAGTATTGGTAAAGCAAGAGGCATAGAATGAAATAAAAAGATGATAGTTTATTATTTTACATGTTCTTACTTGCTAAAATGAGTACATATAATGATCTTTGCCAGAGAAGGGTAACTATGCTTCGAAGCTCTGTTCTTGGTTTAGTAGAAAAGTGGAATCCCAATCCAGAATTTTTATTTCCTTTACTTAGATGTGGAGGCTGTCTCCCAGGATCTCCAAATTTCTTGCTGTGTTTTCAATACTAATGCTCAATTATGAAGAACAAGTTCATTTTGACTATGACAAGCTGCACATTCCCTCAGTTAATGCACCACCCACCTGGTAGTTGAGCTCCATATGGTCTCAGATTGGGAATGAGGGAACTTGCAAATCTCTTGCTGCTGTCAGGTCTCCAGAATCAAATCTTTCCCCAGTGAGTTTTAGCTTCCCCTCAAAGTAACCCAGTTGCAATTATTACAGTTGCAGGAACTTTTCCAAGCCCTGATCTTTTAACTGAAACCACAGCAGTTTGGGACAACAGGTCTGGTTTCAATAGGACTTCTAGCCAGTCTGTAAAGGGACAACATTCATCTTCCCACTCTACCTTCCTATAGAGCTGCATTCAGTTTTGCTTTGATTCTTCTCAGAAGAGATGTCCTCTATCCATCATTAAAGGGGGGCTGTCCAAAGTGCTTTGGTGTTGTCACGCCTATTTCAAACTGAGAGATTGTTCTGCAGGTGAGTTTAATCCTATTTTTTCATGTCCAGAAGACTGTCCTCGTTGGTGACATCTCCCCCTTTGGCTGTTCCATTCATTGGGATGGGAAAGCTACAGATCCGAATTAATGAGTCAGTCATTTGTCATCTACATCACTAATACTAATTTACTAACTTATGTGGAATTGCTTCTGCTGTCTATTTTTGGGAAACCCAGAATATGTAAAATCTTTTTTTTTTTCCTGAGGTTTTGAAGACCCGGATCATAAATTTTTTCATCACAGATGGCATCATAATATAGCAATATGACCTTGTCTTTAGAACATAAAATACAGGAACCACCATTTTTGTTTGCACCCGAAGCCCATATAGCCCGATTGCCTTCCACTGACTGCCTGGTGGAGGATGCATACAGAAAGACTGGAAGAAATATCACAAGTGTAGAATTTCAGAACTGCTGGCAGGCAGAGATTGTGGGAATTTCCTGAGACAGAGATTTCACTGGATTGCATCATTATGTTTACTAGCCATCAATAGACCTATCGACCATAAATTTTCTGATCTGTTTTGAACTTTCTTGAACCTCCACATCATCCTTTGGTAGCAGGCCAAATAGGCTCTTTTATTAAACTGGCGTTGCAATAAAGAGGAGAATATGCACAAATTCCTATTTAGTCTGGAAGTCTGCTGCAGCATTCTGCTGTAGGAAGACTGAGACTATTTTCTCAAATACTTTGTAGTTGCAATGTAGAAATGCAAACTTTAGAAATGATTTTTAGTGTTAACTTAATCTTGCTGCTTCTTTCTCATTATATTTTTTCTTGTTTTTGTTATCTGGTTCTGTGGACCAAGCACGAATATTCTACTTGCCTTGTGTATCCTTGCATAACTTGAAAAAAATCCCCTGCTGAGTTTTAGCGTGCAAGTTCAAAAATGGATATTTGCTGAACTATGTGGCTGAACTATTAGACTGTGCCTCTAGATTTGTTTCTTTCTCCTTTACTTTCCTTCTTGTTATTTAGGTTATTTTTATTATTTGTCTCAGTTTTCATTTGTTTAATTTCTGTTCTCACACACACGCTGTGGTTCCCCTTGAATTCTGATGATGAAATGGAATTGGATCTCTGTGCAAAACCAAAATGTTATTACATTAAGTTACTTTTAGGTTGCCCAGAACATATTACATTGTATGGTAAACTGAAAATAGAAAATGAAAAGAATGACAGTAAAACAATATAATGTACTAGTATTTTAGTATCAAAATTTGCAGTAAAAGAGTAATTAGCCTGGGCAAACACTACAGGATGTTGACCAGATACCTTCAGTTAACACCAAGATGTTTCAAAGTCTTTCATAGCATTTTGAGCAGATTGGCATCAACTATTATTGACAGTAAATTTAAATTAAAGTTACTGTATCAATTTACTGCCTGATAGCTTATATTGTGTGAGTGAATAAGCACTGGTAATCCATGATTTAAAGATGGCTCCATATGGGATGCTTTGCTGCTGTGCTGAGTCATTACAGGTAGTCCAAAACATTCAGGGGGAAGGAAGAATAAAAACAATGGAAGTAAAGAATAAGAGGGAAAACTGCAAGTTGATGGTAAATGCAAGGCATGACTTACGATCAGAAAGCCCAGCTGAACTAGACTTCTTTCCCATCCTCCCAGCCCCAGAGGTATAGAAGCCCGACAAAATATATTTAAAGTATTTATTTGTAAGTATCTATAAGTACATTTGGAGCAAGAAGGAATAAAAAGCCTCAAGGTGCCAATGTGCCAAGTTATCTCTTTCTGTTGACATGAGGAAAAAAAATACTGCTCCCTTGACAAGGACCTCGTGCCCTGACGGATTTACAGATCCTCTCGCAGCTCATCTGAGCGCTGGATTCGGTCACACGCTCTCCCGGTCCAGCTCGCGGTGTCACTTGATGAGGTCAGAGTCTCCACTTGCTTTTTTTTTTTTTTTTTTTTTTTTTTTATTGGAATAAGTTTCTGACTCTCACGTTTGCAGGGGCCGGGGGGAAGACCCAAGAGCAAGTGATGCAGTGTGAGCTTGTGCCTGCAGACAGCCTGAAGTGCTGTCCTAAGGGAGGAGGGAAAGGTGCCCCTGGATTTCCTGGCTGCCCAGGTGTCCGCTGCCTTGCTCTCTAGAGCCCAGGTAGCGCAGACACTGCAGGGATACGGAGGCTATTTTCCGTGCCTTACCGTTGGATTGAACTCCTCCCTCACAGCCTCTGTGAAAGTATCCTTGTGAGTGCACAGTAGGCACAGGGCACCCACCCAAGGGGACAGGGCTGTTAATCATTGGGCAAGCAGTTTCCTTCAGACTCCTGCAGGGAACAGGAGAATCTCTCTTGCTGCTGTAGGCTGAGCAAGGAACTCTGTGCTGCAGCTACTGCCCTGGGCTGGTCGATAGCAGTCCCAAGCAGAGAGTGGCATTTCAGGCACTGGGTAGGGGGGCATTGACAGCAGCCTCAGCCTCTTGGAAGGCTTAGGGTCCTGGATTGCCTAAATCTGGGGCCATCTCCTTCACGTATCTCCAGACTACACGCTGGATTTGGAGGGTGAGATTGCACTAGGCTCAGCCTCTGGATTTGTTACCAAAATGCTCTTGAGGTACCTTCTGTCCCTTTCCTCACTTCTCCCGGTCCAGATGCAGTATCACATCAAGTGGGTGGAAGGGAGGCTGTGGCCACATGGAAACCAAAATTATCTGTCCTGCCGTGTGCTGTGGTAGAATACAAACTACATGGAGAGTAGCGATACTGTTTTATCTCTTCCTCGTGTTTTGTCTTTTGCTGGGAATCAGCATTAAAATTACAGAGCTGTACCTCTTGAGTATCAACAAATATGTAATGCTGCTGTCAGTGCTGTGGATGATGTTTGATGCGAAGAGGATGACGACGCATTTTAAGACTCCTATTCCCACCATCACATGACTTTGTGCCCCTACGTTTGAGGCATTTCAGAGCAGCGCATCAGCACTCCGCTAGCTCATTTTGTGCTCTGTGTTCAGCCGAACGTATTTATGACATGGTGAGTGAAGAATGAAGTTTTAACTCGTGTCCTTAAATAACCCTTAAGCGAGGGGATTAACTGCCTGCCACGTTCTTATACTAAGTATTATTAATCACTTAACATATTTTCATTTTTTTAAAAAAGGCTTTTGTTTTCTTAGTGCGTCAGTACACAATTTTGTTTGAAACCATGTGTTTTTGAGGGTCTGCTGGCAAGATACTGGTTACTGGTTACCAGTAATGGCGTCAGACTGACAAGGGATCTGACATACCACTTTTTTTGTGTGTGAAGGAAAAACATGCTGATGGGCTGCAGCTCAGTTATCAAGGTTCACTCTTTCTCCACAAACCTGTCTTCCTGGCTGCGGTAGAGTTAAAAAAATAATTACAAGTTTTTCAAAGGATCACCCACATACACATGGTATGAGAGCTCTTTTCTTTGTTGGTTTCATTTTATTTGTACATGACTCACTCTTGGCAAAATGAGTGAGCCTCATGAGCCTGTAAAAATTCTGTTTGGATTAAATGATTTGCATTAAATGATTTATCACTGCAAGAAGGGTTTAATATTCCCTGTAATTCCTTAAGGAAAAAACAAACCTATCTTATTCTTTCAAGGAGCTATTGGTTTCACGCCTGCTCCTTCAGACGCCATCTTCCCCGCTCAGGTTGATGGCAGCGAGCGAGACAGGAGGTAGATCTGCTGTCATCCCTTCTCCTGGCTCATGAATTAGAGATCACCCGTGGGGCTGCACCGCCATCCTCTCCAGCACAGCCTCCCGCGTGCCGGTGAACGCGGGCGAGCGGGCGGCCCCCCGAAACAGCCTTGCTCGATACGCGTGTGGAGGGGCCCGTGTCCGGCCCCGTGCCCGCGTTTCTCGCGGAGGGGACGCCCTCACAGATCCTGTTCCCGCCGTGGGCCTGTCACCCCTCCCAGCCTGGGCTGCCGAGGCCTCGTGAGGCCGCCGTGGTCCGTGCCGCTGGGCGCCCCCGGGCCCGAGGAGGGTCCCCAGGGCGGCGGGGTGCACGAGGGGCTGCCGAACACCCTGTGACTCGGTGTTCGCGCACAGCTGGCGTCGCTTCCCCGCTCCCCATCAAGCGGCCGCCGGGGGCTGCCGGCCTTCACCGTGGCTCGTGGGTGCCCTCCCCTCCTCCTCC
>VZSV01000123.1:1571581-1608073 GCA_013398735.1 Nothocercus julius | reverse complement strand
TCCTAATGCACCCCAGGATCCCATTGGCCTTCTTGGCCACGAGGGCACTGCTGCCTCATGGGCAACTTGTCATCCACCATGACGCCCAGGTCCCTCTCTGCAGAGCTGCTCTCCAGCAGGTCAGTCCCCAGCCTGTACTGGTGACTGGGGTTATTCCTCCCCAGGTGCAGGACCTTGCACTTGCCCTCTTTGAACTTCATGAGATTTCTCACAGCCCAGCTGTCCAGCCTGTCCAGGTCCCTCTGGATGGCAGCGCAGCCCTCTGGGCTGTCAGCTACTCCTCCCAGTTTGGTATCATCAGCAAACTTGCTGCGGGAGCACTCCATCCCTTCATCCAGGTCATTGATGAATAAATTGAACAGGACTGGGCCAAGGACTGACCCCTGGGGACACCGCTAACCACAGGCCTCCAACTCGACTCTGCACCACTGATCACCACCCTCTGAGCCCTGCCCTCCAGCCAATTCCTAATCCACCTGTCCACTCATCTATCCCACACTTGCGGAGCTTGCCCAGGAGGACAAGAGTTGTGAGGGACAGTGTCAGAAGCCTTGTTGAAGTCCAGATAGATGACACCCACCGCTCTCCCCTCGTCTATCCAGCTGGTCATTCCATCATAGAAGGCGATCAGGTTAGTCAAGCAGGATTTCCCCTTGGTGAATCCATGCTGACTACTCCTGAGCACCTTCTTGTCCTCCACATGTTTGGAGACAACTGCCAGGATGAGCTGTTCCATCACTTTTCCGGGGATGGAGGTGAGGCTCACTGGCCTGTAGTTGCCTGGGTCCTCCTTCTTGCCTTTTTTGAAGACTGGCATGACATTGGCCTTCTTCCAGTCCTCTGGCACCTTCCCTGTTCTGCATTTTGATGATGATGGAGAGTGGCTTAGCTATGACATCTGCCAGCTCCTGCAGCACTCTCGGGTGTATCCCATCAGGGCCCATGGATGGGTTGTGGATGTCAAGTTTCCCTAGGTGTTCTTGTCCGCAGAAGGGGTAAATCAGTGACAAGTTCTGCTTGCCATTGTGTGTATAAGATCCTTTGCTCTCGTTTTCTCATCCTTTTGCATTTCTGAATGGGTTTTGTTTTGTCCCCACTGCTCCAGCCTCTTGGAGTTGTGTATGTGACCACTGGCTTGCTTCATGGAGACTTTGGTGAAAAGCTGATCTGAAAGCCCCCCAAAATGTATAAGCTTCTTTTTTTGGCAAATCAGTTGATGAGCAAAATGTTGTGATGGCTGCTGTCCTCATTTCCATTGAACTGTGGGAGAACCCAGACACTACTTGTTAGTCAGACATGTGCTGAATTTGTTTTGTGGGAAGCCCATTTCCTTTCATCCTGTGCCCAGGGAAAGCGAATCTCTGCCCTGTTGCCACTCTCATAGTGGGATGTGAGGGATGTGCTTGCAGCTGCTCTCACCCTAACCTTTCTGATTGGTGGATTGTGGGAATGTGGCCTGTGAGGCTGAAGGGGCTTTTACTGGGATCCCTTCAGGAGGACTTGTATCAAAGCACTCTGATTTTTGTGAAGGTAGAAGTGCTTTTTCTGTTTGGAAATTAGTCATAGAGGAAAATGCAGTGATCTGGATCCCAACTGAGGAGACTCTGACAGCATCTTCCCTTTGGAGCTGTTCTCACAGAATCACAGAATGGTTGAGGTTGGAAGGGACCTCTAGAGATCATCTAGTCCAACCCCCCTGCTCAAGCAGGGTCACCCAGAGCACGTGGCACAGGGTGGGGTCCAGGCGGGTCTGGAAGATCTCCAGAGAAGGAGACTCCACAACCTCTCTGGGCAGCCTGTGCCAGGGCTCTGTCACCCTCACAGTAAAGAAGTTCTTCCTCATGGAGATGGAACTTCCGATGTTTCAACTTGTACCCATTACCCCTTGTCCTGTCACCGGCCACCATGGAGAAGAGCCTGACCCCATCCTCCCTACATTCAACCCTCTTTCTCCTACATTCTCCTCCTGTTCTCCCCTGCCCTACCTTCAGCAAGGTGGATATGGCTGGTTGTTTTGGCTTGGGATTTTGGGAGGGGCACAGTTAGACCATGCTGCTTCCCTTCTACAAGACTCTGGTCCAGGGGCTGAAAATGGAGGAGCAAGTGCCCTGACCGAGCTCGCTGCTCGCTCCTGGCCTCTCGTCCTTGGTCCTAGCATGTCGCAATCCGCCTGACGGGAGCGAGGAGGCCATTGGTGCACAGACACCATGGCCAGCAAATTCCTGCAGATCTGAGCAGTTTGTGTTTGTGCAGCCAAGACCATACTCCAGCCTTCTGATGCTGCATTGGCTGGGCTTCTTTATAGTGCCTGCTGTGTGGCATGGAAGTGATACGAATGTTTTCAGACAATTTGAGATCTTCTGAAATGCCTGTTAGCTGAGAAATTCAGGAATCTGAGTGAAACAAGATTCTACCCACCCCCCTCAATTGTAGTATTTTCTGTGGAGCATAAATAAATTTCAGTAGCTGCGCCTCGCTTGCCAGATTACTGGGCCTGTTCCAAGGGATAGGACTAGAGTAGTTTGAAGCAGAACAGGCTGAAATTCTGTGTATAAACAGATGAAGCGATTTTGTCTAGCTACTTCTACAGAAACAGCGAGACCTTTTTTGACTGAAACTTCCTGAAAAAGTTCATCTTGAGATGGGCAATCTGATATGGGATTTTTTTCAGTTTGCGTGGTTAGAGATGAGTGAAGCACTAAGTAATTTAAGATAAAGTCATGTAATGGGAAGTGAGCACACTTTACAAACAGGCCGGGTTGCCTGGCTGGCCCAGGGAATCGATGCAATTCTGAACTCATACCGAAGTGGCAGAGAGCAAATCGTTCTTTTCTCTGCATGAACGACTTCAGCCGCACTGTAACTCCAGAAAGTGCCCTGTATGTGTCTTCCATGCACATGAGGGAGTTGCTAGTGTGCTTAAAACCTGAACCACGCTCTGGCCATTGCACATATGGAGCCAGTGCTCAGGACCAAAGCCTTTGATCGTGCATACTTAGTCAGATGGGCAGAAAAAGGAGGTAGGACTTGCAGTTTAGAAGATATTTTCTGATCATACTCCGCTGACAGGAATGTGAGCGTAAAAAGCCCCATTTACATAAGCAAACCACCCGGTAAACTCTTGCCCTCTGCTCTCCCTCGACCTTTGCTGCCCAGCTTTGCTTCCAGAGCTTTTCCAGAGATCTCTTTCTAGCGTTGCTGGTGCCTCTCTCCAGAGCAAAACCAAAAGTCCGAAGGCAAGCCAATGGTGCAGTTGTGGACAGGAGTTTTTCCCTCTCCTGTTCCGCTCTTCCTCGTGAGGCAGCCCTATGGGAACTGGTGTGGGCTTGGGCTGGTGGTGAAGGCATGTACCAAGCATCTCCTTACTTCTAGCTTGAGACCTTCTGCCAATAGCAGGTGAAAATTCATGCCCCTGAGATCTCATCAATATAACCCCTACTCTGCAGCAGTACTGCAAGCTGACTTCCTCCTAGAGCATAACGTGCAATGAGACATGAGGTTTGGACTCTGCGTTGGGCTGTTCCACTCCACGCCAAGTTAGGACTTGAGCTCTTAAAAACATGTCGGTGTAGACAGAGTTGTAGTGCGTTTTGATGGTCATAACCCTGCAGCTGAATTAATTAATTGATGGTACAGGAAAGATATTTAAGGCAAACCTTTAAAGCTCTTAATTCCAGACGAACAAAGGCAAATCTGCAATCGGAATCTTCCATTTTGTTGCTAAGTGCTTCCTGGTCTATCATTTCTAATATCATCAATATTTCTTTAAGCCTCATTCCTTTAAATAGCTTTGGATGAGTGAAATATCCCGTACAGTTGCAAAGGTCTCCCAAAGCCAGTGAAAGCCCTCTGTGAACATGGGGTAGCTGAAATTCCTGGGATTGGACGGTGTTTGCTCTGTGAAGTCTAATCTAAAAGAACTTGAAACAACTTGATAATCAGGATTGTGAAAACCTTGGTAGATTTTGTTTCTTAAGAGAAAAGCTTTTAAAACCAGAAAAGGCAGCATCCAGGCAGAATTTGAGAGAATCAACTTGGTGGGTATTGCAAGGCTTTAGAAGGAATAGGGCTAAGATTTGGCCTACTGCTGTGTGAAGGTTAAAAGCTGCAATCTCTGTTCGGAGATCCAAATTTCACAACGTCTGAGTGATGGTGTAATAGGAAGAAGGGTGTGGGCAAAACTACAGGGCGACATATGAGTAATTCAAGACCTCACCTGTTTTCCCATCTGGAAACCAGGGCTAACTGAGGAAGGCAGATGGACAGATGAGAAGTTGCAGTTCAAATGCTTCCTTTTGCTGAGCTGAGCTTTTATCTTTATTGAGGATAATCCTTAGGGTTTCGCGAGTGTTGTATGCTTCTTGTCTTTTGAATGGATATTTTTAAATTGGGTCTACAGAAGGTGATGTTTGGTGTTACTCCTTTTATACACAGTTTCAGAATAGCAAACTTAAGCTACTAGGCAGATAAAGTGAGAGGATGCCAGCAGTCTTGCTTTACCTGGATGTGTTTTGTTCAGTAATGGTCCTCACAGTGAGTGACTTAGCTTTCAATAATATAAAAGGGGTGGAATTACTGTCTCACTTCAGTGTTTAAAAAAAAAAAATAAAATAAAAATCTTCCTGAGTATCAGAAACACATCATTTTAAATATTGCCCCAAAATGAAGTGTCAGAGAAAAAAAAAAATAGTTCGACAAAGATTTTTGAAATGAGTCAGTGTTGCATATCTTTAAACAATACATGTTTTTCTGCAGTGTTTGGAAATCAGGAGTCAGAATCCCAAAATGAAACTTAGAATAGTCCGGCTGAGACTGGTTTCAGTTGTTCTTACTGCTTGAGAAATGCAAAAATAAAGCTAGGTGATGTAAGTGAAATGAAGCTTCATATTTTCCAAAGTTCAACAATTTTGTGAGCATAAAGATCTGCTTACAATATACTTTTAAGCTGGAAATAATTTTATCTACAGTACTAAATCTGAAAGTTATCAGTGTACCAGCCATCTACATCTGTATATATGTCAAGCCTAATATCTTGATTTAAGGATTAAAATACATAAGCTTTCCCTTGTTTCTTCAGGCTTCTGCAATATTCTTTTTATATATATATATATATATATATATTTTTTTTTTTTCTCCTCCTCTTCCCCCTCCCCCTGCAGCATGGAATCTCACTAGTGAATTTGGTTGGGTTTCCTGTGTACTGATTTCCTTATCAAAACTTAGTACAAATCCTATTCATATGACTTTTTATGTCAGTTATCCAGTTAGTATTAGTATTTAAAAACTTCATGATCTTCCCTTTTTAATCCAATCTAATGTTTTCTAATCAGTATACTATATTAATTCATTATTTCTTAAAGTGAAATACAGTACCTATTTTTATTTATTTTCAATATTATATGGATCAATAGCTGAATTTCTGGTAGCATGCATGATATTTTTGAGCTAATAATTTTATTTTCTGTCAAAAAGCTTGTTTTCCCATTTATGCTTCTGTTGCAGTCACCCCATCAATAAAAAATGTTATCAGTTTGGCTCACATAAAAAGGTTGGGATGTTATTAGGGTGTTTCGGCCTTGATGTTCCTGTAAGAGGTTAAATGTTTTGAATGGGCTGTGTTGTCAGCAAAATCTGGTCTTCTCCTAGAACAGATAGGGAAAGTATGTGTTTAGTTTGAAAAAAACATATTGGAGGAAGTAATCAGTAAAGCAAAGAGAGATGTAGTAATAGTAAGGGGGGGAAAAAAAATAACCACACACACTAAACCACAAAATTAAGCAATGCATTGTCATGCAGAACACTGTCTCTTTGCTGATAAAATTTATGGCTGTAAGTAGAGATCATTACATCACTGTACAGAAATCGTAGTTTTTCACAGAGTTGTACCATCTTCCTATGGCCCATACATGACCAGTCCTAGAACACTATGTTCCTTTCTGTGTACTGCTCGTAATTTTTTACCCAGAAGAGATTAAACAAGAGAGTTCAGAGAGGAGTCAGAAATGTAATAAAGGGAGTGAGGAAATGACATTAGCAAGACTGAAGGCTTTCCCTGTAAGTATATTGAGCATGTGTGCCTAAATTGTCTGCCGGTATTTGTAAAGAGGAACAGCAAAATGAGAAAGGCTTTTATTTATTTTTTTAAATCTTAATAAAGTAATCTGATATACGGAGAAATCAAATTACTATTTTCATCTGCATGTGAGAGGTGTTAGTGCTTTGGAAATGCTGAACAGGAATCCCTTAAATCTAAGTTGTTTAAAGTACCAGCAGCAATGTAATATGGAATGATACTACATTGTAGTATGACGAATAGGTAACTTTTAAGTCCCCTCTTGTGTGATTATTTTTAGTAATTGTGATGTGTTCTGCTTTTATGTGATAAATGTTAGGTCTGTGGCAACAGTGAGAAGACTGACCATTTACATCATGAGAAGAAATAAAGGAAAATACAGTGAAGAATTGTGTCATTTTTCTGAATGGGACAATTGAAATAATACAAAATATAGCAAAAAAATAGGATTCTGTTTTATTTGCCTGGTTTAGGTACATAGAATCTCAGAAGTATCATGTGTCATTTTAGTTTTTATTTTGTTTCTCTTTTGAGCTCAAGACTGTGTCAGTGAAAGTGCCACTATTCTAGCAGAAGTGTTCAGGTTGCACTGTCTTATTCTTCCTTTTTCTTTCTTTATGGTAGGATTTTAAGTGTTGAGGATTGTTAGGGATTCCTGTCATCTATTCTATAATGATCATTGGCAACTAAAGCTATCAAGTGCCTTTTCAGTAACCTTAACAATTGTCAGTCAGCCAAAAAACGACTAGCATCCCTTAAAATTATAGGTTACGTTGCATGTGACCCTGATACATGAGTGTAAGTGTCTGTAATTTCAGAAACTTGTAGGACAGGTTGAGAGATCCATTCTGTCCTTTGCCATTTAGATAGCTGCCTGCAAAGGCTATTTGAAATGTTAACACCATTTCTAGAAACTTGTGACTTAAAATCACATTATCTCTAAAACTTGAACTGATAACAATATATAGGCTGTGGATTGATGAAAGAGTGAGACATCATGTGTCAAGACCACTAAGGTTGGAGAAAAGCACAGGGAAGAATGGGACAAAAGCCCTGCTGGCCCTCATTAGGATGGGGAACATGTTCCCCTAGTTGCCTGGTGTGACAGATGTGCAGCCCTTCCTGTGTGTTGCTCTATCCAGCCTTGAACAGAGATGCCAGTCATAGCTGTAATGATAAAATTTCGGTGCTTGGACCAACTAGTCAAAGAAATCTCAAGTGAGTATTTTCTACTCGTGTTTTTTCTTTTTTTTTTCTTTTTTTTTTTTTTTTCCCAACTATATCCTGGCTTTGTTAAACATAGAATTTAGCATGTCAAGAAAATTAGTCCTAACATTTGGACAACTTTCATTTCCCTTGTCATTCTTTATCGTCTTCCGATACAGCTATGCTCATAAACAAATCAGGTTAATTGCATGGCTTTCCTATCTTCAAATAATTCAAAGCAGGCAAAGTTGATTTTCCTTATATTCGTGACATGATGGTCCGTTTTTATCTTTTTTCCGAAGAGTGCAGATTTATGTGCTGTTTTAGCCTTCACAAGCGGACACTTCAGAAGGTTAGAGGAAGAGGTGAAGCTGCAGCAGAATATGCTTATGACCTTTAACTCTTGTAGTTGTTGTGAGCCACTGTTCCGATATCTGCAAACATGCCGCAGGAATCACTAGCTTCCCTTTCAGTTTTCGTCTAAAACCGCTGATGAGTTTTGCAGATGTCTGAGATGCTATTCAGCATGTCTGGGAGCAATGGTTCCAGTCAAACTCCTTATAGACAAAAGGCGTTTTGAATGGACATGGTATAAGTGTATTTTGATAACTTGCATTCTCTCTTTGTGCAGATTAAGTTTTGGAGCCCAACTATGAAGTTAGAAAAGTCCAAGGGAGCATTAGAAATAAAGTGTATATGTAAAGAAGCAATAATGAAGGGGAGGGTATTTCACCACAAGCAGTTTTTGTCTGGAGATGAATTCCCCAAGAGTTAATTCTTGAAGTATGAAACAGCATATGTGCCAGGAAGTCTTCTGATAACATGTAATACAAATGAAATATTTAATTGCATGTGGTAATTACAGTGTTTGATTTTTTTTTTTCAGTACAGTTGGGTTTTCTGTACAATTATCAATATGTAGTGTTTCAATATTTGATATTGCTTATAAATATAGTGTAGAAACTTCTGAAGAAATGTCTGAATTATGATGGTATGCTTGTGCTGTGGCACCCAAATAAAAACCCATTCTTCCGTTTGTTCCTCTGTATATTTAAGGTTGTATTCACCTGTCTGTCATAGACAGAATTCACAGTAATGCCTCTTTCAAGGAAGAAGCTTGAATAACTTGAATTTCTTAGTAAGAGATTATGGAAAATGTGTGTGTCTTTCCCTGCAAACTTACGAACTCCATTATGAGGCAGGCAAACTTTAAAACAAAAAATAGAAACCATTTTAAAGGATGACTGTATATCTGGAATGGGGCTATAAGATTCTTAAGAAGAAGCTTTTCCTTTGCTTAAATTATAAGGTTAGCAGTCTCCATTTCATGTAACTCTTGGAACATGCTAATTCAGGAGGAAAAAAGAGCTAACCAAGTGAACGCAGTGTATTGTATTAGTTTTGCTCTTATTTCTGCTTCTGCACTAGCTTCGGCATGCCTTGCATGCCCATGGAAGTGTAGTGTATCAGAAATATGTAAGGACAGAAGCTCCTACAGTATTTCTCTCTCAAATACCATCAGATATTACAGGAAAAGCAAACACTGCATTCGGAGCTTAAAAGGCAACCAGGGAGAGCCTGCATTAGGAATTTGTGATTCTGTTATATTACGGTTGTTTACATGTCTCTAAATGATACTTTACAGACATATGAAAGGAGATGCAGCCTTTCCAAGATCTTCTAATGTATTTTGATTATAGTTATTTTCCATAACATTCATAATTTTTAACACTTAAATATGAAAAAAAAAATGCACATAAGTGATTCAAATTGCAGCCCTGCCTTTTTACTCTTGTTAGAAATTATTCTTTAACTCTGTGTGTTTGCTTTTTTAAGGATATCATGACTCATTATTTACTCATGGGTAATCATCTTTAGTAAACAGTGCATCTTGTGAGAGCTAATACAGAGCTTCATGTGTATCAGCTAGAAAAAGACCCTTAGATTCAAAAGTTCCTGCCAGCTGTCACCCCCACAGCTAATATCAACTCATAATATTGAACTAGTTGCAAAATACTCCACAAAATGATTGTGTTTGGAGAAACATAAAAGCTTACAAATAAAACTCAGTAGCATGTATAATTTCATGTCTCCAGCAAGATGTACCAAGGCATGTAATACTACAGATCTGATATTTCAGTAGAATGTTTGGTTGATACTTTATACTTCTTTCCCATTAAATGAAGTTAAAACTGCATAAAATAACAAGGAAATACTTGAATCCTGTCTTTGTTCTGTTATGAAGAAAAAATATCCTTTGCCTCTACTACCAGTTACTTTCCTTAAACTGATATTTTAGGCTGTGAATCATTCCCTTCTTGACTGTAAGATGTTTCTCTGATTTTTTTTGTCTGCTATTTATAAAAAAAAAAAAAAAAGTGAAAAGATTTAGCTCATGAATTTTGCATGTAAACTACAGGCTTAGTCTTCGGGGCCAAATTCTATCCCTAGTTACAAGTCAATGTCTCCAGTTAGCTGTCTGAGTCAATGCAGCATGAAGAATATATTTCAGAGCAGTACTGAAACTCAAATGTTTTGTTTCTATCATACTTGTGGGGGTAAGAATTAAGGAGATCATAGATAAACTGATCATAAAAATAGATAGGAAATAGAGGTTCGTTTTCCAGGCTAACATGCTGCTGCCAGTACTGAAGCAAGAGTAAAACCATTACTCACTGCCCTAGGGGTGCTGCGCCCTGCAATGAATGAGTACCATATTTTAAAATATCTAGTAACATTATGAAAAGCTGAAGTCAAAGCAGAAGTTCAGATCTTAATTAGTGAAACTGCCTTTCCTTCTTCGGTATTGTGAGCCAGAAAAATCTAATTGCGTATTAAACTTTCAAAACAGATTTTTTTTCTTTTCGCTTCTTAATATCAGCCCATGAAACAAAGAGCGAGGGAGGGTGTAGGACTGGAAGAAATTTTAAGTGTATTAATTGGCTGGTTTCAGGTTAACTACATCCCTCCAAAGTTGTACATTTTGAGCAGCCTTTAACCCTATATTCCTTCAGCCTCCAAGATTTTCTGTACTTTGAAGTCAAAAGTGAAGTTAACCTTTGACCAAGAATTTCAAAATCACCTCATGGAAAGCCCATCCCTTTTAAGCTGTCTGATAAATGAAAAACTCTCCTCTGCTTATAGAACTCTAAATAATAATAATAAAAAAAAAAGCAGGGGGGAGGGTAAGGGGGGAATTAATAATAAACTGCAATTCAGAATTAATAATTCTAAATTATCTGGATACCTTCTAAAAAGAACTATCCCAGTGAAGTATTTGAAGCTTTTCCTTTCTTTTTGACCTCATCTGGAATAAAAAAAAAAAAAAAAAAAAAAAAAAAAAAAAGGGGGGCAAAAATAATCAAAAAATTTTAATAGTGCTTAATGTGAAGGTAGTGACCTTACCCACCCTTGGACCCTACTTGGTAAGTAAGAGCTTATTCTCAGCCTGATTATTTTGAGACCTGTCTGCACTATAGTAAAGAAGCAAAACCAAAGAAAGCAAAACAGAAATACTCTGTGTGGTTTTTTTTTTTTTTTTTTTTTTTAAGCTTTAATAAGGAAAGTGGTTCCCATTGTATGGAGACAATTCCAGGTTGATCTGCTTCCTGTTGCTTGTCTCCCCCTTTCTGAAAGGGGCGGGGGGAAGGAGCCATTGCTCATTTGAGGCAGCCATCCCAATCCATCTGGCAGTTGGTGTGCTCAGCTGCTTTACAACATTTTTTGGAATATAGATGTACCCCAAACACTGTTGTTAAGACCCAACTCTTACCAGCAAATATCCAAACGTGAGTTACATTTATTTTGGTGCTCCTGAGATGGAGGCACTTACGGACATGGGTTAGCAGCCATGGTGGTGATGGGCTTGCGGTTGGACTCAGTGATCTCAAAGGCCTTTTCCAACCATTCCGATTCTGTGAGAGGACTTTCCGTCAGGTTCACATGGTAACATTAGCCATCTTGTTTAGCAACTGTGCAATTCTTGTACAAGATGAGGGGACTTCCAGACTGAATGGCAATCTCTCATGCAACCCTGGATAGCCTGGTCAAGCTCTGCAGCACCTACTTTGCTTGTATCCTGTGGGCTGATGCCTCAGGAGGAAAGAGCCAGAGCTTCAAATGATCTGGCTTTGAAAGCATCAGAGTAGGATGTTTTGAGTTCCCTGTGAGGTGGTGGCAGTGCACCTTGAGGGAAAACTTTGTCTAAAAGAGGCAGAGTTCCTTATTATAGGGTACTTGGCGTGAGAAGACGGGCATGACACAAACTACCTCTTACTGTAATAAGCTCAATACAAGAGAGGTCTTTTAAGAGAAATGCTCAACGTGTTTGGCATATATATATACACACCATAAATTGTATCCTGTAAGACGCATTCTTCTTGTGTTGCCTAATCAATCCACCTAGAGCACACTGTTTTTGGAAGTTTGATTTTTTTTTTTGTCATGTATCTCCTTCTGATACTCAGATGTCTGACTGATGAGGTGTTTTGACGCTATGTGCTGTATTTATAGCCCTTATGAACTTGTCTTGCAAAATCACTAGATTTTAATCACTTGTTTCTTTGTGTACTGAATCCTAAGTATGCAGACTTGTTGGCACTTACAGCTTTATTTGTCTATCAAAAATAGTTTAAAAAAAAAAGTCTATCAAAGCCGGCTATCTTAAAAGGGTTAGGATTAAGGTATCAGATTTACCCTGTGGCAACACAGCGGTGGATAACAGTAGATAGATGGACAGATTGGGAAAGAATCAACTCTCATTTAAGTATATGTTATAAAGCCAAGGGCCTAAACTAAGTTTTCACCCAAGCAGGTCTATTACGATCTGTTTTGTCATTTCTGAGGTCAGTCCCTGATCTCTGTGATCCCACTGACGAATGCCAGTTTGGAAATATTTTCAAATATAGTTGCTACTGCTAAGATTGCAGGCAGGTAAAAGGAGCATGTTTGCCATTTTGTGAGGGTGTTGACTCAGGCTCTTGGAAGCAGTGCTCAGTTAGTCGGCATTGGTGAAGTTACCTCTGCAGCCACGGAGGTGGCAGTTGTGAAGTTACTTCTGCAGTGTTAAAAATCATGCTGCTCAGGATTTCTGAGTGTGCCCCAAAACATCGGGGATTAAACACTGTTGAAATATAAGGTGGTATAGACACCTAACTTCCCAAGATGCAGCTGTAGATACTCTCACATGCTCTATAAAGCCTAGGATTTATAATTATATCTATCTCTACAATTTGATGCCTCTACANTTCAAGAAGGAAGTATTAGGGGATTGCACTGGTAAAACTTAATCATCTTATTCAATTTTTGAAACCCTGGTGTTTTTCTTAAGAATTCCATATTTATCTTTTAAACTGCATTCTGTAGAAAGCTTAAAAGTGCTTGGAGGGGTCGCTAGGCTTAGAATATGAGCAAGGTTACCTAAAACACTATTTCTTATTGACACCCGTTTTGAATTTATATATCTGGCAATGTCAGCATGGAGCAGCAGCCCTGGAAAACAGCTCAAGAATCTGATCAGTCTCATCTTTTTTGATACTAAACTATCTTAAATATGGTGAAAAGGCTGAGAAGGCACCTCATGCACTTTTTAGGCAGACTGTATAAAAGCAAAAGTTTAGCTTGGGGTTTACATAACAGAAAGGGGAAAATGTCACTGCAGATTATACTAGTTGCACTAAATGCTTATCTGCTAAAAGCAATTTATTTTTTTTCCTGCTGTGCCGGCATATAGAGCTGCTGTCCTCTGTGCTGTAGTGTTAAACCAACACAATTTCAGCTATGTCAGGTTCTTCATTCAGAAAGTCTATTTCTGTCAGTCACTGTGTGGAGCTTGCTAAGAAACATGGACATGAAGGTTGTGTGGTATGAAAGGCGTCTGCTTCCCCACCGGCTCAGCTTTCCATTGTCTGCCACATGAACACTGGATTTTGTGCCATGCAACAGAAGCAACTGTATGTAAACTCAGGGCAAAGCAGAGTTTAAGAGTTTTATGTCAATTCTTCTTTACTTACAGGAATTTAATTTTTTCACTTTTTTTTGATACTAAATACAGGATCTTAATTTGCACAAGTAATTCCTACTTTGGTTTAAGTCCATCTTTGAGTGTGTAACCCAAAATGTCTGAAAGAGGGTATTCCGTTCTTAGGGGAAAGAAAGGTTCCATTAAAGATATCTCAGTCTGTTGGCAAAATGCTCCGGCATCTTAAATCACCGCTCATGTATGTAAATTTAGCTTGCTAGGCTTCCCTTTCAGGCTGTGATTGAAAGTTTTTCATTATTTGAAAAAGTTAAGAACAACCGAATTCTTATGTATATTTATGATTACATAGTGTAATGTGGTCATATTATAGTTAATGATAAAATATACTGTATTTTAAAATAATTGTGTGATTGTATTCTTGCAAAGGGAAGGCAAAAGAAGTTTCTGATATCTAGACAATGTGTTAGATTTAGCTAATTTTTATGGCAGAAAGATGGAAGAGCTGCACAGTTTAAAACTGTTATGATCTTGGTTTCCTAAGCTCCTAGACAATTCTAGATTGGGTAATAGGATTTTCTATAATTTTCTCTCTACAGTCCTTACAGCATTGAATAATTCAGTGGCTGTTTCTCTCTCTCTTTTTTTTTTTTTTTTTTTCCCCCTTCCCCTTTCATTAGCATTAAAGCTGCTACAAACAGGTGATTAGTCAACAACAAACATGAGTTTGTCAGTAAATGAATCATCCAGGCTGAAGCAGGGGGGAGGCAACAGGAAAGAGTCTGCTGAATGGAGTGGCATAAAAGAAATGGGTAATTCTTACAGAGCAAAATGTCGGCCCTAGCAAGGGTGCTCAAAACGGCAACAGTGAGATCAAACATGCCCCTGAATGACAATTTCTCTATTGATAGGAGAAAGTAGAGCACTCTGTTTATGCCTGCAAAGGAGACATTTTTCACAATTTGCCATCAGTAAATAACTTGGAGGACAATCTGAATCAGTACATTGTCACCAAGTAGAGCTATGAAGATAATCAGTTCATAGACATTAGCTCTTTGATGCGTTTCGTTCAGAAGCAGTGTGTTTCTCTTCAGTGCTAAAGCAATTGTAAAATAATTTGAAGATTATAAATAAAAAATCTGCTTTTTTTAATAGATGACACTATCACAAACATCTTTTGTATTTACAACATCACTTTCTGCATAGCATAAAGGAGCAATTCAAAAATGATTTAGGAGTTCACTATGAATACATTATATGTGACAGGTTTATAGTTTATTATAGTTTTAATTGAAGAAATAGGGTTAAAATTACAAGAAGAGCTAAAATAAAACCATGTAGCATAGCAGCAGTTTATGAAAATAACCTGATGATAACTGTGAGCATTCGGTAGAGGACGTGTTCATAGTTAATCATTTTGATTCTTCACCAGTGAGGAAACCACAAAATATTCTGTCCAAGTTGTTAAAGATGCCATCCAAATTGCAGTCCAAGATTTTGATTAAAACAGAGTATACTTTTTGCACAATGAGATGTCATGGCTGGATCTAATTAACGATGAACAATTGGAACCACAGGAGAACAAAATAAAGTAATGATTCAGATAAGTTATAGAGCTTTTCCATTACATAATCCATATGACTTATCCCAAATACCAAGGTCATAGATTGCACCTGAAATAAGAAAACAATGTAAAAATATTATCTAGAGCAAAAGCTCTTTGAGTTTTTAAAAGAAAAAAATATGGATTTATACTCCATTGTAACTTTGCTGCAATATTCAGCTGATTTGTTGTATTTTACTTCTGATACATTCCTCAGAAAATAATTTCTTCCTTGTAATCAGGAAGTAAGGCATAGTATGAGAGCCCTTCTGAATGAATTAAAGGGACGAAAGTAGCATATTTTGTGACTAATTCTGCCTATGGACATGGAGTCATGTATCGAAAGCGATCAGGTAGGAAGACTACAAAGCTCCATCTCTGACCCATATTCTCCATGAGTTTCTTGACTGTCCTTTGCCAATCTTGGTGGGGTTTGAGCATCTCATCTCCTTCAGCTCCACTGCTGACTTGGAAGAGGAATGGAGGCGATGCCCTCCATTTCTCCCTCCTGTCAAATCTGGGTCACTCAGTCCCCTGTGCACCATGTTGGCTCCATGTTCCTCATGCCATGTCCTTTCTCCTGGCATGTTCCCATTGCACTGCCCTCCCACATCACTGTAGAATTCAGGGATCCATGCCAACAAGCAAGACATTATAATTAGTATTAAAAGATGCTCTACATGGGAAACATATTACTCAGGGTATTAACATCTGTTGCATTGGATCTGGATTTTTTTTTTTACTCCTTCAAACTGATTATAGTGCCTGTCTTCGTTCAAACAAAAAATAATAAATCAGTGAATTTAGTCACATGCGGCATTAGTAATTGTTTCTGAGTGTGAAGGGTAACCTTAAAAATCCAGTACATGCTCGGCATGATGCTGCCCACTGGTAATTAATTGCTTACAAAGTTTAGACTGTGATATTTAATCATTGATCTTGGAGAAGATTTTGGAGAAAGTAATTCTGGGTTTATCTACTGAAGTTTCCTGAATAGCTGACAATCAGATTCTCACATTTTCAGTTAATCTAAGTCAGTAGAATCTCAGGATAAATTTATACAGAAGTTTAGCACTTTTTGATTCCTTGCTCAATATTTTATTGTGAGGAGATGCAGAAGTCTTCCTGATTTACCAAGAACAGAAATGGTAGTAGGTGTCGATAACTAAATCAAGTAGCCAGTGATAGCTAAATAAAGGGCATGCACCATGCAGTAGAATAACTCTAAGATTCTGCTCATAACATGTATGAAACGTTAGCAGAGACAGCTGGATGCTTGGAGTCAGCTTTGCCTGTGCCTCTCTATTGCGTGGGGCAGAGCTGGCCGGTCCTCAGCCCCGGGATGCTCTGCAGCACCCTGGCTCCATCTTTCCATCTCCGCTCCCGTTCGCTGGCAGGGCTTGCAGCAGCCAGCGTGCTTTGGCTGCTTGCTGGAGGGCATCATGCACCTTCAGCGTGGTGTGCTGCTTTGGGGTCAGAGTTTGCTCTGCTCATTTACTGCCCTTTGCTGACTGTAGACCTGGTGTACGCTACCAAATTCAGCGTGCGCAGGAGACCCTGGCAGAGACTGCAGGCTTCCTTGAGCAATGTCGCTCATTCCAAATCCCTTCTATGGTAATAGGGTATAAAGGAGTTCTTAGGGTAAATTTTGGTAATGCTCACAGGATTTCTTTAAAAAAAATGGTTTTGTGTATAGCATTCCTTTTGATGCATTCTTACGCATAAACCCTCTCAGTAAAATTATATCTTTGTAAATCCCCCTTACTTGTTCTCTATTTGTAACGAAGGATTTGTCTATTGAGTTACAACTGCAAATATCTCGAAAGCCCGGCAGATGAGTATTAGCTGTGATTAATTGAAAGGAAACAAGTAAATATCACTGTCTTTCTAAAAAATACAGAAACATAAATTAAGCTTTTTGTATGGAGTATCTAAAATTTGGAAAATACCATTTTTCTGCTTTTATGCTAGTCACACATTCAAAAAAATGAATATTTGCAATTTTATAGTTAATTGACATTTTTTCTGATCTCTTTTGCTAGAAATAAGCATAAAAAGGCAAATGTAACAGAATAGCTTTGATATATTACTATGCAGTTACTAAACAAATGTCTAAATCTATCAGTTTGTCTCTTGATTAGAGTTTAGTCCATTTCCACCTTTCCAAAAGTCAGAATCTCAGCCTGCTTTACCTTAGCTCCAGAAGACAAAATAAATACAATTTCTCAAGCCTTTTATCCTATTAGATTAGCAAGACCATGTCCATTAAACAATATTTTGCATTTAGGCAGTTACCACTAGCAAATGTCATTATTGCCACTAGCAATGTTTAGCACTAGCACTTCACAAATCATGTAGAGAAGTTAGACAGCTGTGGGAACTAATCAAACATTAAAAATGATGGTATCGACTTAAGTGGTGAGGTGGTAAAACCAAAGGTTTAAAGGGACCTATTTGTCCTGAACAGGAGGAAAGGGATGTATGCCCTGAAGAAAAGGGCTGTCACAGAGGGCTGATAGAGATCCTCAGATGCTCACAAACCATCCTTTGAACTCTTGCCTTTCAGGAAAGATTTATGCTGTGCATGGGGAGATGTTTCCCAAAACTCTTCTTAGAAATACCTGTTTCCAATTCATTATCTATTTGTTAAACAGGCAGCCAAAGCTGCTGTTCAAAAAAGGCTTCGCAGCAGAGTTGCCAGCCTGAGCATTACATAATGTTGTTGTTCAATACTGCTTAAAATTTTACCGGCCTGTCAACAAAAAGAAATGACTGTCCTTTTTAAACTTGCATTGCACCTGACTTTGAAAGGCCAGCTTCCCATTTGATTCATTCTTAGGGTATTTTCCATAGTTTTCAAGATGTATGCAGAGCATAAAGATGTATTTCTTGCTCAGATCATGCAGCCTGTGGCCACCCTTCTGAGCAGAGCTTACTTGCATTTGGACTCTATGGGGACATACATTATCCAGGGTACATAAGTGGGGCATGTGTTCTCCAGCTGTTTAAAGATACTTTGGGAGAAATAAATATAACAAACGAAACTCAGTGGGATCTTAAAACTAGAGATAAAGCAGTTAATGTACTATAGAATAGTTTTCCATGCTTTTGATTATTATTGTAACTATTTTATTATTATTGCTTTTCATTAAACACAAGTATTAAACCTCTGCTTTTATAGCTTTTTTTTTTTTTTTTTTTTCTTTCGCTTTTATTTTGGATGGGATTACACAATAGCTGCTTCCCAATGTGTCAGTGTTATGGGTGTCATCCACCATCCCAAGGAGAACATGGAATCCTGAATTTAGTTATTAGACAGCGTATTTGATTCTGGATCTATCATATGTTGGTGGAATCAGACAGGCTTTAAGCTTTGGCATGTGTTTGGTTGGGACTGATCTCCTAGAAAAGATAATATGTCAAAGTCTGTCATGGTTCATTCCAGAACTAAATGATGACTTTCTCTGGCTGAGGATATAGCAGCAGACTTGCTGTATATTAGTTCCTGAGCATACCAGCCCTCTTCATTCTCCTGTTCCACAGAAACAGACTAGGGGAAAATAAGACAGCTGTAATCATTTTCAGTGCAGTGGGGTGACTGTAAGCAGAAAAATGTTTGCTGTCTGATAATGGGTGTGATGGTCCAAGTCTTAGCTCTGCTGTGCAGTATGTTTACTCCAACTTACAATTATTAAAATTGTGTGTCTAGCGCAGAACTAATGATGCAATTCATTTTGGCTTTCTTGATTTGTCTGCTTTGCATGTTACTCTTCAATAAGCTGATGAGAAAGACAGGGCCCTCGCGGATGCTACTTGTACCACCAGTCTTGGATAGTGGTAAGTTCCACCAGTAACCACAAAATGTGGCAAAAGACACATAGCATAAATTCTGCTTTCTCCTGAAAACTTTGCATTTCACAACCTTCATCCACTGTATTTAAAGCTTGGTTTTGAATATTGTTAGCTTTTCATCTCATTTTGGGTAATACTGAGAAAATCGGTGAACACAAAGAGTTAAAAAATATATGATGGGTGTTTTTGAACAGCCTTTGATAATAGATTCTTGATCTTAGGTCAGGTTTTTGATGCCTAAAGCCATTGAAAGGTTTTTCCTTGACTTCAGTGGGAGTCATTGCATTGACTGCAGCAGCACTGGGCTGGGCCCTACAGAGGTGGTATTTTATGTACCTCTAGAGGAAGAAAAACAAATTGGTTCTAGGGCATGTGGTTATATTATCTACATAGAGAATGACTGCCTTTTTCTGAGATCCTAGCTCTATTGAATTTAATGAAATCCATACGTTAGAATAATACCTTTTCTTTTTGATATCACAAGTAATAGGGTATTTAAAAAGAGTAGAGAAATGAGTTTGTGGATTTAAAACAATTATTTTTGGCACATCTTGTATTTGAAAAATAGATCTTTTTTTAAAGCAAGGAAAAGTCTTGTCATGGTATTAATGTGTATGCGGAGGGTTGGACAAGATGATCTCTAGAGGTCATTCTGTGATTCTATGATTCTATGATAATGTCATTTAAACATTTAAAATCTGCTGTAATGAAACTTTAAGGGCATATAACAAAAATATCTTTTAATCTAGTAGTTTCTTCATTAAAAGAAAAGTTTGTAATGGATATTCTGGCAAAACAGAACTGTTTGTGGACCTAGTGTTTACTGGACATAAATAATAGCTTTAAGGTAGCTTCTTGACATTTCCACACCTTCACCAGTAAAACAGATGTGAATTCCTGGCTGCTTAGAGTGGTTATAGACAACAGTAGAAATGGTGATTTTTTTTTTCTTTCCTCATTATTTCCTACTAATATTCTGAACTGTTAGATCAAGCTACCTGGCTGAAAGCTGAGATTTCTTTAGAACCAGAAGAGGGCTAGCTTACAAAAAGTCATTAAACTTTGACTTTTGTGACAGCTAATTATCAATAGCAAGAATAAGTAACAAATGGTAAAAAAGGAATGTGCCAGCGCATTCAGCTCCTTTTTTGGGAAATATACAAGCTTGAAAATGGGGCTTGATGATCAATCACTCATGCTGTTAGGGTAGCAGAGCATGAACCATGTGTTACAGACTATGGACCCCATGTGCTTCTTGTAGTTGGCAGTTATGCGCAGACATATATGTCTGTGGGAGGAGTTGTATTCAGCGTTTTTGGCAATGATGGTTAATCTGTTGGTACGCCTTGTATGGAGCTATTTCATGTGTTTTCTGCCTGTCAGCTATAATCTTGTCTTCGCTGCCCAATCTAAACATGGGCTTTCTTCTAACCTTTTATCCTGCCGATAGCATGTACCGCCATCATAATTAGGATTAGCCTTGCGCTAGTAGTAAACATTCTTAAGATGCATCCGAATGCTCCAAAGCTTAGGCTATGAACACCTGCATATCTGCAGCCTCCGAATACCAGTATAGGCTGAGTCATGGTAAGGAAGCACCAAACAGTTCAAGGCATGTTGTGTACAGTTGGAGAAATGAAAATCCGTGTCAGAGTTTAGACTTTGGCATGCTGCAGCCATGGTGTTTCACTCTTCATGGTACAGCTTGCTAAGTACTGCCAGTGCTGTGACTGTTGAGTCAAAAATGGTGGGCTCGAAAGAATCAAATCGCTCTCCTGTGCAAGCAGAGTTCACTGCATCTTGAGGAACGCCTTCCCTGGAGCAGCTCTGTGAGATTTTGCCTGCTATTTTTTCTCAGAAGTTTTCACAGATGTGCGTTTTATTTTTCATTGGGAGCTGCTAAACAGCAGAACTGAAAGCCAAGTTCAGTGGAGCGGCTTCAAGAATGAAGTTATTGCCTGGTCAGGGTTCTTGTCACCCCAAACCTCTTTTGTTGTTGTTGTTGTTTTTGTTGTTGCTGATGGAATAATTCCTCTGTAGCCATTCCAAGGTCAGTTGGCTTTCTGAGATCTTTTGTAATAAAGGAAATGTTAGTTGCTTTGCTCAGTTAGTCTCCCCTTGGATCTCTGATGGGCTGAAGCAAATTCTAGGATGATTCTAGGTGAGTGTGACTTAAGTGGTTGGCATCTTCTCCAACTTTAAGAATTATTGCCCTAATTGCTTCTTTCTAACTGAAAAGGTCTGTGAGGGGTTTCAGAAACCTAGAAGTAGTTTTAAAGAGGATAAATGAAGTTTTATTGGAGAACAAAATACATATAAGAGGAAGAGTAGAGCCCTCATGCCTACATGTGAAACCAGTTCAATGGTCTAGGGAGAATATGTTGTTTATGTATGAATTATGTGGAGTGCCCCTCTCAGCCTTTTCTCCTCAAGGGCACTGGGAAAGTGCTAAATCATTTGGAAAGAACCTGTTTTAGCTTTTTGGGTGTATTTATTATGGGGAGCAAAACCATGTTTTGGCTGGTGCTGAGATATGTTGCCATATCTACAACTTTGCCCTATCTGCTAAGCAACATGCAGAGAACAAAAAAAAAAAAAAAAAAAAAAAAAAAAAAAGACTGAAATGAGAAGGAACCCTTTTGTTTGTGCAGCCAGGAATCTTCGAAGTCTAGAAATGGAGGAAATCTTTATATTCCTCTATTCTGCCGTCCATTCAATTTGGCAGTATTAGTTGTCTGTTGTTCAACTGGAGTCAGTGGTGATATATGAAGTCTTTTGTAAGAAAATTCACGAGCAGCCTTGGTAGCAAAATGCCTTGAAAAAAACTTTATCAGCATTTTTTTAGTGTTACTTTCAGTATTTATGAAATTGTTTAATAGGGAGTTCTGAAAAAGATTGAACTTCCAAAAAGGTTTATGGTTTTCCTTATCTGAATTGAGAGGATCATATTAAGTAACTTGTTGAAGCTGTGGAGCCTTTTGTCCCTGCGTGTGGGCAGCTGTCTGCTTAGTTAGACTCAGGAGTATTGATGGGCTTTTGAGGCAGTCTGCTAGAATCCCTCCGGAGTGCATCCCAAGTTAATACATTTGATGACAAGCAAAAAGTGCAATTTTTACTGTAAGGAGATATATACTTAGAAATATGGCATACTGGAATATTGCAAAGAAATCTGCCTTTTTTGTAGAGCCCTTCCCCTCCCTCTCAAGTAATATGACCATTAAGCGTGAAAACAGTGTAGAGCTAACAGGAAATGTGACTTTTTAAAAACATGTTAAAATTAAGGAGCACACATGAAATCCTTTGCCGAAGTATCAGAGGAATGAAATACAGAGCTGTAGTCCCCTGCAGGAGCTGCTGAGCTGTAGGTGCCCTCCGTGCAAAGGGTCCTCTTGGGCATCCTGAGTGAAGGGCCTCTGCACTTGGGCCAAAGCTTCCTCCTACCTGGTGGGAGGGCAGTAACAGGCCCTTCTTTCTCTTGGACATGGTCTGCTTGGCCAAATGTCTTCTGAGATCGTCAGATTAGGCGGGCCGAGGGCCTCATGAGAATAAACGGTGAGAGGTGCTGCTGGCCCTTATTATAGGTTGCCTGTTATCAACAGCTAGATCAGATAAGCTATACTTATAATCAAACCACTCCTTTAAGTGTGTTAGGATTTTCTTTTTTTTTCTGGAAGACTTTCAACTTGCCAAAGTCATCTTTCATTCTTCTTTTAAAAGTACGTAGGATGGGTTAAATATGCTTCAAAGCAGCCTGTGCTTGTGAGTGTTTCTAACATAGAAATACTTTGCTTCAAAAGCTGTGGATCTTGTCAGAAGTCCAGGCTCTTAGTCTTCCTCAGACTTGCCTCTGTACCTGCTCTAAGGAGAAACAAACTGTCCTGTAAGATGCTCCTTTCCCTGCCCATGGAGGAGCATTCAGATCATGTAAACTTTGTGCTCTGGACCACTGTTAACATTGGGACAGGTGAGCAGTAAAGAACCAAAGATGTGGTATGTCCTCAGCTGCACTCTGGCTACCTTCCCTGGGTGTTTTGCCTGAGAAAGGTAAGAAGGATTAGGCTTGTACAGTAATAAATCCCATTCAATCCTAATTGAAACTCTGGGTAGCATCCAGTGATACAGCAACTGCTGGTTGCCTGCCTTGATTCCCGTAATGCTGCAAAACCTCTCAAGCACTCGCTGGGGGATGACCCAGACCTAAAGCCAGATTGTGAAGTGTGAAGTAATCTGGTATTCGCGCATGCTTTAATAGCTGATTACCAGGGAGGGGGGTGCAAAAGCAACCCCAAGGATTTTCATGTATTCTGCTAAGGAATAAAATGGCCTCGTAGGGGTTCCTCTTCATTGGTAGGTGTGCGTGGCCACATACACAGCTGTGGTAAATCAGGCATTTTAAACCTCAGCCTTGAGTTCATTCATAAACATGAGGTCTCATGCCTTTTCTCAAATTGAATGCTTAATCTAGCATTTCTGTACTTCAGGAGTGTCTTCTTTTAAGCTTAATTTTTTTGTAAAGCGCTCATTTTATGCATCTCATAAAATACCAGGTAAACATGCTCAGATTTAAGGAAAACAATGGTTTTACTTTTCGCTTAAGCTTTGTTTGCTTTGGATTGACAGATTTACAGCTATTTGGTGAAGACCCCTCTCCCTCCCCAGGCAAGTGGTAGTTTTGCTGTAGAGCTGAAAATTCGTATCTTCAACCACTGAGTTGATCATCTGCTTTGAGGCCGAGTTTTTAATTTAGCCTTGAGAAAGATGAATAAGTTCTGTTCTTGTTTTCCCTTCATCTGTGAAATTCTAACCATATTGATTGATGGCTAATGAAGTGTACAAAAAGTGCTAGAGGCTGAGATGCTTTACTTATGAATCAGCGTGATTTTCTTTGTATTTCAACAAAAATCAATAATAATTGCCAAATTCCATTAGGTTTGGTTTTTTTGCTTTCCGTTTTATATTGTGTGTTTATGCCCATGTAGAAAATGAAATAACGTGTGATTCTGTTCTTGCGTATCTTGGTGGGAGAAATTCCCATTTATTTCAAACTTACTGGAATCCAATCCTCAACTGCAATCCCGATGCCTGTAAATAGTTCTCTTTGGTTACAAAAGGCTGAACAAAACTCAAAAACCCGGAAAAGTTTGCTACGTTAATATTTTTGAAAGCCTCAAAATTCATCAGTTGTCGTGAGTCACGTTGGAACTTTTAGTTGTCCTGAGTCATGCCGGAACTTTTTCAGAATAGCGCTAAAGCTCACAAGTCAGGATGTCCATTGGTAAGCTATTGAAAAATGTGTTGTTTTGGAATGGGTTAATTGAAGTAGATGTTTCATGAAATGGCTTGATATCTTCCTCCTCCTACATATGTCACTGACTCTCCTGTATTGGGATAGAGCAGAAACTAGTTTCTTTAAAAACTAAAACAAACACCTTCTAGGCTGGGACTGTCTCTAAAGGTTCATATTGCAATGCAAGTGCTATCTTATAATAAAAAATATCAAGTGTCAAATCAAAGCAAAAGAACTACAAATAGTGATCATATATTTATGCATTGAAAAGAAACCTGTAAAGCAAGCGTCGTAGGCTTGCAGCTCAGCTGATACGGGATGCACTGTATTGATATTTCCAAAGCATTTGAAATGTTTGTTTGGGAAACAAGGCTAGTTAAGATAAATAAACAACTGAATTCTGGCATGTTAAGAATGATTAAAATAATGGAAATTCATTTCAGTTTTATAATAGAACCATAATTTTTACGTGTTAGTGGAAGTAGAACTGACATAATTTCGGGAAGAACTTGCTGCCAAATGGATCTTTAATATAATTTTCTTTACTCTTTTCAGTGAAAGAATTGAAAATGAAGCTCTAAAAAGGTAAGATTTCATTATTCCACTTAAGGTTAATTGGAGATAATTTTAACAAATGTGCTTTTCATTTCAGAGTATATCCTGCGTAGTATGGGTCACTACTCTAAAACACAAATTAGAAAGGAAAGGAGACACTATTGCAGTCCTATTGCAGGACTGAATGTAATAACATCTGACTATTTTATTGCCACTAATTTTTTTTTTCTTTATGCTAGTGTTTAATCTTTTAATTAAAGTAAATTAACTGCATAGATTTAGAAACTTCTGTTTGCTTCTGAAGAATTTATAATTATTTTTTCAGAAGACATTATAGTTTTAATTCATTCAGTTAAAATGATTATTTAAAAGAAGTTTCTTGCAGTTTGAAAATGAAATTTTAGAGTATGTGCTGATTAAAAAAAAAAGTGACTTTGTATCCAGAAAAATGTTGGGGTTTTGAGATGTGGCAATGAACAATTCTGAACCAGAGAGTTAAACCTCTGTTTTTAGAGAAGGATTCTCTCCTTTAAGGGAATGTTTTTTTTTCTTCTATGTAATATGAGTCAGGTAACATTCTGTTTGTGTATGCATCTGCTAGATGAGCAAAAAGGAGAAGAAAAAAAAAAAAAAGTCCTTCTATATGTTACCATTTGGAAGAATTTTTTTTTAAATTATTATCATCTCTTTATTTCTTTGGTCACTTGTGAGGATGCAGAGATTCATGTGCTGTGTTAGAGGATATAGAAAACTTTACTATTACACCATTAAGAGCAACGTCGAGTCACATATAATGAGATGTGTGATAGCAAGTTGTTCGGACAGGCAGCCACAGTATGAACTTGTGCAGAGCATAACAGAAACACCCATTTACGTTTCAGTCACTATTTTTAGGCAATAGTTTTAATATTAATTATATCTATGTCAAGTCAAACCTAGTCCAAATAGAAGTGTCATTAAAAGGAAGGGTTTTTAAACCTGCTTACATCTTAAACCAGTAAAAGTTGATATGCCTATATAAAGTGTGATCCTGATTTGCAGGATGTTCATGGAAAAGGGAGACTAAGAAAAAAATCAGTTAAGCTAAGCAAAATGTAAACTGTTTGAAACCACAAGCGACTAGAAATGTAAAATATTAATGAAAAAAACAGAAGTGCTGTGAAAAAGTAATGAGGTGTTATATGACATTATTTGTTGTGGAAAATTTTAAAGCAGTATGAATGTAAATAGCAGACGCTAGCTTTGGATTTTCTTGCCCTGTATGAGTAAATGGAGAGTATGTGCGTGTGCCTGTGCATGTATCTGTGGGCACACAGGCATGTGCACGTAGAGTCTATCTCAGAGGCAGCAAAGAAATGCTACCGTTCTGCACCAAATCCATGCAAAGGACTGAAAGCCCTTCTAGAATATACACTCATTTTAAGAACTTAATAGTGCGTTGAGAATCACATGGGTAGTGCAGGGATATAGTAAATGCCAGAGGAAATTCTCGTTCTGAGCAGTCTTTGTGCACGGAGCTCAGCAGCCTCCATGATGCAGGGAGGACACAATCCCCCCTCCTGTCTGCTGACCGCGATTCAGCCATACGAGAACTGGGCAAATGCTGCACAAGCGAATTAAGCTTGCTCTGCTTGCAGTAGATCACCGAGCACAGGAGAGCCTTATGCGGTGCCTCCGGCTGCTGCGCTAATATAAATGCCGAAGCGACATGGCTAAGAAATGTAGCACGGCAGCAATAGTGGAAATTCGCACATTCTGCTTCCCGGAGCCGCAACTGGAAGTAGTTTAGGGTACATATTGCTCACGCCTGGATTTCTGCCTTGGCAGTGCATGCAAAAGGACTGGTTCATTCTGGTAACAGGATTTTAATGCAGTTTTAATATAAGCATAACCTGCCAGAAGCCAGTGATTTTTTTATTTATTTATTTTTCGTTAACTAAAGTATGTGATTTTTTTATTTATTTATTTTTTGTTAACTAAAGTATGTGTTAACCACCAGGCTCATTTGAGCTTATCAGCTGAGTTAAAAATAAGTCTACAGATTGCAGTGGAATTTCTCTGAAATTTCCAGCTTTTACGAATGGGTTGGTGCTATGAAAGCTAGAAAATCTTGTTAAAGAGCATCTTTAATGTCTTCTCCTTATATTTGAATGGACTTTTCTGTTTAAGTGTACATAGCCAACATCTATCTTACAATACCACCAGCAGCTGCTGTTCTTTGGATTCAGGAATCTCTGTTTTGATTTGCCAAGTGGGCAAACTATTTATCTCAAGAAAGAGAATTTTGAGGTGTGATGTGGTTAGTATCTAAAAATATCTGTGTAGGGAGATAGGATAGAGCTCCGACAGACAAAAACACAGCGAGATAAGAAAGACAAGTTCACGTTGGAAATACGGTACCAAAGGGGTAATTAACCATTGGAAACACTTAGAAAGGAATGTGGTAGATCACTTAGAGTAATTAAATCAAGATTAGATCTCTTTCTGAAATATCTCCTAGTAGAGTTACAAGTTCTTGGGCTTTGTAAAGAAATTGCTGCATGAGGTATTGTGTGTTATGGCATGTGCCAGGCAGGAAGTCAGACCAGATTATCCTAATAGTTCCTTCAGGCCTTTTAAATCCACATATCCCCAAACAAAGGCTCTTATGTGGTACAGGCCGGCACAGAAATTCCAAAATCACAACTCTTGTTTTAGTGGTGACTTAGCAAGACCCTTTGAAAGGTTGAAAAGTCTTTGGGCAGATCCTTGAAGAAACTCAGTGTCACCGATTTTGCAGGCTGTGTGTGCTGCACTGATAACACAAGATTAATGAGCCCATTTCTGTTAAAACTTGATCAGTCCACACACGTGTTTTTCTGCATAAATGTTCTAATTCTTGTCCTGACTTACTTAGTAGCTTGCATTTTCTATTAAGATAATGAAAATATAATAATTTATACATTATTGGTTCCCATGCCTGATATAGTTAAAAGTCTGAGTTCATTCGTATTTTTTCCAGTTATTCCATGAGCATATTGTCATCTTTAACATAGGAGTTTGCAGTCAGGTAGTCAAATGCAGTATCTGGAATCTTAATATCTATACACATAGATAAAGTACGGTGAATTTTTAGCGGATTATATAGAATTCTTAATGTAAAATAATTGCTTTTGCCAGAACTGACAAAGAACAACTTGTATGTTTGCTCTGAGACCTCTTTGAGACACTAATCTTTTACTCTTATTGCTAAAGGGAAGTGCATCCTAGTTTTACTGGATAAAAGATAGTGGATCCTTTTGCAGAAAATACAGAAAAATGTTCATTATTAATTTTAATAGCTGAAATTAATCAGAGTGCAAAATCTTGAAAGCAGAAAAATTCATCAAATTGAGATCAGAATTATGACATTCTGTGGTATCTATACAATGTAGTCTCTATCAAAGGAATTCAGAATGTAGCTCCACACTAATCATGGCAGGAGCAACTTCTAGGAGTCTGTGTTAGCCATATGCATGCATAAAAAATTATGCAGGAGAATTTTTGCCCTAATTCTGTCTTTTTTTAAAAAAAAAAAAAAAAAAGTGGAAAAAGCTGTGCAGTAAAACCTTCTGAAACTAGAGGTATATAGGGGAATTCCAGGGGGAGCCGAGGAGTATGAGAAGATTTTTTTGTTCACGTTCCAGAATATTTCTATCATCCCTGACTTACTGATAGAGGAGTCTAGGCGCTGTGCACCAAACTTGTCTGTACTCTGTCTGTGCTGCTCTGCTTTCCTGGAATAAGGTACATACATACCTTATTGCATACCTATGTATGGATTATTGTATTAGACACAGATCACACAAACGTGATGAATATATATTTTCTCATGCTTTAGATGTCACTGTTTGGTAAAGGTTGACTTTGACACCAGCATTTTAAACTAGAATCAGGAAAACTATTAGACTAAGACCACAGAAGAATAAAAAGAGGAAAGAAAGATACCAGTATGAGATGGCCGAGATAAAATGACTCTGTGCTTTCATGGTCAGCTAAGTGAAAGAGAAAGGTTAGGGAGGGCAAGAGACTGGGGAGGATAAAAACGGTGAATTAATGTTGGTAGTAAATTTAGGGTATGGTGAAGTAGAAAGGAGAGAAGAATTTTGTTAGAGAGGAATCAAATCTGGCTTTGTTGCACAATAACACTTGTTTATATTTTTTTTATTGTGAAGTTTCTTACTTTCAATCTCTCTTGAAAATACATGTTACACACCTGGGATTTTCACAAATTCTTAATAGTCACAGTACTAGCTGTACTGTAGGTTTTCTTTATTTCACATGTTTTTGCCACCAGAGTGTCACTCTTAATGCATACTAGAGCTCTGAAAGGAGTGCTTTTCTTCATGCCATGGCAGAAAATTGCTCTCTCCATTAGCAAATGTGTCTAAGGCATCAAATTGCCACTGCTGCCTTCTGTGGGCAAACTCCTGTCTAAGTGATTTAATGCAAAGGAAGAGAGTCTTCCATACCGCAGAAGAAACTCCTGTCAGTGGTACACGAGGCTGCAAAAGTAGTTTTGGGCTTCACGGAGAGCTATGGGAGCACCTTTTTCAGTGCAAACCATGCTGCAAGGGGGCAGCAAGAAGGAGAAACCCCATAGTTTGGGCAGCACTTTTGAGTAGTTGTTTCCGGTGTGTTGCTAGTCCAGTATCTATACTGAAGAACAGTGCTGGCATCGAAAGCTTAGTTTGATTATGTTTATCAGCTATTGTGTCTTGTTTCCTGTGCTTTGTTTCCTTAATAACCTCTATAAAGGAATCTGCAATTTTGTGTGGGTAGGTTATTTTTCTCCTGCAAGAAATAAATATACCTTTCTTTCAGTTTGGACCCTTAGATTAGAGCAGAGTTCAGGGTGAAGAAAGACTCTGATGCTTACAGTGTACTTGAAACGTCTGCTCAAATGAGAGTTAAGCATGCTGTGCTGCTGTTACATAATCCTGCAAAAAGTGTTGATTCAGGGAAATTGTAATGCGGCGAGAGAACCAGATCATCTCGAATGTTCTCCCTTGCTTAATGGAAATATGGCTGTTTGGTACAGTTAAAAAATAGCAGATTGTGTATCTATGCTTGTTGACCGAGTCCAACTTGAAAGTCATGATGATATTAAAATCCCAGGGCATCAAGGTCCTGAGGTTTGTTACAGGTCAGGCTCCGGAGGAATGGACACGGCTTTGGGAGCAGCAGACTGCTACATGCTGCTGCTACCAGGAGGGATCTGCATCCAAACAGGTTATTTTGAGCAATCTTTAGAGTGTTCTGAAAATTTGCTGGGTGAGGCAGACAGATGAATTCCTGTGAGCAGGAGGGACAGCCGTGCGTTCGAGTACGTCTGCTGCGCCTTGCTGCGTGAGCGGGGCCGCCGAGCGGAGCGGGCTCCCGAGCCAGCCCTGGGCAGGACAGGCAGGAAGGAGGTGCTGCCGCGTGCCCGAAGCTCTGGTCATCTGGAGGCACCATCGCAGTGGTCGTATCCTGTGGATGTGGTGGATGGATGTGATCGCCCACTTGTTCTGTTTTTGCCATTTTGCAGGGGAGCCCCTGCATTTCAACCCCAAGGGATCCTGACTGTGCTTGCTGCAGAGGTTTGGAGATTACTGCATCCAGCCACGAGCACTAGCTTAAACCTTCTCCCTCAAAACAGGAGATTGTAAAAGTGTATGAGAGTTTGCCACGTGCTATGAAATGGCTGTTCTGGCATACACTTTATTACAGGCGTATGGCTAAGAAGGTAAATTAGAGGTTGGGAAAGTCGGCGTTCACCGTGTATCACTAGTACTATTCTCTGCAATCAACACGTGCCCTTTCTCTGCCTTTTCTAAGGCTTTGAGGCTCCGGAGAAGGCCTGTCTAGGAGCTGCCGCGGATCTAAATGGTGCTGGCTGGATCTGCTTTCAGGTCATTTTCATTCAGCAGCGTCCCCAGAGCAAGCTTTGGTGCTGTTGTTTCAGTTTCCTCGGCCGTGGCTTGCATCCAGTGCTCTTTTTTTAACGGCATCCTATATACACTTGTCCTTGGAGCCATGCAGCCCTCCCCCGCTCCGAGTTTAGGATCGCGGTTGTTTGCGCTGTTGTGTGGGAGACTCGGTGTGAATTATTTAATTCTGTGAATTGAGGCAAACAGACAGTAAAAGCGTGCGCCGAGGCACAGAATGTTCTCTAATCACTTATTTGACAAGTGCAGTTTAATTATTTAGCATAGCTTGTAAAAGTAATGAAGTCCTAGTAACATGAGACTTAACACGCAGCTATTAAATTTTCCCTGCGAGGTGGGAAGAGACTGCAGTATTTTTGTGTGCAAACTGAGAGTGTGCAAACTAACGAGAATCAGCTAAGGATACGTAGAAGGGGCTGGAACCTTTTACAGCTTCTTAATAGTTTCGCTAGTAGGTAGTAAAAGGAAAAGCATCCCACAATTAGACAAGATTCTGCCTGTGTTGGCAAACCAGAAGATACCGTCTGATGCTTTGCCAAAATCAAAACAAAGTTTTCTTGGCCCAGCTGTATTTTTATTGAATGTTTAACTTAGTAAGGGGAAAAGCCATAAGTCACCGCCTTGCTGAAGAGGTATCATTCAAAATAATTTTCTGTAGCGTGATAGATTTCGTGTTTCTACAGAATAAATATTTAATCAGCACTAATATTTTTAGTTCTCTTAGGCAGCGAAAGGTTTTGAAGTTCTAACTTTTTTTGTGAGTAAGTGCTAAACAAGTATCATGCGATCTAGCAGGAACATCAAAGTAGAAGGCTGGTATATCTCAGAGTTTTTAAAAGGAGCCTTAGGTACACAGACGGTCAGGGTCGATGGCTGGGCTTGGTTACTGACAGAGAGTGTATTTCTAAGGTAGAAAGAAAAAGGACCTCTTTCCAAAAGGTCTACGTAAACCAACCTGCAAGCGAGGATGCCTTTTTGATTGATTTGTATTATATAATAAATGACATTGCTTAAAATATACGTATGTCTCTTGTTGGGGGGAATTTTGTTTTAAAAAAGGGTACATAGTTTCAAATGCTTTTCATTTGCAAAGCTGCCCTATCGTGTCAATTCAATGTGTGAGGGGGAAGTTCCAGTGACCTTTGTAGTCATACTTACAGATTAGTTTCTAATTCCTCAGTCTTATGTGATATACTGGGCTCTCTATTTAGAGGCTTCACTTGCATATTACATAAGTGTACTGTGCAGAGGGAGAATTTCTAATCCAAGCTGTTCTGCAAAGAGCAGTAGCAGAACTTGGCCCCATGAGGGCACGAGCTCTCAGAGGGCTGCAGGGTGCTGATGAGTCTGGGGTGCATTTGAGTGGGTCACAGGCTGCTTTCTGCAAAAACTTCAACTCCCATGATCTTCATCAGAGAGAACAGTAGACAAGGACTTATATCTGTTTTTACTCCTCCTGTGTTTTTACCTGGGATGAGTACTTCCATTTGGGCTGATGTTGTTTGCAGTACACCCTATTTTTTCTCTAAATGTGTCCCTGAATGTTCCCTTCCTGCTCATCTGCAGAATGATAAAATGTCGTATATTCAAGAATTAATAAGAGCTCTTCCCATGTAACATGATGGGTGGGTCTGTATTTGTAATGAATCAGTCTTGAGACAGTCATCGTGTTTGCATTTAGGAAAACTTACAAGACACATTTGTTCATTAACGCATTCTCTTGATGTGTTGGAAACTCATTCCCTTCTTTCTTGCCGTTAGGGTCTTTCACTACCTTTTAGCAAATTAATTGAAAAGTAATCATGCCTCTTTTGATTTAATAATCACAGAAAAAAAGAATAAGGGTAAAATAATAAAATTACAAGGATAAAGTTGAGCATTGTAAACTTAGATTTTAAGTGCTTGTGTGCATCAGAGAAAGGCAGCATGCTTTTATGAAAGTCCCCTACACACCGAAGAAAATGTTTGCCACATTTGACTGTCACCACGGGAAGAAGTACTGATTTTTTTTCTGGTTATTAGAAAATCAGGATAAAGCGTATCTTAGTCCTTCTAGTTTATCATACGTGTAGTACTGGGAGAGAGCCCTGCTGAGCAGTTTCGACAAGTTTTGATATGCCTAATTTCCTTTATACTAGCATGCCAACCATATATACCATTAGCCTTACTCCATAATTGAGCCTAATTCAGAGACCCTTATTTCTGGGATTTGCTGAGTGGATTTATAAGCTGTAAGGATATACAGGATCGTTTAAAAAAATCTGTATATACTCATCAGTGTAGAGCCATTATGTGAAAATACAGCAACGAGACTAAGTCATCAAGATTTCCTACTATGTAGCCACAATGCAGATGTACATTAGTGCTTACTTTCTTGAGATTTAGGAGGTTGGTTTTTTCTGGCAAAAAAAAAATACGGCCGAAAATCAATTGGAAATTACTGGAATTTATGGGAAGAGCTTCAGCTCAGCTGGCAGCAAAAGATAAGTGATAATGGCAAGGGGTGCTCCCTTCCCAGAGCAGCCAGTGCTGCAACCTGCAGGAGAAGGAAAGCGTCAGGCTGACCTTGATGCCATCCAGATTTGCCTGAGTAGATTTGATGTCTTGTGTCTTCAGATTCTGTTTGAAGGTAAAACTTTCATGTGTGTAAAGAGGCCGAATGAGATACTGTGAAATGTATTAACTTGCATAATTCTGTTTAAATTTTATTATTCACTGCTTCCTTGAAATGAAATTAAAGCAGACCCTGCACTGATTTCTTTGTTCTTGTGTAATCCTGAAAATTGCTTCTGATTGGCATAGTAGCATACTCATTTTATCAAAATACTTTAGATCCTCTTAACTTCTTCTGTTTTCCTTGTAATTTCAGTATAGTTTGTTTAAGCTAATTCTTAACTTTTAAGCGGAAATTGAACAAACAGAAGCTATTTGAAGCTTGAGAATGATTCCACACTCATATTTATGTAATCAGATGGAGTTGCACAGCTGACCAGAAATCAGTCCTTAGCAGCTATTCAGAATTCCAGCTTTTCTTTCAATTCAACAGCTTTTTAAGCCTCCCTCTAGTCTTATGCATCATTTTATGAGATTTAACTGAAATCCTGATAAGAGAGAGGAAAATGAGCTATGGACATGGCTTAATCTGTACAAGGACAGATAAAGAGGAATGAAGGAAGCAGCACTTGTAGTAACAGCGGTCCGTATGCATCGGATAGTGCTACTTGGGATGGCACATTGGCATATAGGAAATACTCCATTCCCTGGAAAAGAATGGATGTTAAGAAAGATGAGATTTATTGGATTGGAGGTGGCCTCCTCAAAGACAGCAAGAGGCATAATTTTCCACAGACACTGTCCCTGTTCTTTTGGAATTGAAGATTTTATGACATAAATATAAATAGAAAATACAAAAACAAGATCTGTATTGCTAGAGGTATGTCCTTCCTGAGGAAAAGCCTCTTATACCTCTATTTTATGACTTGCTTGAGACAACTCCGTGAGTCAGATTCAGGTTTCAGATAAAATCATAGGATTTTCTCTCTCTCTCTCTCCCTCTCTCTCTCTTTTTTTTTTTTTTTTTTTTTCTCCTTTCCCCTAAATGTTATTATACTGCAGTTTGGCTCTGTCCACATAGGCTGGAGCAAGCTGTGTTGTAACTTGCTTTAGCCGCCACTGAATTTAACAGCTTTTGGCTTTGTAGCTAATGCCGTAGGAGAGCTCTTGCTCATCTGTTCCCCGAGCCAAAGGAAAACTCCTCCAGTTGCTTTCCCAGTGTTTTCTCTGGCTAGAACACAGAGTTAGCAATTGCTAGGTGAAGATATATTATCTTTAATCAGCTTGGGTGTTTTTTGTTTGTTTGTTTGTTTTTTCATTTTCTGTTTGTCCAGTTAACGTGTTTTGAGACATCCACTTTGACTAGAACGGTGAAAGAGCCCTTCAGGAGTAGTTTTGGTCTTTAATCTCCACAATTAAGTTCTTCTACCGGGAAGAATGCTTTTTCTTGCTGTAAATGTGTGGTAGCTAGTTTAATGCTGAGGTACTTGATCACAGTACCCTATTAAATATAATTCCTCAAATATTATTTCTTAACAAAAGGATCTGTCTTTGGAATGTTGTTCAGATACTGTTTTGTACAAGTCCTTAGACCTTCACTGTTAGCAGTGAAGAAATTCAGTTCTTCAACTGAATTAGCAGTTAAGAAATCAGATTCTACTAGCATTTAATCTGTTGCTAAAAATAAGTCTACCGGTAACTTCTTAAATAGGCTGTCAATAAACATTGGGATTATATTTTGCAAGTACAAATCACTTGCAGGTATTTGCTTATTTGTTAAATTTCAACTTCCACTTCAGGTTAGATGAGACATAAACAATTATGCAGCACCTCTGGCAAGGAATTAGTCTAAAAAGGAAATCAAAGCAACACTGGCAAATCAGCGGAGGATTTCTAATGCTTTAGAAGGAAGAGTAAAGGCTTACACTTCATGAGTTTTATATCAAGCATGGGATTAATGATATAGGCTTTTACTCTAAAATATCCTTTTCTTCCTCTAATATATCTTTTTTAAAATATTTATGATAGCACTGGTCAGGGTCATGGACTGTGTCTTGTTCTACTTTGGGATGGGAAAGAATAACTTTTATTCAAACCCAGGTAAAAGAGCCCTTTTTTTTTTTTTTTTTTTGCAACGGTCTGTGGATCCGAATCCATGTGGTACCTTGCAGCAGAGGTCACACATAAATGTGATCTGCTGGAAAGGTGTTAATAGATTTCTCTCTAGCTAGCTCAGGTAAGGGTAATGCAGTTAGGTGAGGTGCAAGACTTGCTGTACCTCAAACCTGAGTGGTAATACACGCTTGAATCTCAGGGACATTTCCTGGCAAGGCATGTCTAGCAGTTTCAGATTTCGTGGTGGTTTTATGATGATTTGAAGAACAAAACCTTCAAACTAATTTTCACTTATTTTCTAAAGCAGTTTTAGACAGAGGTTGGCCAACGTCAGTAGCCAAAATGCAGCAACATACCTAGTATATACTAGGCTGCCTGCGTTGTATGTTTGGTCTGATGCTTTTTTGAGAAATCACTATGGAAATTAGGAGAGAAGAAAGAATTATAAATGGTAGAGTGTTTATAGTGGATCACTGTTCCAAAATCTTAACAACAGTGAAAGAAATGTCACTGTTTTCATGAGCTATAGATCTGCAGGAACAATTAGATTACCCAGTCCATAAGCTGTCCATTCATGTTTTTGTAAATCTCCCCTATTATTAACAATTCAATTTGATGCCTAAATCCTTATTTATGTGGAGAAAAAAAAAACAAACCCTTCAGTATACTATTTCTGGTTTTGTCTGTGTGATTTTATAGAAGCTTTGCTGAATTCTAAATTTTGGAGATAAACAAAACATTCTGGGCACTGTGCTTTCCTGCATTTTCTTCTTTCTTTGTTTTTTAATATATGTCTCACATTGACAGTGCAACTGATATACTTTACATCTTAAAAAGTGCTATTTTTGTGTATACTAAAAACGTTCAGATGATACTTTGTGCCCCCTTTCTTGCACATCTGCCTGTCCTTTGATCAATCCTTATTATTTATCCTACAAAATCTGTATTTCCTTTTTTATCCTACAAAATTCTTTTAAGGGGGCAGAAAACAACGAAGTGCAGTTTAGATTGTATGATCCTGTTCCTTAATCTGATGTTAGTCCTTGCTTGTTGGGAATAATCAAGGTTTGATGTTAGTGCTTTGATCTGCAAGATAACCTTGTTAAGTTATTAAACTACATTTTCTTTCTAGTCATGCATTTCTGCAACCATTTGCAATTTTGCAGAAATCTCCCCTCATGTGTCTTGTATCTGAGGTTTATGTATTTTTCAATCTCACATGCATCAGGAGTTATATCATGGTATCATAGCCTCCTACCAGAAAACAAAGGCTACGCATGCAGGGCTTGATTGATCTCTGTCACGAAATTCATACTAATACTT
>VZSV01000123.1:1544801-1564482 GCA_013398735.1 Nothocercus julius | reverse complement strand
TGCACCTGTAGTTTGTTTTTCTGGCTTACTTAGGAGTACTTCATGTCAAAGCAACTGATGTTTGCTTGCCTCTGAGATTAGCCATTTACAAGACTCTGTAGGAAAGCTTGGAAGCTTGGTTGAATTTTGGAGCCCTGCTGAGGCTTGGGCTCAATAAAGTCTTGTAAAAAATTGGTTGTACATGATACACCTGTCTATAGTGTGTAATATTCTTCTTAAATGTTTGTTGCCTGCTTTTGACTTTGTTTTCTGTTGCTTGAGTTTTTGGCTGCAAATGGAGAAGTTACTGAAACCAGAGCCTCTCGCAGTCAGTCATTGTTAATATTATGTGGTTCATTTATCACCAGTAGCTATAGGCTATGCAGATTTGTTTTTGTCTTGAAAACAGTAGGACTGACTGCACAGTGAGCATGTATTTAGCATCAAGATTTAAGCTTCTGATCTGTTTTTTCTTTTCGTGCCTCAGAAACAGCAATGCAGGGAACTACTGCTGAGTCATTGGACTAACCAATACGGCTCTTTTTATCATGACAGTTTGTGTACAGTGCTGTTATTGTGTTGATTAGAAATGGTGAGCAAAAGGGATTTTGTTTTGTCAGGGCAAAATGAAACAATGTTTTAGAGAGTTCGGTGAGCAGTTTTCTTCTGAGGCTCCTGCTGCCAGCAGGCAGGCAGAAATTGTTGAGAAAAAGAGCAGCCCTTAGAGGTGCAGCAGCAGGTACACATAAACTGTGTTCATGCTGGGGAGGGACAGTGTAGGGACCTCTCTCAGTATTAGCTGAAGAAACTGAAAAGACAGTCTGGAAGGGGTTGTGCTGACTACAGGTTTCTTTAGCCTTTGGTGGAATCAGCTGAAAAAAAAAAAAAAAAAAAAATAGGCAGCCCTTGCTAGAGTGAGGGCGTGAGATTGAGCAGCTCCAATGCAACTGCTGCCCCGCGGGCTCTTCCGAGGCTTTGGCTGGGAGCCGTGAAATGCATCTCCCTGGGGAGGAGGACTATGTTGCAAACAAACCTTGCCCTTCCCTGTCAGTGAATTCTTTTGACAGTAGGCTGGCACCAGCGTACCTGCAATTATCCGTCATAAAACTGCAGTGATTGCGCCCTCTTTGAGATGGCGCTAGGGTTTGCATTGTTTTCATTGATCCATATCTCACATATTCCCTTTTGAAAGGTCTCAGTTGCGGCAGCCACTCATTAGTGGTGGCACTGTGCTAGGCTGAAAGCCAGGTAAAAACATATTTCTCACTCCTCTGTGGCCTAAACCAAACACTAACAGCTCTCGTTGACTTCAGTGGCTGCTGATGTGGATCAGACCGCTCCGATGTAGGAGTTATTGCACTGGAGAAGTAGCTCCTGTTTTTACTAGTCTAGCTTTCCTAAAGGGCAGTCCCTTGCACCCCAGCATAAAAGAATGCCTTTAAAATAGGATATGTGTTCACAGATGACGAGTTTAACTGTAATAAAATAAGCCTTTGAGAATACTTTAGAGCACTTTCTCTTTTTTCACAGAACGATGGTTCTTGGTAGTCTGATCAATTCAGGGTGTAGAAAATGCCTTTGCTAATGCCAGGGAGAAAAGTCTGATCATCTGATGATGGAAAGCATTTTGCTGTAAATTAGGAGTTAGAAAATTAAAATTGCTTTAAATGTGTCATCCTTTTGCAGTTCGTTAATTAAACCCTTCAGAGGATTAATTGAATTTCATCTTTCTCGCTCATTTTATTTACGTTATATAGGGAGGGAAAAATGCTGGGATCGCTGCGGAAATAAAAAGTCTCAATAAGAGTCAACCCTTTCTGCAGTCAGAAGTTGGACTGCAACAAATGCAGGGAGACCAGAGGTAGTTCACGTGAACTGTAAAACTTAAGTTGTTCCTGAAGGAAATAATAAGGTCAGTGGGTAGCCCATACTGGAGCTCATACTACTGTATTACTTGCTGCTTTTCATACCTGCATCAACAAATTTAAAATCAGTGCTGCTTTGCCTACCTACCTCCTTTGTGAATGCAGTGGAAAAAGTACTGGAGAAATCCTGAACTCACAGAAAGCAGTGGGGATTTTGTATTGTTCTTGCTGCACTTGCCTGCAGGACAAGGAGATGCCTTGCCTCAGTCTCATCTGTGCTGTTCATCAGTTGTTCAGACCATTACTCCACCTGCTTCCCATTTTTTGCACAAGTGCCAAAAATCACAGATGTAGAAATCTTAGACACTGGGATTTTTTTTTTTTTCAGTGTTCATGACAAAAATGCAGTTGGCTTCAGAGATCAGAGGCCTCTTAAAATAAGGTAAAACTCTTAAATATATCCCTTTTTGTAAAGCAAATTGCTTACTCACAAGACATTAAGTGTGTGTACCCTCATCTGGAGAAGCTGTTCCTCCTCTGCAGTGAGATCCTGCTGCTCTTCAGGGATGGTGGGGTAATTTGAGCCACTTCAACTCATTACTTAGGTTTTTCTTCAGTTGCTGAGTTTAATCTTGTGTTCTGTAGCTTGTCCCCTTAAAAGTATCATAGCCATCAGTAGAAAAACAACTGAAATAAAATGTCAGGTTTGTTTTCTGTGCTTAGGTACTATGGCTCTGTAACAAAAGAAGGGCATAGTTTTTTTTTTTTTTATTTATTCAAACAAATAATTTGCAACAGCTGGAAGGGAAGGGAAGGGCCATGAGCTTCAAATGAAATTTTTAATATAAGTCTGTGTTTGCTGCTGGAGAATCGTCCCCGGCAACCCAGCAGCGGTGCAGAGATTTCGGGGATTACAACCAGATTAAATGTCAACAAGAGCTGCTCCTTGGCAGGATGCCAGGAGGGTCATGTGAGGAAAGTCCCAAACTTTTGTTCTTAACTAAAAATGTGTTCTGATTAATACAGTTAATATGCTGCAAATCTTAAGACAGCTAATGACTTGCACTAAGAAATCTCATCATTACTTGATCTTTTCATTTGGGTTGGGGATATTTTTTTTTGTAATTTACAGTATCTAAGAATTTGCCAGCAATTTTCTTTGGGGATTACGCTTCTATTGTATAATTTTTTTCTTGGAAACATGACCTAATAAATGTTAGTCTAAAACTTATGCAGCTCTTTAGAATGTTAATTTTCAAATATAAATGGACTGCAAGGATTATTATTACCTAGAAATATTCCTGTTATTTTTAAAGTTATGTCTTAACCATATGACGTTTATGAGGGGGATGGCTTTATGTGAGCCTACTGCTGCAAGATGTTTAAGTTGTATGATGCCCTTTTTTTATGCTTCTTTTAGCTTACTCCATAGCACTGAATTCTGCCCTAGTGCGGGTACATACCTTGAATTTTTTTTCATGGGCATCAGGTTTTACTGTGAGACTTTTGAAAAGACTTTCTTGAATGTGACTAGAATGTGACTGAAGAGCTATTGAAGCAGTTTTGCCAGTGCACTTTAGCATGTGCTGCATTGCACCAGATTTGCCTCATGTAAACAGGAGTCATTGGCAAAAGCCAATACTGTTGATATTTCTGTGGATTCAGGACTCCACCTCTCATTTCTGATGGTATATACATCCTGTAATTATAAACCTAGTTTTATTTATACTTTATACACCTAAATATATACTTATGTATGTGTGTGTATGCATCTATGTGTAAATATATGTGTGTTTATGTGCATGCTCAAGAGTTTCCCTCTTCCTTCTCCTCCTTTTTCCCACCATCCCTGCTGCAGAGAGGCAGTAGGGAGGGAAAAACTTTTAGGGAACTGTGGCCAACATCAGCATGGGTGGATGAGCATCTTCAGGATGGAAATTGGGAGATAGTAATTAGCAGTGTTAGATTCTGGAAAATCTTTCCAATAATGATAGTGGGCTCAAGAAATATAAGCAAAAACTATTACTGCTGTGACAGGCTTCAGTAACAGTACATGAGTCTGTGTGACCCATGGTTCTGTGATAAAGATGCTTTTAAGTTTTGCATTAAAATGGGAATTTTGTCACTTTATTACTCATAAAGGATATGGCATGCACCTCTCAACACTTCTTTAAAGTATAGGTCAAAAAAATGTAATTTACAAGTCCTTAAATTAGTACAAATGAACAAAGTAAAGCAGTAAATTGTTTTTCAGCAAAGTTAATGCCTTACATTGTACTATTTCTTTGTTATGAAATGAGTAGGATTTTTTTCCATTACTTTCAATAGACCTTTAATTAGACAACAGTCTGGAATTCTCTCATCCTACAGCCTGAGATGTGTAGTGATAAATCCAGTCTTACTTAGATGAAAGTAATACGATGACAAGTAGTCTTTGCAGTATCTTTGCATTATCTTTTCACTATAAATGCACTTTGCATTATCTTTGCACAGTAAAATACACAAACGTTCCAATGATTATGGTTCTAGCCAATGATATTTTAAAAACCCAATACAGTGTGTTTTTCTGATAAACTGAGTTACAGAAAAGCAGCTTCATGTTTACATAATGCTTTTACAAAACACTCCTTTCATTTCAAAATAGAATGTGTGTTCTGTTTGGGAATATGTTGATAACAAATCTCCATTTACCTTATTAAGAAACTCTAGTGTGTTTTGTTAGCTTCAGAAGATGTTTTATATATCTATGTGCGTGTGTGTGTGTGTATGACTTTTTGAGCTCCTGTTTGTTTTAATACCTGGCTGCTACCAAGCCATGGTTTTGCAGCTGAGGTGCTGCGTAGCTGTTATTTGCAGTTATTTGCAAAGGGTGCAGCCTGTCTCCTTTGCTGGGCATCTCGGTGCGTTGGCGGCTGCCGCGCGTGCCCGGCACCGGGCGGCGGGGGAGCCGCGTCTGCGCTGCCGGGGGCACAGGTCGGCGTTGGGCGCGCGTCCTACAGCGAGGGCTTAGCACTGCACGGGTTTGCATCCCTTGTATCCTCTATCTCAACACTTCAGCTTAGCGTGAAAAACAAAGTATGCTAGGGAGGAGTCTGTATGCCTCCCCCTTTCCTCAAAATGCAGAAAGCCTTAAGCGCCCATGATAGAAGAATTAATTTCCGCTTAACTACAGTTCTGTCCATGCTGTCTCTCGAGTGCCTGTTTACCCAACCAGGCTGCGTTACTAAGCCCCTATTTCCTGGGTAAAATAACCAGGTGTACCTAGTGTGTAAGCAAATGGTTGTAGCCTGAACCATTGCTTGAGACGCTCCACGAGTTGGGTGATTCACCACTGCAATAAGGAGATTACTCCCGCTAGCCTCCTTACTGTCACAGGGGCTCTGTGTTTGAAGCCTGTGTCGCCTCTGTGTTGTACTTCCGATTGTGGATTGCTTCTCCCGCTGGAAAACAGCGTTGCGGCACGGAATAAAAAGTGAAGGTCAGTGCTGTTAAATTCAGGATGTTACTCAGTGCCGAAAATAATTAGGAAGGTTCATAGTTGAATTAAGAGCTTTAATCATGGCTTGCATTGAGGTGCTGCTGCTTCCTATTGTTTCTGGGGATTGTTTTTATATATTCCCCCTTGATCTGTTGATTAGCACTAGGTAAATACTAAGAGCATTTGTTCTGATTTATTACTGATTAAGAGGTATTCTCTCTTGACAGCAGTGCACTTTCATGTGCACAACTTCTCATTAAGGACAGGAAGAAGAAAAAAGCCAAAAGGTTTTCAGTGTTTTGATTTGACTTCATTGTAATATTTACTTGTAATCTTAAGTTTTTAATGAAATGGCACTTGTTTCCATAAAATAACCACCGTTCAGTCCTTATGTTACTAGGTGATTATCTCCTACGTCAAGTTGGTTACCTTTTGTGGTGAAACCATGCCTTATGTGTTTTCACCTTTGGTAACATTTATGCTTTACATGTGGTTGGGGTTTGTGTGCTCTACAAAGTGGTGGTCAAGCTGTAACCAGCAGGAGTCATGCTCTCAGACCTTTCCTTCGAGGGAAGTGTTCCTCCTTAGTTCTTGCCTTATTTCATGTGCAGCACCTGCTGGTGCATCAGTCCTGCTCAAGGCAGGATGGGCAGGAGCTGGCGCTTGCATCTTGCCCATCTTGTAGGATGCCTCCCACAATGTTTGCAGGTTGTTTGCGGTTGTCTGTTGTCCGCCAACTTTGTCACTGTGGTAAGGTTTATGGTGAGGCCCCGATGACGGCTGGAGACAGTATTTCTCCCTCCTAAAGTGCTTCTTGTTGGGAAGGTAGAAGCCAACACACCAGGCTGACGATGAAGATGGAATCACGAGAGGCATCTTCTGCAGTAAAAGTCTAAAATAACTGTGTTTTTGATGGAGGGTGTCAGCAGCTTGTGAAGAAAACATGGAACAAGCTGAGTTCCTGAAAAGCGTGACTGCTGCTGAAGTCATTCTTTTGGCTTTTAATTCTCTGGTGCCAGATTTTCTTTTAGGAAATGAGAAACTTCCTTCTGTTTTCATTTGAAACCGTACTGTTTGATATAAGGTCAAAAAGTCTCAAAAAAAAAAAAAAAAATCCAATTTAAGCATTATGTCAAATGTTTTATATTTGGGCATGTGTTTTTATTGTTGTTTTTTTCAATATTAATATATTCCTATGGAAGAAGATTGTTTAGGTTATCTATTTTAGCTAAGAATTTCCAACCCAAATATAAATTTGCATTCCAGGTCATTTTGCTCCAAGTTAGTATATTTATTCACTTTCACTGGTAAAAAAGAAGCAGTTAATTGCTTGACATGCAGAATAAAGGGTTCTCTTCTATATTGTCTGAGAAGTTATGACAGATTTCTTTTGAATTGTGTAGCACTCAAATTATACATCAGTAAAAACTTTACATTACGTTATCTGTCTGCACGTCTGCAAGCAATTTCATTTTAATAGAAATTCACAGTGATCTGGATGGTGCTTTGTTATATTTATTGTAATAATTGTATACACATGATTATGTGTAGTTGAATAGAGACCTACATTTTCTGCAGTCAATTTTCTGCGCTGTTACTCTTGATATGCTTGCAACACAACCAAACATAAAAGTTGAATTTCTATTATAAGCTTTGGTGATCTCTGAAAGCATTCAAATTTTAATTCAGATTTCAGCTGGTTTTTGTAGCAGCTGACAATTATTTCATTATCATGAAGGAGATAAACAAATTAAGTATATTGAAATGGTGATTAACTTTTGTATTATTTATTTGAGAATGACATTAAAGAAGAACAGGGCTTTAATATTAGTATTTGCCACAAGCAGTTTAATGTCAGTAGTTACTCGTTCCTACTTCTGCACATCTGGACCAGGGCAGTTCAGATTGGAGGCTTTCATCTAGATCTGAACCATGACTACATCTGACCTTGCTCTTGCTGCAGCAAGTTTCTCAGATGCTGTTGGAAATGTGGCACTTGCAGATTTTTCCAGTGTCTTGGGGAGCAGATTCCCCATGTGTATTTGTCAAGATCGTGTGTAGCTCCTGCCTGGCCAAGAAGCAGCAGATCCAGTGCGCTACAAGCAGCTGAACAGATATTAGTCAGTAGAGTAATTCAGATTAATAGAACATTACCTTGTTGTTTAGGATAAAAGATTGTGTTTGAATAGAAGACAAAAAAAAAAAAAATCTAACCTGCATCATTATGTTATCAGTGAACTCCTGGATGTGACAGCCTTGATTAAAATAAATAAATAAATCCTGTTGTGTTTTGGGAGGGAAAAAAAAAATCTGTGAAAGCATATGAAACCTTTGTAATTATGATTGAAAGACAATTGCCCAGTTTAATTAGTACTAATCTATTATTTCCTATAACATGTTTGAGGAAGCCCTTAGGATTGTTTGTTTAATGTAGGTATGATAGATACCAAAAAATATATTGCCAGTCATCAATACCAATGTCTGGTATTTTATAGCCAATTTGTAAAAGCGCAAATTGAGAAATAATTACATTGTGATTGTAATAATATTTATAAGCTAGAGCTATAGAGTTGGGGGAAGATCTGCATGGATTTGCTAAGCCTCACATTTGCCTTATTTTTTTATTACATTTTGAGGAGTTCACAGATATCTCTATTTTTAGTGTTACAGCAAATACCAGATTTTAAACTCTTTTCAGCAGGACCCCTGAACACAATTACTGAACATTCACAATGCATAGGAAAAATGATGAAAAGATGACCTTTCCAATTCCACTTTCCAAGGAACTCCTAAAATAAACAGTGACAGGAAAATGTATATCTTTTTAAATTCTTTGGCAGTGCCATTCAAAAATGAAATAATTTGCTCTCCTGCTTATTAATGAAGTGCTACTTGGTAATGATAATTGTAAATTTAGGTTTATTCAATGCTAAATTGTTAGCAACTCTACTATTCTATTCTCTCATTGTTCTTCTCTAAAGCAATCTGTGTATTTTATGTACTTTTGAAATGCAAGGCAATTTGCTTGGGTTTTCTGTTTTATTATCATATTGTGCCTCATTTTCTTTGTCATTTTATAGAAACCGACATGAAACTTAGAAACAGTGCCTTATCAGGTTAAGAGTAAGGAGGAGAACAGATAAATTATCCTTAAAAAGAAAAGGCAGAATAAAGTCCAAAACTTAAGTTCTTGACTAAACTTCGAAGCATTTATCTAGATCAACTTTTTCTGCTGTGAGTACTGTAAAAAAGAAAACCTAGGATTATCTATCCCAAGGTTGAAACATACCATTTCTGGTTTTAAAAAAAAAAAAAAAAATCCTGCTATCTGTGAATTGTTTAGTGGTCTATATGTAACATGCCTAATCATAATCTTATTTTTATAGTTTAATTCCCACTGTTTAATCAACTGCATCAAAGAAATCATCAGCACAATCAGTACTGCTTGACAGGTGCCTTCTTTTGATGCCTTGTCTTTGAGATGCTCCGTGTGAGGCGGAGCAGTGCAAGTGCCACCGTTCCTGATCTTCCTACAGGATTTCAACCTGGCAACTTTTATCAGGCCTGTCTTAGGCCTGAATATGTAAAGGAAAAGTAGCTTCTGATGAAAGTACAGCATAAGACTAACTGTAAATACTCATTATGTATTTACATACAGTAGTTTATATCAAAAGTTGTTCCTTAAGATCTTAATAAATGCTGAGGAAAGAGGGACCTTGTTTTTCATGTGGTGGAATAAAATAAACCACCAACCACCACTACAAGTTTTCAGTTTTTACACTTTTTTTTCTCTAAAACGAGTTTCCTTACAAGCCTGTTTTTACCAGTGCTTTATCCAAAAGTTTCTTTTCTACTTCTGTCACTTTTTATCAGATTCCAGCAATAATTATACCTCTAGAGTGTCTTCGTTTCTTTTGTCTCTTCTCCTGTCTTTGGGGTATTCATTTGGAAGTATTCTCTCCCACTCAGACATAAAAATACTTGTCCACCCAAGTGTTTTCAAGGCTTGACCTGAAACTGGATTTTTCTGTTTCTTCAGTTCATACTAAATGACAGAACACTTCCTTGCTTAGTTGGAATGGAAGTGTAGTACCAGGCTTGTTAACCTCTATAGAGATGTCAATCCTCAATGTAATATAGTCAACATGCTTTTTGGATATTTAGTATCATTGTTCTTTATTAACAAAAGAACTTAGGACACATGTAATGAAGGCCATTAAACCGCAGGATTAGTCGGATGCATTTCCCTGTGTTCCCCTATCTCAACTATTCTGACTTTAGGCAGAGTGCTGGTATAGTAGTGTTTTTTTTGTTGTTGGTTGGTTGGTTCATTGGTTTTGGGGGGAAGGGGGTGTTGTTTGTGGGTTTTTTTGTTGTGTGTTTGTTTTTTGGTAGAATACTCATGAAATAGTAAAGCTTCATACTTTAGAGCAATTGGTCCAACTGCTGTATATTGAAGTACTGCTAGGAGAAAATGCTATTAAGTCTTCTGCATGTACGTACTGTTCTTTGTATCTCAAAAATTATAAGGAATTTTTGGCTTGCTGTGAGTCCTTGGCAGTGGAGGTGGAGTGAATGACCTTCAAAGCTGAAGAAGACCTCGAGATCTATTTGGTTAATTATATGGTTATATTATATATAACTTGATTATACTGACGCTCTTAATCTTTTATAGACAGTAGGGATGGCCTGAATCAAATGCCTTTCAGAACGTCTCATAACACTGAGTAAAAGCAACCTGAATGCACTTTTAAACTACCTGTGTCTTGATTTCTTTTGATAAACTACTATACTTGAAAGATATTGTCCAGTCCATTAGATGCAACTCAACTCCAAAGTATACTAATCAAGGCAGATACCTTGGTGGGCAGAGTCACAAGAATCTTTTGGAAGATCCTTTCATCCAGTGATGGCATGTGGAATCCTTTAAGGATCATTTTCATTAAATGTTACCATCAGTTTCCTAACAGACGGCTTATCAGCATCAAATCTGAATCATGAAACATGCTTGTGATTGATTACAGTCTCATGTTTTGGAATGTAACTAAGGTCTCAGTGCCAACATGTTGATATCTAATGATAGTTGAGGGTGTAAGGCTTGATTCTCAAAGGGTGTCTCTTTTCACTCTTTCAGATTACAAGTAAGTAATTTAAATGTTCCTTTAAAAGAGGACTAGGTTGAGGGTACTTCTCACTAGGTTCTCACAAGATAAAAAAAAAAAAAAAAAAAAAAAAAAAAATCTTAGATCTAATCTTGTTCAAGAATGGCCAAAATGCCAAAACTTAATACTTGTTTTTTTCCCCTCGTCTTTTGACATGGAGATTAGCAAATGATCAACTCTTATTTTGGGTGCCCATCTCCCTGTTACAAAATCTGAGATTTACTAGGGCAATTCACAGGAGCTTGCAGTGCATTTTCTCTTGGATGAAAACCAGAGCATTCCCGCATGATCCTTCTGGCACAGTTGATACATTTTGTAAAACAGGTGTCTGCATGTGTGTAATAAATCTAGTTGTGCTGGTAAATCTGAACAGATAAATTATCTGAGTATGTATTTATAGAGAGCAAGACTAGTAATTTACTATGTCAGTAGACCAAAATAAAAGCAGCATTTCTGCAATGTGTGTAATGTGCAGTAATTCTGTAATGCAATGGCTCCGTTGTATGTGCCATTTTTAAAATTCCTACTCACGATGTGCTTTGATGCAGATGTTTGTATGTTTCCCTTTATCACTAGCTGTCTTTCAGTTAACATCATGATTTTCTTCTAGCTCACAGTGATATCAGCTGGTCAGATAAACATCTATAATCCATGACAGGCTTATAATATTAATGAGGAATTGGAGAACTGAATCATACACTGCAAAAAAATACATTGTCAGTTAAGATTATCAATTGTCACACAATCTTCTGCTGCACAAAAAGATGCAGTTGGGATTCTCTCAAGTATTTGATCCACATAGATCTGCATGTATTTTTTTATTCAGAGACAAGGTTTCTACCAGTAGTTTATGAAGCTGTATGAATGTACCTGAAGTGCTGAATCCATGTTAGAAGTGAGGAAAATGAGGATACACATATTTTGGTAGCAATAGACTCATATCACCAAATGTAAAGTGCAAGGGAACCTCAGTGCTGTGAACACCTACAACAAAGCCAGTAATGGCTGCACTAGCAGGGTCCCATTTCCCGATGTTTCCAGCCTATTCTTTGAAATCAAGAAAATTAGTCATTACTTTTATTTGTGTTTGTACATACAGGGTGATGTAGACTTTTATATAAAACATGCATAAATCAAATTATGGGCAAGTTTTTGTCTATGTTTTCAGTTCTTGCAAAATCTAGAGCTTAAATATATCGAGTCCATCTTACTGCAATGTTTTCCCTGCTGATTTCATGTTTAACTTTATGCTTACTACTAATTCAATGTGTAGAATAACAAACATGCTTAAAAAACAATGTCTACAATTTCTACCCTCAGAAAATGCTGAGTCGAAATGAATCAGCCAATGTGTAATGACCCAGTATTTCAGCCTCTGAAGATAAAGATTGATTTGTTGTGCAGAAGATGATGATGCTAACCACCCAACCCGAAACTTTTCCTGGTGGGGCATGTGGTGGTGTTGCAGTGTACATGGCCCAGCCTCTGTGCTCCAGCTGGCTGCAATAAATGCCAAGAGCTTGCGAGTATGTAAACTGAACATTATGCTACTGTTTAGTTTACGAACTAATCTGCTGTCGTAGTGTCCTAGACTTTATTTGAATGAAAATGTGGAACTTTTTTATGCCTTCCAAAGTGAAAATGAGACGGATGAATGAAGAATTGGACCAGAGGTGGATTCATTGTTTTAGCACCAACTTTTGAGTGAGGTAGATGAGTGGAAGTTGGACTGAAATTACCCTGCTTTTGATTTAAAATTGGAGGAATGTTTAGATGCCAAAACAAAGAGAATCTGAGGATGAAAAGTTACCATCTGATTCACTGAGAATGCTCCTGTGCTTTTGGCAACATCAACTGCATATATTCCCTATAATCTGATCAATATAAAAAATAATTTGTCACCATGTATTGTCTGTTTTGCTTTCATGGTACAACCTCTAGACTGCAGGTACAGGTTCATATTATCTGTAAAACACTGACAAAGAGAGCAAATATGACAGAGCAGATTAAGGAAGGAACAGGACATCTTTTACTGATGGTATCTCCAGTTTTCAGAAAGAATCACACCAGAATTTGACATTGTAAAATACATGTAGTATTAGCAAGACCCTTCACAGTAGCCTTGATTTGTGATTTTCTTTTTCAGTAATGATTCACATTTTCATACCAGAAGAGAAAGAAGCTAATTAAGTTTTATTCAAATACACATGAAATTTGCCATAAATAAAAACTTGTAATAGTGCTACTGGTATTCATGCATCAGCTTCGGAAGAAAATTTCAATTATAATCCTAGCATGATGAGTGGTTTATGTTATGTTCATAGTACAGATAACATAATAGTTTTTCTATTCTGGATTGGTAATTTTCTGAAAACTGGCATGAGGTGCTGTTTTGTTTTATGGCTAAGAATATAGCACATTTTTGATGTTCAGTATTCTTCAGACAGAAATGGTGAGTATGCTGTCGGCATTTTATCAAGGTCTAGCACTATATTTAAATGTGTTTTACCTTACTGATTCATCAGCTTCTCATAACCATTTTCTGAATTTTCTCAAATACTCCCCAGTCTTAAATGACTCAATCTCTGTTATAGTCTCTCAGACACTAAGTCCTTACAGCTGCCTGTCCTGTATGATCATTAATGCTTTTATTCTCTTATAGAAAATAAAGTTAGAGGACAGTGATTTAGCTTTTGGCTTGACATGTCTTCAAGCTTACTGCAATGTTGTTTTCTTTTTATCTGCTGCTGTCATTTTATCCAAGTATTATAAATGCCTCTTATTTCTCTCTAGTTAACCTGACAGCTCTCTCAGAGATAGAATACTGTGTCCATTAGCCATATAAAAACCTGTTGTCTAGGATGGGGAAAGAAGAATTATTCTTCTTAGTCAGCTTAATGTGGGAATTTGAAGAGGCAGAATGTAATTAATTACCAAGCCTGAATTTTGGCCAAGGTACTGCTAAACTAAGAGTTACAATTTATGAATTTCTTTCATTCTGATGATACAAAGAGCAGGATGGAGACATGAGTGGGATTTTAGGTTAAAGTGGAGATTTTGCACTCTTGTGTAATGTTTCAGTTGTTTCTGTTGTTACCATTTTAAGCTGTGCTGCTTTATGTGCCTGTGGTGGGAGGATGCAACAGTTTAAAGATGATAACACAGATTCAAATCAAATTATTTGCAGGAAAAAAATGGTTAATCATACGTAAAGCAACCTCCCAAAAAACAACCAGAGCATGAAAGAGCTACAGTGCATGCCCTCTGCCTTTCATAGGCTGTTTCCAATTCACTTGGTGCTTTGTGTTGCTTTTCTGAGGCAATTCTTTTCACTTTATGTGCATCAACACACATTTTGTTGTAATTTGTTGATGGTAACTTTGGGGCCAGATCTAGCAAGTCTTTAATGGACTGTGTAACAACTAGATCAAACATAAATCAAGGAGTTGCATAATATAAATTAGTTTATATTTTATTTGATTCTAGAGTAAATTTTTGTAGGGGAGGTGTCCGTGGCATGTATCAGGATTGCATACATCCAGAATTATGGGGTGGAGAAGTTACATATCTACCCGGGACCATTCTTCTGCCATGTTATGGGTAATGTATGGCACATCAGGCAGCACCCAGGGCAGCAGTTTGATACAGTGGGGAAAGAGGAGTAGGGAGCGGAGGATCTGGCAAATACAACTCTTGGTGTTATAGAACAAGAAACTTGTTCTGTTCATTTCATCATCCAAATATTTCAAATAGCATTTTATAGGTTACATTAAAATTATGGAATGAAATTGCTCCAAGTCTTACTTTTCTGACTGTCTTTGAGTTATCTTGTTTTCATGTATTTGTCTTCTGAGACACATAGTATGCAAAGTCCTGTTTCTCCTCTTAAATAGTAAGAAAAATAGTAATTCATGGAGAATTAGATTAGTTTTTCTCCTATCTCTAAGGAAATGCTTGTATTCTGAAAAGGTTGTATCACCGTGCTGTGTAGTGATTCTGAAGTTCTTGTGAAATGAGATGTGCTTTGTCCTTTTAAAATTAGAACTTCTTAAGAGTCACTGCAATTATTCAAAATTGCAAATCATCTCTCTCCTGAGAGAAGGTGATTTTCCTTGCTGAAAGAAAGTTGGCATTAATAAGCACGTGATCAATGATAACAGCATTTTTCATAGTAGATATTGAAGTTTATATCTCTGAGAGTAAATGATAATGCAAGGAGTAGGAGCCAAGGAAGGGAAGAACTGCACAGCCAGCATTCCTCTTCATATGCTCTCTTTTAGAGTAAATCACTGTATAACCACTAGTTGTATAAAATGTATTTCCCTTTGTCACTGGCACAGAGAACAGTTGAACTACATACAAACTTGTTTGTGAAAAACTGAAAAGACTGAAAAACTTTTATTGCCATTAGTCATTTTCTCCATATTTTCCCACTACATTTCTAACATGTGTAATTGGTGAATACAGTCCTCAACCCACAGTTTTAGAAAGTCTCCAGCCCTATTTCATTATGCTTTGATTTTGGACTGTATTATGAACAATGCTTACTCTTTATCGAGCAACAAAGCCAAGAAAGGCCAGTCATTTACTTTTCTCATCATTGTTGCCCAGTATCCCTCCACTCAATATCCCTTTCTGGCCGCTGCTTAAAAATCCGAAATAAAACAAATGGAAATCAGTAAAAAATTTTAGAAATTCTCCCGCTCTGAGTCAGGCCATTTATTGCATTTCTGTGCAGGCAGATGATGATTCCAAACGTCTGTGTTTTTGCAGGTCTTTTCTGTGTGGTGACTTGGGTAAAGTCCACCTGCCCCTCACCGCTGCGACCGCACCGCACAGGGCAGGCAGACCCCAGCTAAGTTTAACCTAGTAGGCCTGCAGGAGTCGTTTGAATGCAGGGGCACAGAGCTCTGTGCCGACTCGTTTCCCCAGCTTTCCAAGTAAATTTTACCCCTGCTGACTCCGCGCTGCTGTAGTTACCTGGTAAGTGGCTAAATTGAGTGGGCCTGCACCTGTACGGTGCTGCGCAGTGGCTGCAATGTTAACAAACTTTATCTTTTGAAAATTTTCATTTTAACATTTTGCTCTTGGCTCTGTTTGGGGTCCTCTACTTTTTAATTTTTTTTTCAATGAAATTGGCTATAGCTGGATTTTTAAGAGAAACAGGGAAGACTTTCAAAGGCACAAAATAAGTAAGCAAACACCTGATTTCCTTTAAAAAGTCAGTAAGAGCTATACACTTGATTGTTGTTTGAGGTATTTCCAAATCTTATTTCTCAGATTTCTCAATCTAGTCATGGAAATAGAGTAAATTTATACACACTTTAAAAAAAAATCTTTGCTTTATAAATCGAGGTGGTTGACGGTCTTATTTCTGTCTGCAGTTTTGGATGCATAGACCCTAAAGAAGGCCGTACTTGCACGGAGGTGCCTAAATATTTGAGAGCAAAACGTTGTAGTCCCTGTCTGAGAACATTACTTTGCATTGTCCATTTTTGAGTTACCATGTTGTTACCTTACCCTTTTCAGTGCAGTTCACTTCCAGTTAAATGTTATACATGCCAAACACACACACAAAACACTGAGGTTGCAAAGTCAAGGACTACTCCACCCATGTTTCCATGTCCAGCTGTTTCTTCTCATAAGCTCATATCCAAGTTCCTTTACCTAGCTAACTAAATCCCTCTTTTTTTTTTTTTTTTTTCCCAAGTCCTCACTAGTGGATCCTGCCCTCCATCTTCTGCAAGAGTGGTCTGCATGAACCAGGAATATCTTCTCTCTCTCCCTTTTCCAGTGCTAACCCCCTACTCATCCACTCCTTTTCCCCTCTCTGGTCTGGCTCTTGCTTCCTCTAGCTTGGAAATCCAGCTGGTTTTCCACTATGCAGGTCAAGCTGAATGCTGTTCCTGGCTTCAGCACCTGAACTGTGTCCAGGCTGCGGCACTGGGAGCAGCAGCTGCAGAGAAAGCAGCTCCAGGTCATCTGTCCTGGTGAGGCTGATGCCCTGCTGGCTGGGTAGCCCTGGGGCGGAGGGACGGTTCTCAGTGAGGACAAGCTTCTCTGAGGCCTTAAACTTGCTGTTTAGCACATCTGACCAAGACTGTGAAGGTTTGACATGTCCCCAGATATGAACAGTTTTAATGGGCCTGACAAAAAGGCACTTTCCTGACCAAAAAGTATGTTTTCCTTGCTTATAAGGTAGAAGGATATTTGAACTACTTGGAGGATAGGCTACCACATACTATTTTCTCACTTTAAAACAAAGACTTTTTTTTCCTGGCCACTATGTTGGAAACCCTTGAACAGTTTGGGTTGATATATGAAAAAAATAGTCTGAGGCACATAGCCAACATGGAAAGTTTCAGCCCAAACAATTAGTCTGGCAAAATTATAGGACAGTGGAAACTGGATCCTACGGGAAGTGTTGAATAACCCCAGTTAAGGTAGTGTGTTATACCTCCCACTTAATGTGCACTCAATTTGCAAGAAAGCCTTCTTTTAGACATGGATGCAAATTGAGCACAGTGTTATCTAATGCACTGTTGAAATGCGTATCACTTAAGGAATTCACTTATGTTCATAAGGATCACTCCTTATGACTGCTGGCATTTGCATGTGTTGTTAAACTTTTTAATTGCTTATCAGCTAATTGTCTAGCTTGAATTTTATAACAGTAAACTGACGACCAAATGCTTAGTGTCCTCTATAGCTATTACCACTAGACATATTAACATAATTAGAAAATTTTTGCCCATCCTCAAAGATGTACAGTAAAATTAGCTAAAAGGTCACAAATTGAAATGTTGTATTGCAGCTAATGATTCAGGAAAGCCTTTCGTTTTCATTTGTCTAATATCTTGTTTTGGTTTACTTCCATATTGCTTCCAACTTGTTTATTTTGATGGTATTGTAATATTGTGACTCAGAAAGGCTGAAATGTCCTAGAGAAATAGGAGATGGGAAGGAGAGTGTTATGCAGAAATCAGTGATCTTCACTTTTCAGAGGAAATATTTGCAAGAATGCCTTAGGCTTGGAGGAGCACTTATCTCGGGAAATGGCTGTAGTTGCATTTTGGGAGGTGTACTTGTCTGTGAGAAAAGCTTTCTCACAGTGTCATAGCAAGAGCTCTATAGTTTGGGTGGACTAACTGAACCCACAGAATCATTGCACAGCATTAAACAATTTGACTTGTGAATTAGAGTCTAGGAATCTCTTCTGCTTAGTTCCTTGGTAGACCTGGTAGATAGTCATTGAAATTCAGTGTCTGCGTGTGGCACATATGATCAAAGCATGTTGGAAACCTTTTGCAAGAGAGGGTCTGTGTAGTTAAAATAGTGATTTGTTGTTTGGACAATTTTTTGAAGGGAAAAGGAAAGATGGTTCACTGAACCATCTGGTTTGGTCCAGTTTTTCCTCTTCTTCTGAAAATGGGCAGAGCTTAAGACCGCTTTGGCTTTCTATAATGGCACCATGCATTGTGGTCAGTCTTAAGGGTAAAAAGAAATGGTTTGAGAAAGAACAAAAAGGAGGTGATGGTGAGGTGGAGAGAAGGGAGAGTACAGTGGTAGAGGGAAGCAGAAAGACCGTACATCAGGGAGAAAAGCTGGTTCTCATGTGGACTGAGATCTGCACCATATGGGTTCACGTGCTGGTCATGGTCAGTGACCTCATCCATGCGAAGGTCTGGATATTGCCATGATGGAAGTTGGCCAACAAAACACTGATGCTGGAGGAAAGTGAACACTGACTATTTTTGGCAGAGAATCTGTCCTCCTTGTGAAGTTACTTGTAGACTCATGAAGATCATGAATCTTACAGTCTTTTCCCTTGCAGAGCTTTAAAGGTGGATGGCAGATGGAGTTTATCTTGCAGTTACTTCATTCCCAAGCTAAGCCTGCTTTCTATTTGTGCCTGTGTGAGCTCATTCATTTGCATTCCCCTATTTCTCTCTTTCTTTTACTTTTTTTTTTTTTTTTTACAGACTGTTTTATAATAGACCCCACCAAATCCAGTATCAGACTTTGAAATCTGTTTAGACGCAGAGACAGTAGTGACAATACCTGTTTTGCATGCAGGCTCAGTCATATTCCCATGGAAGGCACCGTGACAGTCCAGATGAGAGACTTCTGCCAAGGCTTAAATGTGTGTCTCTGCAGGTGCTCTCAGCTGTATGTAGGGCTGTCTAGACATCTTTGCTGAACTAGGACTTGCTATTTACCTCAGCCCTCCAAACAGGGAGAGACATGCTAACAGGGACCAAACAGATTGCTCTTTCCTGGCAGTATTACTAACCATGCTCATAATGTGCCAAGGCCTCCTAAAAATGTTATGCTTGTTTTAAGCATAGTTCTGGTGCGGCAGTAGCTGGTATTTTTGTTTAGAATCACTGATTTTAAATTCCTTTAATAATCATTTTTCTAGCATTCATTGCTAGACCTTACTGTAGTTACTCATAAAGCTTTCAAGGTAATATTCACAGTTTTGCAGTGGAGAGAGTAAGTCCTCTACTGTAGATCCCCATACGTAGAACACTTTCCCACAAATTCTTTAGTGCATCTGTTTTCAAATTAGCTGACAATGATGGGAGGAGAAAGAATAGCACTATAAAGCTTATTTGTTGCATCAATTACAGTTCTCAAGGTATGTTTATAAAAATTGATAATGCTTCTATTCAGGCTGCTGGGAGGCTTTAGTCAATTAGATCCCCTCCTTTTTTTTTTTTTTTTTTTACATGTCTTTGTGCAGTTACATGTGTTTGGTGTCATTTTGCTAGCCAGTAGATAGGTTTTGGATGACGTTTAGATATACAGTAGATAAGCAAATAATAATGGAAAACATTTAAGTATAGTTCAAATAAATGAATAAAAGTTTATGTAAACTGGATTTGAGCCACATCATTTAGGTCATGCAGTGAGAAAAGTAATGGAAAGGAAAACCGACTATATTTTTATATACCTTCCAAATATTACACCCAATTGTTTTTGAAAGAGCAGGATGTTATCTAAAATTCTGTATTTCTTTTAATGATTACCCTTTTCGTTATTACTAGGGCAGTTGGGATAATATAAAATCTGCAAGCTGTCATTTTTCCTGCTAGCTGTAAAAAAAGTTATTCTGGTAGTTTGTTCTGGAGTAGGTGACTGTGTCTATGCTTATTGTGGTCCTGTTTTTCATTTTGAATAAAGATACTAATCTG
>VZSV01000123.1:1511909-1537000 GCA_013398735.1 Nothocercus julius | reverse complement strand
CCAGCAACAACAACAGCCCTTGGCAGAGTGGGGAGCAGCTGGCAGTGCCCGCCGCCGCCTGAGAGGCAGGATGGATAAGTGCTAACCCGGTGATGAACCGTTCATGCAAGCGCCGGTGGGGACCTTTGTATCATCTCCTGGATTTTTGGTACGTATGGAGGGGAGACTTGGTGCGTGGTGTGAGCAGAGAGCCGAAAGCCCCTTGCTCCCCTCCCGCAGGGGCTGCGGGCAAGGGGCAGCCTTATCTGAAGAGTGAATGAGTGAAGGCGTGCCCGCCCGCGTGCAAGATGCTCATTTCTAAAGAGATTTTAATTCGTGATGCGTAGCCTGCTGTCGCTTTTACAAAACGTGGTGTTACTCCTAATGACGAGCTGAAACAATCCTGACAAACATTCATTACAGATAGGGAAGATATTTGTGTGTCCTTAATGTTTTATCGACTACCATGTCTGGTATCTAAAAATTATAATAGCATTATACAGAGCAATGATAAGGGGAAGGCGAATTTGGATTTAGTCTGCAAAACAGCCAAGTGTTTAGCCGCTCTTTATAAATTATTAATCTTTTCTCTGCTGCTCAGAAGTTATTTAAAGTCACGCATTCTCAGCATTAAGAAAAAACTAAGTCGTCTTGCCTTTTCTTCAGACGTCAGAATTATAAGACTAATGTGCAAACAAAAGTGTGTTAGGAAATATGCCAGTGGAGGTGGCTGCATGAGCGGGTCTGTAGGTAAACAGAAATAAAGTTAATTGGCAGTTTTCTTGTACGGCCGGGTAGCTGAAGCCCGGCGCTCAGAAAGAAATTTTCTTTTCCCATTCTCCTTCAACGCTCTCTTGGAGGGGTTGTCTCAAGGGAAGTGAGTGAGTCAGAAAATATGCCAAGTTCATGTCACGGCTGTTTCGGCGTTTCTTTCTCTTGCTGGCCTCCAGGAGCTTTATTGGCAAGTGTTTTTAAAGGAAATGTTGGCACAGGAAGGCCTTATTGTTTATGTCATGAAAGTCTCTTGGCGTCTTCTGCCTTGTTATTTTCTCCCTTAAATGGGGAAATTAGGAGTGGGGGGGACTGAGAAAGGAGAAGACTAAAGAAAAAGAGTATTAACTTCCAGCCTGTGGAGGGTTGCTACCAAAAGCGTCCTCTCTTCGCAAGGATGTGCCTTGGTGAGTTCATTCTCTTCTTTTTTTCCGCTGCACACTCTGTTTTAGCCAATGAACTGATTTCTAAATGTACATTTCCTCTTCATGCTTTTCAAGATGTGCTATTGAGAAAGTTTTTTAAAAGACCCAGGGCAGCAGTTTTCTGGTGAGCTTTCCTCTGCCAGGGCAGGAGCAGGTCGGGCAGAGACACGCAAAGGGGCAGCCGAGCCGGCGTCAGAGCGTTGCCTCCCGCTCACACTCACTCAGAGCAAAGTCCAAAGGATGGGTCATCAAGGACATTTTGGTAAATTCTTTGCACTTCTGTGCAAGTTTTGCATGCAGAACACAGTGAGATTCATGGGGCAAAAAAACGTGGGACCTCTGTGAAAAAGATGATGTGGGTACAGGCAGGAACAATAGCGAGAAGCTGACAGGGTCTGAAATGCTGCCTGTTGAATACCAAAGCAAAAAGCAAAATCATTTGTTTAAATGTATATGCATTCTTAAAAAACCCACGATACTTATTCATATGCACTTAGACAATTTTGGCGTAGCATAAAAGCACACAAAAAAAGACCAACGTCCAGTGCAGCAATAAAAGTTACTATAACCTATTATCGTCAAATTTGGTAAGAGCACTGTGTAGTCTTTCAAGATGCTATTAAAGACTTAAATGCTAACATTTCAAAGAATGTATTAATTTTTAACATTTTGTGACTTAGAAAGTGAAAAATTAACTCTGCACTTGTGGTATGTCATGCCAAAAAGTCTGCTTCCACCCCAGGTTTATTTTTATCTGTGTTATTACCTCTCTGCTTTTTACATGTGGTGCTCAAAGATTTAGAATGAGAAATTCTTCCCAGTTAGCACAGGGAAGATATAGCTTGAGGTACCAAAAGAACAAAAAACATTTTGTTCTGGATTTCTTAACAACCAAATAATTAAGGTGAATGCTTATTTTTGTGAGCTTAATATGGAAAAACTGACATCTAAGCTACTTTTTTTTTGTAGCCAGTTAAACTAAGGATTGTCCGCTGTGGGATTAAGTATCTAATTCAAGATTGTGATGCAGTTTTTGTGATGTCTCTTCAAACGCTAATTATTTGTTGGTACATAATATCTCTTTTTATTGTGGCATTTTGGTGATGCTTTTTTGGAAAGATCTTTTTCAAAGGAAAAAGAGACGATTACTCTTGGCTCTGAAAAGCTGCATTGTTTCATTTTGCAACTCTTTCATGTATTTTTGTTTTCTACCCTACCTATATGTGGGCCTATGCAAAACTCTGTAGTGTATAATAGTTCGATTTGTGGAAGTCTTTCCCTCACCAGCTCCCTCACCCTTTCCATTTTTGCTCTTTGATCTATTCAGATCTTGTCTTTGCTTTCTTTAAAGATATGTATAGATAGATAAATAGATAAAATTAAGCAAATTATTTCAGAATGAAAGTTCTTGTGTAACATGCATCTCTAGACCTGAACATTCTTAGATTGTTATTTTTTCAGATTTGTGATCTTGTTGAGACTGTTATAGGAGAAGTAACTGGTTGGCAGCATTAAAATTCAGCGAACTAGAACCTGGATTATGTTTGGAAAACATCTGTAGGAACAGTCGCTGTGGCTCTTATAACCCTGCCCTCAAATATTTTTACTGAGATTGATCCAAAGCATTTATTTTATAAAATTATAGCTAGAGCTAGAAGAAAAGAGTCTAGGGAAAAACAAACCCTTTCAGTAAGTACTAGCTCATTTGTTTGTAATTTCTTTAGCTGTATGAGAGTCTGCAGCTATACAGTCACTTCGGAAAGGATGTTCTAATTACATATCATATGTTGCAAGTGTACTATTTTCAGTATGTCACAATCATCATCTAGAATAACACATAAGATTTTCCTGTTTTTCTGTTTATGTATCCATATATCTATAGCTATGAAAATATTTGAATAGTCATAAGCATCTTGAAAGACAGTACAGTAATATTTATTGGAATAGTGCTGCAATTTTTTTCCTGGGTTAGGAATCATGCCTTTCTCTGTTCTAGCTGGGATAAGTCTCGGTGTTGTGTTTCTTGTATCTCATTTCATAACATGAGAAATATCAAACTGTAAAGCAGGGTGTGAATAACTGTACTTCAGCCTTTGTCTACTCTTCTGTTTATCAGTCAGCCAAAATCCTTCAGGTGCTACAATGCAAACATAGTATTAAATCATCAGACTATACCTACAGCTCCAATGTCAAATACACCATGACAACATGGTTTCATTATTATGTGGGAACACGAAGCAAAATACATCAAAAGCTCTGTAAGCAGAGATAGTAAGAGGTAGTTATGATGACATTTTAAATGGAAAACTACAATTTTCTAAACATGAAGAATTCAATTGAAGCTATCCTCAGTTGGATAAACCCTTCTAAATCCAAGAAATAATTTCCAGATCATGGTCTTATCCCTACCAAAAGGCTTCGTGGTTCAGTGCATGGACATGATCTCCACTTGCCCCAGTGCTGTGGGAGGCAGCTGCATGAGTAGAGTTTGGTTCTGTAGCCATGTCACATTGTGTTACCCAACATACACAAGGTAGAGAGGAGAGGAAGGGTGGAGTGACCTACTGCCAGGCTAAAGAAACCTTTTTCCTTGCATTGACAATATCCTGCTCTTCCCCCAAACCTTTGAAATTCTCCATGCACTCCAAAGCCTTTGTTTTAGGCATTTTTTTCATCATCCAGGAGCTTTCTCCCCTCTTCCCCCTACATTCATTTTCATTGCATTGAGGAGATGCAGGAAAAAATGGGTATGGGAAATAATGGTCTTGTAAATTTTTTTTGCCATAATTCATAACTATTCATTCTCTGACAGCTGAAAAATCCACAGTTTCATGTGTGTAAAATGCTAATCAGAATGATGAATGTTTTGAACCACAGTTATAGGTTAGCACTGCAGGGTGCAGTGACTGGGAACGGCAAGCAGGGCTGAAGTTAGGATTGTGCTTTTGATCACGCTGGCTGAACGGAATGGCTGAGCAGGGAGAAGTCAAACCTCACAAGCTAAGTCCAGTTTTCTGAAGGAGAAAATGCTTTTGTGAAAATATGTCATCCAGTTATTATAACCTACTTGGTTATAATGTGATCCAGTTATTATAACCCACTTGGTTTTCTAAAGTTTTCTATAGGATTCTTTCCTGGAGACCCATGAAGAATTAAAGCTACTGTGGGATGAAAGGGAAACTGCTCTCATGAATTAATAACTGGTTAAAAGTTAAAAAACAAGGGGAAATAAATTGCCAAGTTTTACAATGAAGGGAAGTCACCAGTGGAGTCCTAGAGGCATCTGTCCAAGAGCCTGGGCTGTTCAGCATATGGGAAGAGGGTTAAAATTGAGGTAATTGACAATACTGAATTATTGAAAGTGCTAAAAAGTCAACTGGGAAAGTCATGAAAGGATCTCACCATACTTGAGTGACTAAGTAATAAAATGGCAGAAGAAATTCAGTGAAAATAGATGTTAAGGGTTTAACAAGGAGAAGAACTACTGTAATGATGGACTATTGAGGAAAAAGATGCCAGTGTTGAATAGATGATTTTATAGATACAAGAACAGCATGCCCATCAGAGATCAAAAACAAACACTGAGAATTTATAGGAAGGAAGTAGAGAAAAGGCCAGAAGATAACACATCACCTTGTCTATGTCTCACTCTGCTGACGTCTGTATTCAGGTGATGGGATCTTCATCTCTTCTGACCTATGGGATCTTTATGTCTGTAATGTTTTAGCTATGGAATGTTTTTCAGTAGATGAGCTTCTGGTGAAAACTCATGCTGGAAAGAGTTACGAATGCGAATAGCTTTATGTAGAACAGCAGTTTTCCTTAGTAAATGAGGACAGTTCATCTGGGGAAAGTTAGTATTCTTCGCTGTAGCATGCATGTCTTCCATTATGTTTTTATTCCAGGATATGCTGGTCTCAGAGGACTTTCTGAATGGGTGAATTCAGATGTATGTGTACACAACTGCTATCCCTATCAGATCCTGTATTTATTCCTGTAACTAAGCAATTTTACCCAGTAAAACTTGTGATTGTGGTAACTAAGTGCTAATATCATGTCCATAAACATGTAAAATTAACTAAGTCACCATAGATAGTTTGTGGGTACAATAATTGTTCACATATTTACATACACCTCAGTTGTTCTCTTAGTTACAAACCTGCACATTAAGTGCAAGAAGTTAAATGTATACTGCTCTTAGATTTCACTTTTCCTTCTCCATCCGCCTGAAGATTTTAGATGTTTTATGGAAGAAAAATGTTCTAATCATACCTTTATGAGGTGATCAGTCTCTGGATCATTTCATTTATAGCTGTATGTTTTGTATGTTGTTAAAAGAGCCCAATTTCTGGCAAAAGAATTTTGCAAAACTTGTTGTCTCACAAAAGCTAAGGATTATGTTGACCAAACTATTCTTGAGAATTATGAAGTTGCATTCACACAACCTGAAAGATTTTTATTGCTTCACTGATACAAAAAAAAATAATTTATGATAATGTAATCTTATATGTTCATTTAATATATATATATACACACACAAGAGAAAGAGTAATAGGTAATTTTACAATTTACAGGCTCTGATTTATATATTAAAAGATTGGAGTCCATGAAAGATAATGTTTCTATTTTACTTAATTTCTCATTTTTCTTTCTGACATTTTGAATCAAGTCTTAATGTGTTCCATATCATAGTTAAAACATAAAAGATAATCTTTGTCTTTAGGAGCTAGTTTCTTTAATTGACTGGACTTTTGGCAGATTCATTTTAGCATATTATATTTGCATACTGACTTTTTCTGTTGGAGTAGCTGTTCCAGATGAGTAGTGCAAATGGGCGCTTTTGTTCTTCTAGCGGTGTGATCTCAGCATTGTTTATTTTAAACCTGGAAGCAGCTATATTCCAAAGTGTCCAGGAGGGTTAATGTGTAGATGGCCCTTGGCAGTGACTGAATAACATTTACATCACTACATAGTTCTACTGAGCTTTCAGCTAGAGAACTCAGTCCAGTTTGGGGCACAGTATTTCAAAAGAGATCCTGAGCATTAGAAGAGAATCTAGATGACAACAAGAATTAAAAACAGGAACCTTGAGCTCTGAGTAAAGGTTGAGTGATGTGTAGCTGCTTAGTTTTGCATAAAGGAGACTGGAAAAAAACACGTGAAAATAGTTTTCATGGAGTGCCCAGAAGGTAGCTGTGAAGGGAAGGGAAATGCAACAATTTTTGGATGAAACGAGACACCAAGAGTTTCATTTGCAACAAGAGAACTTGATATTGGGAAAAATGTTAAAGTTGAAGGCAGAGGTGGAACACACTAAGACCTACTGTGGTGGCTTGAAAAAAGCGTAACTGGGTCTGGATTTACAGGAGACATACACCAACTAGAAATTCTCCTTTAGTCTTGCTCCATGAAGCCTTCACTTTCATCACGTAGGACATGCTGTGCTAGTCCCAGTAGGTATCCTGCAGCATACCAGAATTTATATGGAACCCTAAAAAGATGAAAATCCTTTCAAACTTTCCTCCTTCACTACTTCAGTTGGCCTTAAAACCATTTCGTCACAAACCATGGTCACAAATCACAGAAATTAGTTGTATCCATCCTGCTATGGTGTCCATGTGGACAAACTGATTAAATCCACTGCCAGATTGAAGTTGAATGCTTGCATTGGAAACTTTGGGCACATTGAAATGCTTAGAGCCCACTGAAGATGCAATTGTCTTTAAAAGAAGGCTAAAAGGTTGTTTCATTTGTATGTATAAATCTAGAAATGCATGCAAATTTTACTATTTCAGAGATATTCAGTGTTTAACCTTGCGCTATACTTTTTTGGAAGGGAAGGAAACTTTCTGTCTTTCACACTTGAATGTTCATTCTGAATGACTTTTGCTGTACCATGGCACCTCACTTAATTAGCACTTGCTGCTTTTCTTCTTCTAAAGAGAATTACAATAGTGGCAGACTTTGTGTCTTAGCTACCAGGAGGTGTAGATGGGAAAGACTTCTGTAACATTTATAGCTTATCAGCTGAGACAGTGTGGTTGCCCATGGTTGTTACTGAACAGCACATGACATAGTGCAGAGTATTGGCAAGATTAACAAACCCAGACTTTTTAACAGCAGACTGACTTATAATGGTCTTATAGAAAAGGAGTAAGAATGTTAGCACGTACTCAGTAGTGTAGCATTGTATTGAAATTAAACTCTTTTGCAGCCAGCTGTAGAAATATGCAAAACCCAAAGGCTTATATTTGCAAATCAGAATTAATTTAGGTGATTAGGGATTGAGCACTGCTAAAACACTGAAGCCCTAAGGGCTTCACCATAGACCCTATTTTGGGAAAGTATTCCCTTTTGGGGAAAAAGGAGCAGAATATGCTTTTCTCTAAAATTAATGTCCCTAGCTCTCTTGGAAGCATTCGAGGGTATTATTTCGAAGTTAGAGTCCTTGAAAGGGCTTTTGTGGGATCTTTAACATTCATCCTGGTTGAATGTACAATATATATTTTTTTTCAGCAAAAATGATTATCATATAAAAATGCTGAATTCAGTAATTCCAGTGTCTTCTGATCAATGAATTCCTCTTAAGTTTTATTCCTTATTGGTAAGATTATTTTCTGTGTAATATGTAAGGATATTTTGTGGTTTGCTGTGAAAGCTACCAATGCGCTCTACACTTTCTGAGTAAGAATTTGCTAATACCAGATTTTCGTTTAAAGTTTCTGATTTGGAGATAGAAACAACTCCAAGGAAGTGTAATCTTTTGGAAAATCTCTAAATGGTGAGGACATGGGTAGACTCAAGTGAGGTGAATCACACATCACAACCATTCAAGTGATACTTCAGCAACCGAAGTGCTTAAGAACACCCACTGATTTCTTTCTATTTCCTGACTCTGAAGCTTTAGGAGGCTGTAAGAAGGAGAAACGAAGAAAAAAAAAAAAATAGGACTACTAAACTGACTATAGGCTTTACCTGCATTTCTTTGAAGAGCTGGGCCCTCGCACGTGACATGGAGGAACCAATGACTTTGTTTGGAGCTTAAAACACTGAATACACAAGAGTAGTTCTTTGCTGGTAAATACAAGAAGGTTTTGATGTGTAAACACGTTCTAGAGAGTCTGACAACTGATTCTGGCATGGCTGACAGGAGTCCACATGGCATCTACAAATGGACCTGCTTGAATTACCCAGAGTGAGAAATATCTTGGAAAGAAGTAGAACCTGACTCCCACCCCAAAGTTACACAGGAGAGAATTTGACTAAACATCAGTCCTTCTGCATGTCAGAATTAATATCTGCAGCATTATTTCTGCAACAAGACGATTCAGATTGGTGTCTCTCCTATAAAAACAGGAGGAAATACCCTATGCCCAGCAGAACAGAGGGTGCACCCTGAGTCATTTGTATTCTGGTCTCTCCTCCTCTCTCTGATTTGAAGTCTGGCTCCTTGTAGGTAGATGACATGATCCATGGTGGGGGTCTCCCAGTATTCCTGTCAAAGCTCTTTATTTTATATAACCTATTTGAATATTCCCTAGAATCACTGAGAGAAAAATGTCAGCGTCATCTCTTTTGGAAGAAATCTATGCCATATGGAATTGAAATCAGCCTAGGATTGTTTTATGTGGATTTAAATAAGAGAAAAAACATAACCAAATATCCTTCAGTTGTGAAGGAATATTGAAAGAAACAATTATTTCCCAGCACCAAGTGACTCTCTCTTGGTGAATATGTAAAGAAGATTTATTCAGGAGATGAATTGCTTTGTCATACAGATTTCATCAGAGGGAAGAATATTTCAAAACAGCTGAAGCTTTTAAATAATGTATACCCATATCCCGGTAAAATTTAAAATGAAGCCCTTTATCTCAATCAGCGCACATAAGCTGTGAGACAGAGCATGAGGAAGGGCTAGGGAATTGGAGGTGAGCACTGCACTCCTGGGCAGTGTGGGCAGTTTCCTCTTTTAGGCTGCTGCCTACCTTGCCTGCAGCCTTGAACTTGTTCTGCTTCTTAAGGAAAGGATATATACAGTAGGTAGAAGCTCTCTTCACTTAAATGGGAACAGAATCAAGCGATGATTCAGGATTGAATTTCTTGCCAATTTTTGCTTCTGCAAAATCAGAGTACTTCAGTTAGGAATCCTATCTTTACAGACCCATCTAAAGCAGGAGTCTGGATGGTCACTGTGAAGAGTGATCATTCCTGAAGTGTGGTCACGTACAGCTACAGAATGTGATGTATGGGTCCCAAATGAGATTCAAGTTTCACATCAAAAATCTGGAATGGTATGGTTACAGCTTCTAGCAATTACGAAAGAAGATTTCCCCATATCTACAGGGGTTTTTTTTGCTTTTTTCTTTAATGAAATCAGTGCAACTTCTTTCCATCTGATTTCACTGATTTAAAAATTTATTGGGATTCAAAAAATTCTAATAAAAAACAGTTTATTTTACTTGCATGTTAGAAGTTCTCCTCAAAGCACATTCATAAAAGATGTGCAAGCTGTTTTGTTTTATTTTACTTGTAAATATGATTTTTGATACTAAATATTTTGATTCACTTCCAAACTGTTGGCTACTTCAGTGATGCACAAATCCCTTAGAATCCTGGCAAATGGAGCTTTTTCTTCTGCATCTTAAAAACTTATTCCTATTAAAAGTGCACTATATAAAAAATATTCCTCTCCATGAGAGAGTATTAAAAAAGGGTATTTTGTATTGTTATATATTCTAGGGAGCTGCTAAACCAAACAACGAAAATGCTGGCAACTGCCAACATCAAAAAGCCCGGATTCTGGTTAGGAGTGGCCGGATTCACCAACGTTCAACTGTTTGTGCAACTATTTGCATTTATAGCGTTTAGAAGTGCTTTGCTGTGTTATATATGCAAATGTGATATGAATGCAGGATGTGCTTATTCAGTAGAGATTTAGCAGCAGTCCTTGAGAAAATGAACAGTTTTTCATAAACACTCTGTAATGAGCAAGAGGCAGTACATCTCCAGGCTTATATTCACTGTAAATGTCTTGGTGTGGAGCCAGTCAGATGGCTTCGTGCAGGCTGGTCTCTGGATTTTATTAAGCCTTCTCCTCAGTGAACAAGCCCCTTTTTCCTTCCTTCTCTATCTGCACTTGAGAATTCTAAGAGTCGCCTTTTATCTCTGACTGCTGTAGACAAACACTTTTTCTTCTCTTGTGTCTCACTTCATATTTGAAGCAAAATTTGGAAGCCCAGCTGGCATCTGGCATCTCTTTTAGATCTAAGCCTTTGTTATTGTCACTGAATGGCGTCAGTAGTATATGCTTGGAGTTAGGGATCTTTGCTTCTGTACTTTTACCTCTGAGGTAGGGCACTACATATACTTTTTAAGGGTGAGTATTTATGCAGTGTGTAAAGACAGTAATATCTACAAGGAGAAACAGTGTCTAGTTATTAAAAAAAAATCTAATAGTTACTTTAAATAATTAAAAACAGAACAAAAAACAAAATGGAAAGACTCTTGGTTTCACCTAATCTCTGTTGTTGCAAAAATGGCTTTCAGTGTAAGAATGCAGTAACTTCGGGCAATATTTTTATGAAAAGAATGTTCAAATGCATTTTGCTACACATTCTGCTGTTCACTGAATTGAAGGAGTTAACTCCTTCACTGTGACAAGACAGGCAGCAAAGTGACTTCTGGTGGTTCTGTCAGCGTACATATGTTGAGTAGAGGCAGATAAAAATAATGGGAGATGACGTACTGTTCCTAGGAGAGGAATTCCTGCTGGCAGTACGTGCTGTAGATAGGCTGGGAAGATGCTGTTGCCATCAAGCCTGGATTGGGATGCTCAATCCGTTTGGCTGGGATATTCCTCTGCTGGCCAGGGAAGACAGCATCCTGCCTGGCCCTCCCAACCATGCAAGCAGGCCAAAGACATACACAGTATGAGTGGAACAGCAGGTTTGGATTATTGCCTGATTTAGGTTGTCCTGATGAAGGGCAGGGCTGCCTGAGAGGTGCTCCTGGACAGCCCCAATTATATCATCTTTTGACCTACAGATACCTTTTGCTATTCCTTGACTTCCCTCTTTGCTGCCGTTGTACCTCACTGATCTGTCCAGGTCTCCTCCAAAGTAAACAATCACCCTTCATCCAAGCTCTTCTACACCCATACCCAAATTAAGTGTTTCTCATACTGTTACCCAGGTAGTTTTGGCCTAATATGACAGACTAGGCTTATGCAGAGGGTTCCCCCCAATTCCCCCTCTGTCTGCTGTGATATTAGGCCATATCTCACAAAACTTCCCTTTAATCATCCATGAAATCCAGCCGTTTCTCACAGCACTGTAGTTTTTGTTGGCTTCACCCATTGGTCGCCATCCTGTCTGGCAACGTCTCATGTCAAGTCAGTCTTTTTTCCCAATGATTTGGCAAGATTTCAAAGGGGAGCTGAGCGTAGGGTATTTGGCAAGCAGTCTGTTTTCTACCTAAACATTATGTCCCTAAATGATGTGCTCCTGTAGACAAATACGCAGGGCCTTGTCACTGCCAGTTTTATCATTTCCAAAGGGTGAATCTCCAACCAAGGACTGAACTTTTCATACCTGGTGAACAAGTACAGTAAATAAGAGGGTGAAGGGAAGGAATAAACTCAGACTAGCAGACAAAAAGGCTTTCCGGCTTTCCTTTATAATATATGACAGCCTGGCTACTTGCCCAGAAAGACTCTGTAAAGTAAGGTAAAAGTTGTATAAAGGTTGCAGGAATGACAGTCCTAGTATACTTTATTGAGTCTACTCAGTAAAAATGAGTGCACATAAAGAAGTACAGAATTTGGCACGAGAAGCTATTCTTTGTCTCCTAATTCATGCACAAGGAACGTGACGTCAATAGAAAGATTCCCTCTGCTTCAGTGGCCTTTAGAACAGACTCTTACCTTTTTTTTCTTATTATCTTAATGCTGGCAGAATGACTGATATAGAAAAAATTTCTAATAGTGACAAAGACACCTTTAGTCTGTGCTGGAGGAACAAACAGAATATTTGTTTCTACAACAGTGTGAGGTTTTCATAAGTTCTACCACATCATTGTACAAAAAGTATAAAGATGAATAAAACTGAAAGGAAGAAATAAACGTAAGACAATCTGGAGGAGATACACATTTTGGCCACAACTTTTGACCACAATATCGCAGAAATATAGGTCAGTGTAGTTGTGAATTCCAGCGAATGGATTGATTATAGTGATGTCAGATTGTTCAGGAGAAAGCAGATTTCTATAGTACTAAAACATGTCCAGTGATCCAGTATCTCAGCTTTAAGAACCTAGCAATTGTGAGTCAGGTCACAATTACTGAGAACCCAAAAAATGAGGTTGGTTTTAAAGTCTTGGGTTGGTTTTGATGATGAGTATTAAATGTCTGTTCCCGTTATATTATTTCTGGAGAGGATGAACATTGAGATTCACCTGCACTTGTATGAGCATGGGACAAAGGGCTTCTCAAAATTTGCTAAAAACAAAATAAGAATGACAGAAAAAGATATTAATTCTGTGAATTCTCTTCTGAGATTTTCCCGTAAAAGCTATCAAGGAGTAAGTCTTCTAAATCACAAAATTCCTTCAGCACAGTTGGTTGCAAGTATCTTCCAAGGATTAAAGAGACAAGGTGAAGTGTTTTCTCATTCTGTCAATATCTTCAGGGTTTTTTTTAATGAATATACTTATCTGCTTTTCATAGTAAACGTGTTTGGTTTTGATTCCCATAAGGAAAAAGCTCTAAAATCTCCATACACTATATTTTTTCTACAGAAATTCCACTACAAGCTTTTGCAATCTCCACATATTGTATCTTGGCACAAAATAGTACTTCTGCTTATGATTTGCATCATTAAATATCAGATTGGCTGCTGGTTGTGTTTATAGGATACAACAAGAAATAGCCTGTTAAATCTGGCTGGTTGGTAAAACGGGTGTTTGTTGAATCATTGTGCTACTGTGTTCCCACATCATAAAGAGAACAGAGTCTCATAAAGCTATTATGCTGTAAAACAGAATTAATGTTAATGGCAAAGAATATGCCTGAGTGTTGTAAATAAATTAAGAATAAATTGGATGACATCTAGAAAAGGAATCCCCCAAAATACTGAGTAGATCAGAAATATGATCTATAAACCCATTTTGGACCAAAAAGAAAACATGCTAAGTGTGTCTAATATTAGTCACAGTAATTCCAATAGCTTATCTGTGGATCTTAGCAGCATACTGTAAGAACTTAGGTGAGTCTTACTATCTCCACCCTATGGATGAAGAAGCAGGGCTACTGTAAGAATAAATACGTTTTCAACACAACGCATGAGACAGTGCTGACTCCAATTCCCATTCCAGCTGCCAGTTTTAATTATTTTTCTGTGAGCTTCATTTGTTTCTCCTCATTAGCCAGAACTTGTTCCTTCAGCACAAGGTAATTTGGATAACATTGAATGTAGATCAGGTCCATATACTAATACTTACAAAACTGATTAATTTAAAATTGCTCTGATAGCTTAGCCCCTTCCTATCTCTGGATGGGAAGAGTCTGCAGCCATAATTTATGTTTTGTATATTTTGATATTTTACTGCTTAATCTCCAAGATGTTGTGCAGAGTGACAGAAAGAGGATGTCTCTGATATATATGTTTTTTTTTTTCTTTTCCTCAGCATGTTCCCAGGTAAGAACGATGAGAAATACGGGATATTACTTGTGGATCATTTATTTTCGTTGTCCTTTTCCATATATCCATGTGACTCTCCTGAGATTAAATCATGAGAAGCCTCAGTATCAGCAGTGCAGAGCAGACATCTCATTCTGTATCTCTTTCTGATGTTAAGTGACATAATAACAGTCTATGAGTGTCTGGCTAAAATGAAACTCAAAATATTAGTTGAATAGAGATGACGCTAAATGGAAGAACGAAATCCACTGAAAAAGTAGCATTTTCTATCATGTCTTGTGTTGGGGAATCATTTTTCTTGCAAATATCCTTGTTCCTTTTTTCTTTTTTTTTTTTTTGTTTTGTCTATATTTTTGGGGCAATTTTTCTGGAAAAACTCATCAGATGACTTGGATAATTCTCACTTTCGCAACTTCCATACCCTACTAATGCAATATATTTGCACAGAGCTTTAGAATGGAATCTCTAAATTCTTTGAAAATGCCCAATATCCTACAGCCCGGGGAAGCAAGCTCGTTTTTAGTGCTTATCTTGCTGCTGGGGCCCTGCACAGGTCAGATTTGATCTCTTGCTGCTAACCATCAAAGTCAGCTGTGCCAGGTGTCTAAGTTTCTGTCTTAGCAGCTACGTTCTTCAAGGTTTTATTCTTCAAATGGCAGGTCCATAAGAGCAGTAGACAAAGATGGAGTAATAGGGCTGAGACTTTGGAGTTTGGTATGAGAACAGGTCAGAAGGCTCCCGGGTTTGATTGCCTTGAGAGTGAAATGTGACCTTCAGTTTTCTTGTTTCACATTTGTGCAAACCAAACAATAAACTTTAAACACAGAGTCCCTCCCACTAACTCAGGAGAGGGAAGAAACTCAGTCCTGTTGAGACTTGAGTCCTAGAGCACTTCTACCACCCTAAAATTACTGCTTTGATAAATACGTTCTTAGGTTCAAATAATATCTATCGGAGTTGAAAGCAGCTATGGGTGAAACTGGAACAGCAAACTGGTAACTGGCAAAGCAGGAAAAGCAGAAGGGCTGCAGATGCTGAACACAAACCTGAGGTAATGCCAGTGCTGTTGAGTGAGGTTTATACTTGAATTTTCACTGCCTCATTCTTTCCCAGCTGTTCCTCCAGAGACTTGGGCCTGTTTGTGTGTCGTCCTCAGCATGGATCCCTGTTTCTGTGCGGATAGGTCACACTCAAAACTGTCTGCTTCTTCATTCCTTATACTCCAGTGGTCTGGTTTTTTTCTATCAGTCTGTCCTTTCAGAACTCTTGCTCATGTCCTCATCATCAAAAGATGGCTGTGCTGTTGTTAACACCACCCTTAAGCATATTCAGAATACATCTATTAGGTATATCTTCTGAGTCATTGTTCAGTTCCCTTACTGCGTCTTTGCTCTTCTTGCCCTTTTTCTAATCAAATGTAAACTTTCTGAGTCATTGTTCAGCTCTGCACAGCAGGTTTATCCATTTATTGGGCTTCAGATGGCTTCTCTCTGACACTCAGTGCTGTCTCTGAAGGCCGTCCAAAAACTCATTAAAAATTTAATAGTCATAGTCACCTCCCCTTCTCCTTTGCCTTATTCTGCAGTACCTGGTCTTCTTCCTCTGCACCTGCAAGTGTTGGCAAAGTGATTGCAGAGGTACATGGTACAAAGAGGAACAAGGATGGGGGTGGAAGGTGAATCCTTAGGCACGCAGCCCGCCCAGGTGCAGGTTTACATGCACCGGTATGAATGCAGCGGTAGAAATCTGGCAGCAACAAAATGTAGCAGTGCGTACCAGGATCTTCCAGCTATGCAGTGTCACTTGACAGCTCCTAACTGATGGTAAAGACACATACATGACACAGCAATCAGAGGAGCTTTAATTACAGGTTCTTAAGTGGGTAGAGAGATTGTCTTTTTGAAATAGTCATTTAAGAGTTATCCAGGTGTTCTCTGTAAATGCCAATGATTTTATGCATTTATCCTTTCTTACATGTGGACCTTATCTGTTAGTTTACTTGACCCACAGTTGTGCCTTAGGATAGCCCAGGTATGGCCTTGGGTTCTTGTTGGAAATATATATAGTCTTACATCCAACATACCAGTATCAGAATCTTCACTTTACTCAATACTAAAGGGAAGCCTGACTTCCCCAAATTATATTGGCAGTGGAAAGAGGGGGCAGAATCCCGTGATGGGACACAGGGAATTCCCTCCATGAGGCCATGGGATCCCCTTCACGCAGCAGCTGGGAGATCGTCCCACATCCTTGAAAGACCTGGTTGACTCATCCTGCACTGTAGCCATACTACCCCAACGCCCATCAAAAAGGGAGCTGTGCAGCTGCCCTGACACGTGCTGGCTGACTCTACACAGCAGTGAACCTGCTCTGCTATGGATAACAAAATCCTCAGCTTTTATGCTCTTTTATCTGAAGATACTAAAATGTAGTAACTCTTAGCCCTGCATTACTTCACCTCCTTCCTCTGTGTCCCACAACAAGGTCATCTCTGTTTTCTTTATTTGAAATTAAACTATTAATACAGAGTTGCATTGCATTTCACAGTTTTACTGTATAGCAGACTGAGCACCTTAGTGATAGGCATTTTCTAGAATTCTTAGCATAAGTATTCCTTTATTAAAATTATTCCAAGAAACAATATGATGCCTCTTGAGATATAATATGCAAGGAATAAAAAAAAAAAAAAAAAAAGCCTTCTCATGTTTGCAGAAAACTTTTTTTCCATTACAGATAGACCTTAAAATCAAATCACTAAGGAGAGTAATTTAACTTCTTTTTATTCCAAGCAACTTCAGCAGTTTTGCAGACAGCCACCTGTAACTCAGTGTTTGAACAGTTCCCTATTCATGACCCCATACAACCATACCAGGAATAATAAAACCTAAATAAACCCTGCTTACCAGCAATTAAAGTGATTTAATTCAAAATAAAATGACAGATGCATAATGGGTTAATTACAAAGTAAGTAATTAGCAAATAGGATGGAGAATATTAAAAGGTTGCAGACTTTGGTTGTTTGCTTGGGAGAGATAGCAAAATCATCATTGATTAAACTTTTTATTTCTGGGCCTGATTTTACTATTGTTGTATGTAAATGAGGCAGCAAACAAGAAAAGAGTTATTTGTTTTTTAAAAAAGAAATCACTCCTTTATCAGAAATACTGAAAAGCCGCTGTTAACCCTGAAGCTGTGTGATTTGTTTCCAGATTGCACCCAAAAGTAGGTTTGCAGCCATAGTGCTTCTGCTTAATGTTAGGTTACGTGCCTCTCTAAAGAAAGCAAAGAGCCCCTCTTTCTTCCCTTCAGCCTGAGCACGGGCCCCCATTGAGGTCAGTAAAAATGATAGGAGAATGGTGTAGTTAGAGCTCACCCCCTAGCAAGCAGAGTAAATGAGTAAATTATTTAGTTAGGAATATGCCATAGTGTATTTATTCTCAAAAACAGAGGCTAGAAGGGTATGGGACTTTGAACAGCGTAACTGTTGAGCTCTGAAAACCCTTAGCTGCAATCCAGTTAACTTAATGCAGGGTTGGACATATATAGAGAGCCACCATGGAAGGTGCAAGCAATTTTCTGTTAAAATAAGCAAAATAGGGCTTTTACTTCATTTTCACGAGTATTATTCTTTCTCTCCAGGACTCCTGTCTGCCCAAAACCATAAGCAAACAGGCATTTAGATCACTTTAATGCAGTCATATTTTATGACTGCCAGCTTACTGCCAGGTAACTTGAAACTTCTTATTTATTCATAATAGTAATAAATATATTTATGTATGCATAAAACATGTGTTTTGTATTTTGACATTTCAGAGGGAATGTTTGCAGAAAGTTTTCTCCAACTTGAGCCTGTTAGTGGAGTCGTTGAATTTTTCTTTTGAAAAATAAGCTTTTGGGTAAACCTCAGAAATAGCAATAGGGGCTTCTCCATTTCAAAATATCAATTAAAGCCAGGCAGGAATTCTCCTTTTTAAATATAGGTGCCCTCTAACCTAATTCCATGTCCACCAGTAACCATTAGCATAATTTGCCTGAATTTCCCATAACAGTCATATTCTTCCATCATCTCTCATTTTCTTTTGAACATCGCTATCACGTGCTCACTTTCGTGTCCCTTAGCCAAGCTGTGCTTAACTCCCAACTGATGGAGCTGTCAGTCCAGCCCCATCAGCATGTACATTTACTTGCCTGTCAGTTCTATAATTGATACCTTTTTTTAGGGTATGCAGAACTTCATGCAGTATTCTAGCTATGCCTCAATTTACCTCTTTAGGAATACACTGTCCTCTTTGTATGCATATCTTGTTGTGAAGAACTCTTGTCTAAAGCCCATTTCATCTGAGCTGCTTCTGTGCTGGCAGGTAAGCACACAGGACCACCAGCTGGGCTTGAAAAAACGGATCTGGGCAAATTTTTAGCTTTTATTTGCCCTCCTACCCTAAGGTTTGCTGACTAGGGGTATGTATTTCAGAAAACACTCAACTCCTTGTTCTGGTCCTGTTGCCTTAATGTTGTTGTCAATAACCTTCTTCAAAGTTTGGCTGGCACTAGAATTAGAGAAGAGTTTAAGCCATACATTTCAGTTCTGGAATTTGTGCTAACGATTTCAGAATTTGATAGTAATATGACTCTGCTATCAATTTTAGGGTTCAGATATGGAAAATCATCAAGTCACTAAATATGCAAAATCCATGAGGCTAAATCCATACTTACAACAGCATCTCGCTTTTTCTTTTTGAGTGTTTTCTGCCAAGGTCCATGTATTTGCACACTGGAGCGCAAAGCGTGAATTTTATTTTTTTTTTCTGTATTTAGAATTTCTTTTTGAAAACAAAACACTGATTCTGTAAAGCTCTGGGTAAGAAAAGCAGAAAGCCTAAAGCTGCATTAATCCTGCTTCATATCCGAGTCCCTGAAAATAGCTCAAAACAAATGCCAGTACCAATCTTTAGGTAATACTTATCCCCATTCAATAGGGTGACATTTGTAGTTTGGAACATGTTCATTTCTGCTTCACTTATTTTTTAGGCACAACATATATAAGACGCATTGACAAAAATAATTCTTGTTAGCAAGAGTCAGCCACGTGCCTCCTTCCTGACATTTAGAAAACATTGTATTTCTTAATCCATTTCATGCTGAGGGTAGAAAATCACCACCTTCAATAAAAGACTTTGAAATATAGTATCTTTGGGATTATCTGACACTATTCAGTTTTACACAGATTTACTGAGTAATTCAAGACAACCTTCACCTAATACAGACTTTGCAATGAGTAATAAAAGAAACTAGAATGGAAGATAAACTGTCCCTTGTTGAATTTTCAATGAGAGCTAATGTTCCCCAGGTTGACAGAACAAAACAGAAAAACAAGAAAAGTTTTACGTCAAAGCAGTTGTCTGAATGAAGCTCCCGTATGCTGGAGAATGAACATGTAAGCCATTAAGTGTTTCTAAGGCTCTTCAAAAAACACAGGAGTAATCACTTAAATATGAGCTCTTTATATTACCCTTCTGCTTTGCCGTCGTCATTAGCCCTCCAGGATCCTTGTTCAGCAGGGTATTTATGCAAGTATGTAGAGGTTGTTCTGAATTAAGGCCTAAATCTCTAGCAATAAACTTCTCTTAATATGCAGTTACAGATCTGCTACTCTTGTAAATCTGGCCAGCTTTCATTAGATGGCATTATGTTAGGTGAGTACCTCGCTTAGAAATTTTCAGATTAATGCTCCAAATATGCCATTTTGCTTTAACATGATATAAGCTGACGCGTGGAGTTGCTATCGCCCCGCTATGCAACAACCACCCAAGCAGGCAGAGAGCGTCTGCGCTTTGTGCAATTCTGTTATGCTGTGGGAAGACATTGATGTAGCCTGAAAAACAATGTGATCGCTGGAGTAGCCTCGTGGGACATCAGCTCCTGTGAGAGGACATAAATCTTAATAGGGCTGTTTTGCAAAAGCAAAACATGGGCTATCAAAATAGTGGCTAAGCAACACTGCTTCCAGTTTTGTGCTCCTCTTATGCCCTCCTGTGTACACACATAGGCTGAAGCAGAGGACTGGATAGAGGAGAGAGCTGGTGTTTCTGCAAGGGGTTGAAGCCAAGCAGAGCGAAAGCTGCAGTCTGTGTGTCTGATAGGTTTAAGCTGAATATAAGCAGATTTTTCTTAGGGCATGTACATCTAAGGTCAAGAGCTCCACACAGTGATAACCAATGATAAGTGGTTTGAGATACTCTGTAAACACGGAATCGTTCATTTTTATTAAAAGTGGGCAAGAGAAGCATTATTTAATTTTCTGTTTGGTATCTGGGGGGTTTAAAGATAATGTTAAAGTCTTTCTCTGCTATGCTAGATGCTGCATATGAGAATGTGTTTTTAGTGTATTAAGACCACTGGAGAAGTGACAGAAACACTGAAATTGTTTTCCAGCCTTTTCTTTTGGCTAAGACAAAATCAATTATAATATTTTCCAGCAATTTCAAAAAGAATACATTATACCCCAAAACAATAAAACACTAGCTTCTCATGAAATCACGAGAACAACTTTTATCGTGCTGAATTGCAACGCTACTTTTTGTGATGCTGTGGAAGACCTACATGTTTGTAGATGTTTTCAGCGGGGCAGCTTTATCATCCAGCCAGTTCTGCCAACTGTGTGTCCAAACTGAGGTCTTACCAGTATGATGAGGAATTATATTTTCCACCTAAATTAATCTAAACTATTCACGCTACAGTTTTGTTTATTAAAACCCAGGTGCTTTCAAAAATTTGTAAAGCAACAAGGTTGCAGTTAGAACTTGCTGGGCTTATTGTTCGCATGTAGTGTTTTTCTGGCTTTTGAACTGTGAAAAAGTTGCTGAGGCCTTTGCAGAGCTGAAAACCTGATGGTCTGATCCTGACTTATGCAGAGCATCTGTAATCTTGATTTATTTGTGCTCAGAATTTTTAGGGCGTTTTAGAAACAAGATAGGAAACTCTGAGCCTGAAAGGTACAAAAAGTACCCAGTTGTAAACTTGACATGTTCAGGGTCATTTAGCTGTGTGAGGAGGAAGGAATAGGATTAGGCCTAACTGCTGAGCATGCATATTATAAAATTCATTAATTCTTTGCATTTATGATCCATTCAGGAGTGAAGGCATAAAAAGGTTTAAATGGATGATGCGCAGTGTTTTTGATCCTATACTTTATTGCGCTGTCTTACATCCTCATGAGTTGAGCAAGCCCAGCAATGCCAAGTATGAGTCAAAGATCATCTTGTGCCTACAAGCCGGTGGTGATGGCTTTCATTAAATGTTTTTGGAAACTGAATAGGTTTTCATTTCTCTTATGAGGCATGGTTGTTCTGTATGTTTTATAAGGGAGAAAATGCTGCTTGCTCATTATATAGGTAACATGTACCATAAGCTATTGTCTAATACATTTTCCACTGAATATGTATTGGCACAAAATCCTCTGTATAACTCAGCTCCAGAAAGTTAATTTTGCTTTGCTACTGAATATTGAAAATGAATTTAAAAGTTCAGTTATGAATCAATACAACCCATAGCCTGCCTTGCCATTTCTCACGATGTGGCGTTGCCAGTTCAGATTTTCTCACTAAAAAATGGAAGTGTTTGTTGAGAAGCATTTGTGGAGGGAGTTTATGGAACAAAATGTTCAGATGACACGTCAAATAATTCGCCACCACAAAGCCAAGATGGCCCCCAAGAAAAATAAAAGTGCCTGTGCCAAAATAGCATATGAGGGGATCATGTCCTGGAGCAAGCAGTCGGAGCACACTGGCACGTTCCCCTGCTCTTCCCGAGCGCCCGATTCCGAAACTGCCAGAGCTGCTTTTCCAAAGGGATGCAGTACCGCAAGCTCTAAAAAGGAGCACACGGGCTCAGTGTGGAAACGCTCGGGCTCCAGCAGCATCCGCTGAACTGGAACAGCTCTTAGGAGGTCACCCTGTGATGTGAGTGTGCGTCTGGCCAGAAGGCTGTGGTGTCCTGCATCCTGTCCTCCTGACGGTCAGGGCGCTACAGCCAAAAAATGTCGACTGGGCATCAACTCTCAGGTTTCCTCATGTTATTACTGGGATACTTGAGATTTAGTGAAGATTCTCTTCTCCCCTCGCTGGCTGGTGTTCTATTAGTTTTTCCCATAAGGAAGGCTTGTGTCTTATCTTGTGTCTGTGGGATTCATGTGATGTCCACAGATACAGTAGTAACACCACCCACTCGTGAACCTGCTTCCTGAAATGAAGAGATGGCGATAACTGAGTTTAAGATGTTAAATTAATGGATTTGTTTTTCTTTGTCCATTTTTTGAACCTTTGGAGGAGATCCAGAATCTCCTAACCAAAAATGTTTCCACTCACTTCTCCTAAAACAGTTTTATCTTATTCCAGTTGTCATTATTTATTGTTCTGTTTACTCTTCTCACAGTCTCTGCTTCCCCCTCAGTTTCCCCTTATCTTCATAGTCTCCAAACCATTAAAGCGCCCCATTCTACTCTTCCACCTAACATCTTCCCCCCCCCGCAGACCTTCTTATTTCTTCTCCTTTCCATTTTTCCTGCCCTTTTTGCTCTCCCCGGTGCTCTGTGCTGTCCGAGTTTGCCCCCTGACGCAGGCTTTCCCATGGGTGCCTTGGCAGAGCTTCCTCTTGCTGCTCACGGCGTTTGTCAGCTGGCTCGTGGCTACCGCCGCCGCTCAGCAGTGTCCTGCCCAGTCCCACGTGCTGTTGCGTCTCCCCTGCCCGCTCGTGGTCTCGGGGGGAAGCCCTTCCCCTTGAAGGCAGCCCAGCTCCCATCACGTCAGAAACGGTGAGCGTTGGCCTGCCAAAAGCAGCTACCACTGCCTAAATCTGAAGAAAACCCCCTCGGGCCCCATCCCCCAAGTGCTGTAGCCCTCTTGTGTGTTCGTTATTTTGTTCAGTTCTGTGTGTATGTAAGTGGGGGCTATTGGTGAGAGTGAGTGAGCACTTCAACACTTTGATTAATTGCTTAATTACCTTTTGTTTATTAAAAAAAAAAAAAAAAAAAGTTCAATACCTGGTAATACAACTTGACAGCATGCCTAGATTGGAGACCAAAGCCTGAGAAATAATTCCAAATATGACCATCTCAGGCCAGCGGAGATTAAAATACCAAAGATGTCTCATTTTTTGATTTGAAGCAAATAGGATTATTCTTTTCCTGATATGTGTCTGTAGATGTGAAAGAGAATTCAGTATATCGGCAATAAGAGAATAGAATAACTATTTTGCTACTTTCTTTTGAGGTACCCACTAAGAAGGTGAGGACTATGTTTTAAAAATAACAACAAAAAATAAAAGAATAGGAAGAGAAAGAAGTAGGGCTTAACTCTAGTGACTGAAAACAGGATGTTGCTCCTTTGTCTGCCTCTGCTGTCTGGTGGGAGATGACACAGAAATACCAATGCTGGGATCCCAAGCTCTGGGGTGGCCCTAAATGGTCTGAACTTGTGATTTAGAGCCATGAGACTTGGCTAGCTCCTTGTGGGCAAACCAGTGTGCCTAGCTCATAGAGGATCATCTAATGAAGAGAGCTCGCTGTGTTGGTAGCAAAGCTTAAACATCAAAATGGTGTCACTTGTGAAAAGGAAGTTATTCTGTAAAGTCCATGACAGCTGCCGTAAATTCTTGGCCTGGTGTGGTAGAGGCCGAGACTGTGACTCATCTGCCTCATTCCCATTTGTGTCCATTCGCATACTTTTCAGTTAGTTATAGGCACCGAAAATGGATCCTGTTTTCTCCAGCATCTTCCACATTTACGCAGCCTCACAGAGAAAACTGCCATAATTAATGTAGATACCACATAAAATTCTTCCTTGCTTAAAGCAGCACAAAAATACTGGGTCCTCAGAAGACATTCAAGCCTTTGGATACCAGAATGGATAAATAGTTCTGTCCTTCCACAATGTTTCCATCGATGTGGAAAGAAAGATAGAAGAAAGAAGAGAAAAATAGGAAACTATTTTACTTTTGGCATATGACGTGGAGGAGAAAAGAATCGTTTTTAAAACGTTTCCAGTGCTTTTGGAAAGACTGTTCCAATCACTGTCAGGTACGGCGCAGGTATTACGAATGGGCTCATTTACCGTGTTTATATTGGCCGTCGCTAGACTCACCAGCTAGTGGAGATCTCAGCTTGCTAGGTGCTCTCCGTTCACACAGCAAAAGTAGTACCTGCTCCAGTAAACTGATTTCTAGACGGATGTGAGGAGAAAAAGAGGATGTACACTTTAAAGTGCAGGAAAGTGGAGGACTGTGCCAAGGCCAGATATCTTAGTATAATGCTTTAAACAAAGACTGTCTTTTCATAAACCTCGTAATTATTTTTTTACACAAGTGACAACTCCCTTCATGCCAAATCCTGGTCTCATTGGGAAAAATGGCAAAACTCCCAGGATAGTTTGAATTCTTGTCTTCGTACAGAATTCATTGAAGAACTTTGTATTTCTCCCTTTTTTGTGTTTCTTTTAATAAGTTGGCATATAAACAATAATTTTTGGATTAGAAACTAATTATTTACAGGAGAAACAGCATTTTTATTTAAAACACTCAATTGTTTACTTCAAGAGTACTTATGTGTCACTGAGTCACCAAACCACAATTAAATTCTGGGAAATGGCTTATTGCGGAGGTTCCTTGGGTCCCATGACATGGTAGGATGGATCGGAGTCTGATTTCAGTTGGTGTCCTGATCTAAATTTGTATCCTCTTTGATCTTTTGATCTGCAGGCTGTAACAGAGTTTGGGGGGTACCGCAAGATGACAGGCCCAATAGCAAAAAGTTGTTGTCAGTTCTGTTGTGTGGCTTGTGTATAGCAAACATCAAGCAGAAAATATCTGCTTTTCTCCAGAGTTCAAGGCGATGCTGTCAGTTCTGAGAAGAACCCTGAGACCCAGGTAGGAAGGAAATTTCCTTCCAAGGAGAGTCCCTTGCTTGGAAGGAAGGCAAAGAGATAAAAAGCACTGCCAAACATGCAAGCTGGAGGATATTTTACTAGTTCCTGCTATAAAACTTTCCAGTTGATTTCACTTTGCACTTGCTTTTTACAGTTAGAGTAAACGCTAAGGTTTGGGAATTTTTCTTTTTTTTCTTTTCTTGGAATCATGAAGCAATTTTGAATCTTGCAACAGCAATTAATGTAGCTTAAAGATTTACTAGATAAACCAAGTTAATGTAATGAGGCATAAAATGATGAAGAGA
>VZSV01000123.1:1472654-1511538 GCA_013398735.1 Nothocercus julius | reverse complement strand
TTCTGCCCAAAGCCTCGCGGAGTCCGCGGCCTGCGGAGAGCAGCGCTGAAGTGGCGGTGGGCGGGTGGGGGTGTGTAATGGATCCTGTTGATCCTGAATGGATCCTCTCTCTCCCCGCTCGCCATTCCCGCCCTCCCGCCCCCGGTAGGACCGTCTCCACGCGGTGACCGAGCGGGTATGAGCTTAGGTGACGCTGCAGGAGCGCGCCCCAGATACATTAATTACATGGCGCGGGTGTTTGCTCCAACTCACCTGCTTTCTAATTCCGGATTCGTGGTCTGTGCCTAAATAGAGCAGATGTCCTTTTAGCCTGCTGCTGATGGGAGATAGTTCAAGGACAAGAGACCTTCCCAATGTAAGGAAACAGCAATTCAGTTGAAATAGGAACTTGGCTATGTTGCTGGGTGATCACAGTGCAGTTCATGGACATAAAATACCGATCAGGGCAATGTAAGAGAGGCTTTATTTCCCCTTTAAAAAGTCATGTACATGTTAACATAAAAAGATATCTCCTGATAATCAGAAAAGCTTGATTCTGATCTTGTGCCAGTTTTACACTGCCATTGGGAGGTCAATTTTAAAATATCTAATGAGATCTTTTCTCTGTTTTGGAATAATACCTGTAGGATGGTCTCTGTTTGAATTGGATTGTCTATGCTGAAACCAGAGGGAGAAGCAGGTATCAAGCTGGGAAGCGCTCTCAGAGAAATGAGGTTCCTGAAGGAGGATGTGCTATTTGTGGTACCCTTGGTCGAAAAGTGGATTTCTAATTCCTCTGAATCTTCTTTTCTTAATGAACCAGAGAATAACGTGCATATATCACTAGAAATAATGAGATTAAAATTTTTTTTCCCCCAGAAATTACATATCAGTAATTTATAATACCTGTTAGTATTAGTACTACTACATATTACATATTAGGAATTTATAATCACCAGTTACAGATAATTAGAGGAAAGTGTTATATGAAATAGTCAGGAGCATTTTTTTTTCCCCTCATCAGTAGCTGTCAGCTATACAAGTTCTTTCTTTTTAACTTTGACGCCAAAGTCCTGGTATCTACAGACCATCCAGTCCACCAGGTTCTGGACCTAATGTACTTTCCTTGCCCTATGTAATGCAGCAAGGTGCATTTAATTTAATATAGTGGGTTGCGCTGTCAAAGTGGACTGCAGTATGCAGAATCAAAAATGTTCCATCCCATGTAAAAGTTAACATTATTAACATAATTATTACACATATTTGTATTTACAGGTATATTACATGGAGTGTTTTTTTTCCTTTTTCTTGGTAGGTGATGTTGGTGACAGAAGAAGAACAAGAATGATTACTTATCCATAACTCCAAGCAGTATGTCAGGTAACCACACTTCCTAAGAGCATTTCTACAGTATTTCTTGCTTTTTTTTTGGTGGATTTATTAGTCAAAATTTCCTGCAAAATAGTATTTTTTAAACGTTCTGAGTTCAGTGGTGCTGAGAACTGAAGTCTTCCCTGTAGCCAGAGTACATACATAGGAGGCATGCAGTAATCTTCCCCTGCATTTTCCCCTTGGAACTCCTATGCTCCTTGGGTTTCCTTCAGCAATGGTACTACATTTTATTCTAAACACACATTTGAACTTCTGATTTTCCTGCTGGAACTGCCAGTACAATGGCAGTTTCTGCTGACTAGGTTGGCAGAAGTTATTTTGTAACGAGGTTATACTCCCTGAGGTTCAAAGTTAGACAGTCAGATTCACTTTATATTGATTACTAAGCACTCTCTTGATAATAATTGGCCAGATCAGTTGGTAGGCTGAAGATCCAGTGTTGAAATCACCCTTAACCATTCTATTATTTACCACCTTATCCCTTTCAGCTATACAGTATTGGGAGGCCATACATGAGTTAGCTATGTCAAAAAGATACATAGGCTAGTCCAAGAACAGGATGTCCAAAAAGATTTAGTTGTTATATAGGTATCACATAGAACCATGTGCAGACTTCTGCAATAGGTTGCAATATTCATCAAATCACATAAGAAAATGAATTGTTCTGCTGATATTGTTTGTTAATGGCACTTAGCTGTTGGAATATGTATAAATAGATGCTTTAAAAGCCTGTGTGTAAATGGAGCGTGTGTTACACAGGGAAAGTCATAACAAACAAGCCTCAATTCCTGCTGTTATGCTCAAGGGACTGTTTAGTTTTATTGTCTGGGCAGGTCGAATATCCTTTCTCCCACCCTAGATGGCTCCCATCCCAGTGTCCGGGCTTGGCCCAAGGAGGTTAAAAGCTGTATCCAGAAACAAGGCTACATTTTTCCTTCTGGATGTAAGGTGAAGAGTAACATTTAATGAACATATAGAGGAAAAGCAAAATATTATTTAAATATATCCTTTTATGGTACAAATGTTGTTTGCACATGTGTTTAATTTCCATGTGAGGGTGAATCATGTGACTGTTCTTCTTACAGCTTCTTTGCCATTCTTTGAGGTGGAATTTGGGCACAGGTGAATATAAGATGGGGCCAGAGGGCCCCAAGGCTGCTCATGAAGTTACCTTGTCCTAAATCAGTGTGTCAGGCTCGGGGTTTGCATCACCGCCACCTCAGCGCTGTGAGGGAATGTGTCTCCTGAGGCTAGGAAGGCAGGGTCCGCTGGAAAGCTTTGTGCATTCTTCTGTAGTCATTCTTGGCATCATCATTTAATTAAACAAATGCCTGTTTTTGCAAGAAGTTGTGACATTGACATATAACAGTCTCTCCCAGCTCACTTATGTGCTCTCTTCAGTCTCATGTCACAGTGTTGCTTTTTGACCTTTTACTGCAGGGCCTGTAGGTTGTGCTGCGTGGTGGGGTCTAAAATGCAGTATATCCACTTCACCATCTTCTTCCAGGTGGCAGATCCCTGTGCCAGGGAGTCCCATGGAGACCCCCCCGCCCCGTAACGCCTGCCCAGAGGGTCTCCCAGGCAGCTCTGCTGAGCTCAGTGCAGACACAGCCTGGCTGCAAGTGTCTGTATTTTCAGCATTTCTTTAGAAAGGAGTGGGCAGGAGAAATATGTACAAAGAAAACAGTCACTAGTTTATTTGCAGTTCATTTGCAGAAGAGTGTTGGTGCAGCTGGAGATATCCAGAGCTCTCTATTAGAAATAGTTAATATGTTCTGTTTCCCATTATAGGGATGAAATTCCCTGCATGAGTGCAAATGCAAAAAGAAACATGGTTGGCATAAAAATCTCTCAAACTTTTGGCTGTGTAAAGACCACAGTGTAGAGCTGGATAGGGCTCCTTTCCTAATGAATGAAAATAAAAGCTTAGATTCTGATACTGAGATGCGGGAGAGCAGAATCCTATCCAAAACCAACCCAGATGCCTAAAATAATAGGTTGTAGTATACTGATTTTTTGGTAGGTCATTTATTTCTCTGTGTTTATGTTACATTCTTATTGCACTTAGAGTTTTCTTCCGGAGGCACTGCCCAAAGCCTCCAGGTTGTAGCACAGTCTAGAAGTATTTTCTCTGATGAAGGTTGTAGAATTTGGCCTGGAGTAGTAAAGCTAGACTTTACTACATTTTGCAGTTGCCATAGGAGAAATGTTTTGAGTATTTTGACATCTCAGCTTAAAAAAACGCGCATTGATTGTTTTATACCATACATCTGTGAGTGTGTATGTTTATAGCTTCAATAAGGAGAGAGTTCAAAATTTCCAAAATGATAGTGGGAACTTCAGACTTTTCTGTGTCCAATTCAGTTAACCTGGAAGGATTTCAGAAAAGTAAAAACCCTTATTTGCAATATTTTTATGCAAAAAAGTAAACCGAAAGAAAAATGTTAACTTAGTCCAAACTACCATCACTTTTTCCTAGAATGCAATCAAAATAAAGTTCACACAGAAATGCACATGAGGCTAATGAACAGCTGTGTACTTGGGAGCTGACAAATGAAAAGGTGGCCTTACAGGTTTTGAAATCTCTGTGCTCGTCAATATACTTTTGCAACCATGCAAATTATAGATGTCCAGGCTTGCCTAACCTCTTTAATGTACGTGTAACTCAGATGCTGACCAAACATTCAGATAAAGTGATGATTCAGGAGGGGAGAGCTGGCCATAATACACGTCTTGCAGTTGAGACAGACACATCCTGTTCTCATAAGCTTGGTACAGCCATAAGTAAATACTTTTCAGGCTACTGATCACATACAAACAAAGCAAATCTGAAAGTTCAGTTTTCCTTTTTGAAGCCTAATTTCTTCTTTTACAATCAGCTCAGCAGCAAATCTGATGGTTTTAAAGAACAAGAGAAATGCTTTTAAGGAATGTGAAATATATTTTATGTACACAGAAGTAACTAGAAAATGCTCAGTTGGATAGTAGCGTTGCCATAGTCCATCATGAGCTTTGTATTTGGCACCAGAAATTGCAGTGCATAGAGTACTGGAAAAATATTATAAGCATTTTAAAAATTAGTCCTATTTCAGCAGTAATTACAGTCTTTCTGCCACGTATTTGTACAATATAATAGGAAATTTAAGAAGTAATGTTTTCCCATTGAGATGATACAGTACTTTCATAGAGAAATAAAAATAAATATGCAACATAGCTTATATAGCTTATAACAAAATTCTTCCTGTTTAAATACTGTAGTGAAGCTTCCGGCAGTAGCACCATCCTTCACTGGCACGAATCTGAAACTGAAGGCTTCTGTGTGACTATTTACTCCAAGACACAGGACAACCCTGAGACAAATTTCCATCTTACTTCACTTACTGGAGTGAGAACAGGCAATGGAATTCAAGAATGGGTTCTACAACTTGAGAAATTAAATAGTATTTGCAGAATATCATAGATCTCTATAATGTTGCCTTCATGGTTGATGAAAACAGAGTGTAGAATAATGGTCTCAGAGCAGTTTTTGTACTTTAGTGAGTCCGGGATTTTACCCTGAATGTGTTTTGGTTTCATAATCGATCCCAACATTGCCCTTCTACACTCAAATATTCACACTGTTCTATTTGGTAATGATGGTAAAGTTAGACTGAGATAGGAATTATAATAAAATTAAGTGCTTACTTCAAGGAATATAATTTAAATGTCATAAATGCATATTTTCAGTAAGTGGAATTTAATATGCAGTATTTCTTGTAACAGGTAACTCATTTACAGAAGAAAATTAATCAGCTATTATGTAAACAAATGCATTTGAAAAACAATATTTCCAAGGTAGTTGCATGTAATTTCAAGCAATAGAATAGGGAAAAGTAATAGAGTAGGATCAGAGAGGATATCTTTCTGAGTCTTTTCACTATAATGGTCATTAACCGGTAAATGTGTCCTTAGTTCCAATGGAAAATAGTTTATTGTGTAACATCAGAGGAGAAATGATTTCTCCTGAATTTCTATAATGATTTTCCTTGGATAATTTAATTTAACATACATCACTGTCTGCAAGTGCAAATTGTCCCACACTTCTTGTCCAGCAGACCACGATAAAATCCCATTAACTCAAATGTATTGTTTCTTTTAAGTAATGAACTTTTTAGAAGGACAGTAAATAATACAAGGTTTTGTTATGCCAGGATTCAGCAGCTTTGTAATGAGCTTTTGGGGATTTTCAAAAGGTTAACAAGATTTATATTGTGGGATGTTTTTGCATGAAGCTATGAATCATGATGGCTCTTATTACTTGGAAGCATATTTCTGAATATGCAGTTAAAAATATCATGCTTAGTAAGTTCAAGGGTACAGGCATTCTGGTTTAATTTTAACTTTTTCATTTAAAACTTTAATGTTTTATGTGATTTCAAGAAATGTCAGTTTCAAAAGGCAAGTAGTCTGTATAACATTTTGTGATGTTTCAGTGTTTTATACAATTCTTTAATAATATGTTGGGATTTTCTTTCGCTTCATAAAAAAAAAAAAAAAGAACTTCTCTGAAAAGCATTATTTTGGGGGGAGAAGCAGGAAGGTGTTTCAGTTTACAACTCAAGGTGGTAGTTACAGATCAAGAATATCTGCTGCATTTTCCAGGAAAGATTTCACTGTGTTTAGTTAGATTTCACTGGGAATGGTGCAGACATGACATGTTTTTTTTTGTTTTTTTTTTTTTAAGTTTTGTGGCATCTGGTAGCCATTTTCTTAAGTATGTTTCATTATGTTAGTTTTAATTTATCTTCCTTTTCCATTGCTTTCAATTAATTATCAGTATATTTAGGCCATTTTAATAATCTTTTCTTTAGTGGAAACTAAAGCTTAAGGAAATTGTATTGGAAGAGACACTTACTTTACAATTAGATTTGAAAACCAGAGATGCTTCTTTTTGGAAACTTGTCTGTCTGAAATATAATTTCTGATGGGAGCAGATTGTTGAGTGTTAGAAATGTTGAGTTCCATTCTTAGACCGTGTAACACTGTATGCGTTTTACTGCTGCCATAGGTTAGAGAGAGTGCACAGTGCTGTAAATGTAGCTCATACTTGTTAATTTTGCATGAAAAAAAGAAAGTAAAAATGGTTTATAAAAATATGTCCCTGTGTTTTCCCGAAGCTTTCTGCAGTAGCCTGTAAAACTAACCACTCTCCTTTGCTAAGCTTACCCTAGGACCTGCAGCCTGCCATTTTGTGTTCTTCCTAAGTCTTGGCCTCTGCCCAGTTGTTCTGATACCTTAGAGCACTGAGCTTGCACTTCTTGTCTTTTAAATGTAGTCTTATATAAAGGGAAGATGGTAATTTCTGGTGCCAGTGAAAACTGATGATCAATTATGGGAATGCTACTATCCAAATGAGCATTTTCTGTTTATTTCCATGTAAATACAATATGTTTTACATTCCCTAAATGCATTTTTATTGCTCTTCAAATACATCACACTTACTACCAATCATAAGAAGGGAAAGGTTTGAAGAAATGTTTTAAGAAATCAGGTTTCAAAATAGGAAATCTTAACTTTCAGATTTGCTTTGTGAATGAATGATCAGTAACATGACTTTTTTTTTTTTGTTTTTTTTGACTTTCACAAACTCATTTTATCTTTGTCAAGACTGCTGGTTTTGGTACTTTTTTTTACCTGACCATTGCTCAAGACCTCGTTTGTTGAACAGGAACTTATGGCAGTGCTATTTCAAGATACAGGATTTCTTTGAGCAATTATAGAACAAGAACAGCTTAAACTATTTCATCTTCTTGGAAATAAAGATCTTCAATTATATGCACATCTCCCCAGCATTTGCTCTTAATCAATGGTGACCCAATACACTATCCATTTCCCAGTGAGCTGAGTTTGAAGGTCCAGCGTGGACCATGCAAACCTGAGAATCAAGACTTTACAAAAACTATGGAAGTCATTTGAAGGACAACATTTTTTTCCCAAGTGGTTGTACTATAATTTATACATTTCAATGATCTATTTTATGAAACCTTGATCCCGTAATCTGGAAATAATGCTTTACGTTATCACTTGGTTTGTTTTAGTAGGTTCCGGAGTATTAAAAGCATTACCTAGCATAATGTGAAGCGAGTAATAATGCATTATAATCCTCTATTCAAACACAGACTTATGGGGAAATGAGTCCCAGAGAGATGGTTCATTATCTGTAAAATATCAGATTACCCTGGGTAAAAGGCTGGTTGACCTTGGTTAAGATGGAGGTGGTTTTTCACATTAAGGGAGGGAGATATTGGAGCTTATTGCCAAAGGATGTTGTGAATTCAAGAAGCATATGTGGTAGGGAACTGGAGTGGCACTTTGAAGAAGGATCCTTTGGGTCTTATTATTGTGAAGATAGGCTACATGGGCTCAGGAAATCCCTTGAGTTGAAGATAGATGGCAGTTGGGAGACACTTGGGAAACAACCTAGTGGTTTCAGTAGGCATCACTAGTTCCACGTTCGCGTTAAAAGTCTTTTGTTTCTCATTGTGCACTTTTGTTATATAGCACCTGTTACTGTTACATTTTAAAATTTGAGGGTATAAGTCACATGTTCTCGCACATTATATGACAGCATAGTTTGAATAGCTATAATTAAGAATCTGACCAGTATGCATTATCTCCATACATCCATGCTCCATTCTCTTCCTTGAAGAAAATATTTCCATGGAATATTTCCATGTTTGTTAAAGAAGACGAAAAAATAGTGGTGTTATTCTGTAGAAAAGAGAAGGGAAAGGGAGGAGAGAAGGGCAGGGGGAAGAGGAGAAGCAAAATGAAGGTATGAAAGGTATGAAAAGAAAATGCTCTACACAGTAATAGTTAGGAGAAGCATAACCTTAACCTTATCTGACACAAATAGTTTCATCCTTCCAAACATAAACACATCCGTAAAATTCACATACTTCTACTGGTAGTTACTTTGCATGCTCTAAAATACTTGTACAAAATATGATTCAGATTTTAATTTTACTGGTTGGGAGGCATCCTTTAATCGCAGCTTTTTTTTTTTTTTTATTAAGTTGTTAAGCAAAAATCATCTAGTGTCATTTGACTGGGTCCATACAAAGCTGGGCTGCTTGATCAACCTACTATTCACTCCTTAGTCATAATCCTGATTGCATTTGCCTTAGTTGATCTCCTAGAAACCAACCCACTTCGGTGTCCTTAGATGCTTGTATACTTCAATGTTAAAAAGCAGTAGAAGTGCTGTTGCACTTGCTACTCAGTTTGCAGGAAAGTTCAAATATTAGAAGAGGTAAACCTGTATTAAAATGTCACTTTTCTCAGTCTTTTTTTTTGCAGTCAAGTCATTCAGTGACAACTCAGAGACTACTAATACCTTCATCTGCTGTTTTGATTAGCTACAAGCCGAAATTCTTGGAGGCTGTGAGCAGTTTTAGAACAACTGCTTGTAGAGAGGAAACATCATTAAATGTGAAAATGCCAGTCCTGTGACATCTCAGAACTGGTGCTTTACTTGGTGTCTCTGGGCTAAATGCTGGCCTGTTGCTGAGGGTGAAAAAGAAAGATTTGTGCTCCCAAAATGTGGGAGCAGCGTAGCCTGCGGAGCAGGCAGCGTGATTTCCTCTGCTACCACAGCTCTCGCTGCCATCTATTTGGCCAACTGGAGCTAGCACTGTATAAAGTAATAACAGTAATAGAAATGCTGTTCCTGGGTGCAGCAAACCGTATCGTGCATAGGAAAGACGGGTGCAGCTCACGAAGTGCATCAGGCGGGATGCCCCAGGTGCCTTCACCCTGGGGTGAGGTGGGTATGTTGAACGGGCTCTTTCTTCAGTGCTCTCCTTGGGTCTCCCTGTGCAGCCGGAGTGTTTGTGGGGTTTGAAGTCGGGGAGAGGCGCCCAGCTCGTTGCAGTGAGAGCCCTGTCCTCCCGGCAGCTGGCACTCGGTGCTCTCAGGATGTGCTGTGGAAGGCGGAGGCTTTTCGTAGCTATCTCCTCTACCATGGTTGGCAGATAGAGAAACGTAAAGGAAGGGGTGGAAGTGTTAGAGGTGAAAAGCAGCTTTTGCAGGTGTTTGCTCAGGTAACATTGCATCTCTGGGGACAGGCAGTCCCTCAGGTCTGTCCATTAGAAGTCTTGGCTTGACCCATAAGGAAGGATTTGTGAGGATCTCTCCTTGCCTGTCCTTTTGGGCCAGCTTGATTGGCCCTTGGTTGCTTAAACTTTGCTTTTCTCTAAAACAGCCTTACCTTTAGATATACTCTGATGGGAACCTGAGAAAGTCTTTTGAAATGCTGACTGCTCAGATGTCAGTTACTGCCACAATATGCTGCTTAAATATCTCTGAAATTACTTGATGATTCCTTAACTTAGGTTGACAAGAAGAAGCTCTAGATCCTTCTCATTAGTCCCTCTTTACTCTGAAATGGGGCCTGTGTAGTTGTGATTCGCCCAGGAGACTGTCCTGCTTTTGCTCTTGATTAGGGCCATTTTATGGGTAGCTGGAGGGAGAGAGATTTAGGGAAGTCAGAAAATATTAAATTATCATCTTTTATCAAGGATAAAACCAAAACACCAGAAGAAGATGTAATGGATTTAAACATATTCTCTGCTGAAAAACAACAAAAAAATTCCTTTGAAAAATTCAAGCAAAATTTGTTGAAAGAAAAGGAGTAGAATAAATAATGTCATCCTGCAGTGAAACTGTAATTTAACATCTTAAAAAGTTCAATGGTAATTTAGTATATATATATATATGTGCTGTAGCACAGACATACAGGAAAAGAAGACAGAATATGAGATTCCTTAGTGGTAGCTCCTTAATACTTACTCTCTGTCTAGCAAAAATTGAATGCAGAAAGTCCCTTGTGAAGTGAAGTGGAAGCTGTAAAAGTAAATAAACTGCAGCTAAGATAAGAGTCAAAGTAGTGAGACAAATTTCAAAAGGGACTAAGAGGAAAGGAAAAGCTAAAGCTACTTGACTGTGTGTTAGCTGTTGTACAGTGGTGCCTGGGCAGATTCCAAGGGATAGAAGCTTTAATAGCAACAAGTTATTCTCATCATTTAAATGTGCCCCCATAATCATATTTAAAAATCCTGAAGATGCTTTGCAAGCAGAAATAGGAAAATAGTTTTAGAATTGCTCTCTACATGTAAAAATCTGTATGCATTTTGTGAAAATTCTTTTTAATATTTAGGTAGATGAAATTGGTGAAAAGGTGTAGAAATTTATGCCTTACAAGACTGAGCAGTCTGGATTATGAATCACTGGCCTCATTTCCGGGACAAAACCCAAGAACTGAGTAAATTATGTAACTGATTTTTTTTCACAGCATAGAGATTTGTGTGAGGTCAGTGGTCTTTACAAGAAATTGGCAAAATATAAAATACCTGTATTTATTAGAGAATCATAGAAATACATATATATGCTTACATATATGTGTATTTACACACACACACACACACACACGCACATATACATATATATTGCACATGCTTGGATCCCAAATTTAAGTAAATATCCTACCGATGCAGGGAGATAGCTAGAAATGAAAAGGAACTGAAGGGCACATTGAGGTTAAAGAGCATCTGGAAGGGCTGGGCTCCGGTGTGCAGTTCCTGTCCATGCCAAGCAGAGGGAGATGGCCAAGTTCCGCCTAGGTGTTACTGGGAAGTTCCATGCAGCTCCCAGAGGGTCTTAGCCGAACTATCCAGTCTTTCCCCCTCAAATTGGTATTACTTTGAAGGCTACAAGATCTAGAAGTGTTCAAATTAGGGAAAAAGAAGTGTGTGCATTTGCTTTGGAAGTTAAATGTGATTTAATTTGTGATTTATGAAAACTCTGTATGTGAACAGGGACAGAATATACAGTATAATATACAGTATTAATATAAAAATAGTATTTAATACTGACCATGATTAAATCTACATAATACGTCCTATGTTAGCAATGTCCCACTTAACAGAATTCTTATGACAAAACTTTTAAAACTAATAATAGCATGATAGTTCTGCTAACTAAATCCCAAACTTATTTTTATCAGGAAATCAGGACTTGGAATGCATTTATTTGCTTATATGGATATAAGGGACGTTACTAAGTGAAATTTATGTAAAATTTACTCTTAGATCCTGAAAAAGTACAATGATTGAAACTGTAGTGAAGGTCTGTCATCAAATGACTGGCATTTGACATTGTCTGCATTCAAGTTATAGAACAATTTTTAATTGTATTTGGATGCATATAATCTAAAATAAAATAATTTCTTTAAATGTGGAATATCGACAGTGAAGTATCATTTCTGTTGCATTTATTTTTGCTGCCCCAAGAATAGAAAATAGGCTATATTTAGATTTACGGATTTATCAACTGGTGGTATTTCAGTGTCTTCTGTACAAAAAAAAAATAAATACATTTACCTAAGCTTTTTGACTAGTTAGATCAAATCATACCGCTGTGGCAGTATTATCTTCAGAGGACCTGAACGTCCGAACTCCTGTGGATAAAAATACGCGTCTCCGACACTGCCCTGTGGGCAGCACTTGAGAAAGGCAGGAGGTATCACAAGTGCGACGGCTAAGCATGCCCACATAAGAATGTCACACTTAGGTAACAGAGTGTCCCTCAGGTCAGCCTATGATAAGAGCAAAGTCAAACAAGGCTGAATCCTTGATGTTTTGTGTTTTAAGTATCTGAAAATTGTTCACGACCAGCCTCGACCTAGAAGACCTCAAATGATCATATGAGCGAGGCAATAAATTGGTGGTAATTTGCCGCGGGGCCCATGTGCTAGTTGCGGTGTTGGGAAAGTTACATCGAGCAGTAAACTGTCCACGTAGTGCTGCCTACTCGTGCGGGCTTCAGAGACGGGGAATTTTTATATTTAATGGTACCGGAGGGAAATTATGGTTGCTGAATGGGCATGGCTGAAGGGCTCGGCATTGTACCAGTGCAGTCCGGTGGAGATGCATGGGAATACAGCGGGACCGAGTCAGCCGGGGAACCACTTGCGTTCCAAAACACCACACCTGAGCAAGATTTTGGCAATGCCAACAGCCTGTAACCCTGCAGTGTTTGCCAAACCTCCAGAAAGTGGCCTCCTGTGCCGGCACAGACTGATCCAGCTGTCTGACAGAAATCACAAGTGGAAAGTAGTTGGTACATCAGAAAATCGTTTGTGTTGGAAAAGCCGTTCCAAAAATGATGATCTCCCGAGGAGCAGACAGCAGCTTTCCCGATGTCTACGTGCTTCAGCTTGGACGAGCACTGTTTTACAGCCAGGCCATACAAAAGCAAACTTTCAAGTCATGCCAAGTGCCCAGGGATACCAGACAGAAGAAAACAAGTGTAAAGGTAACCAGCATTATTATACAGCAAATACTGTGTTAGGGGAAAAAAAAAAAAAAAAANTTTTTTTTTTTTTTTTTTTTTTTTTTTTTAACAGCAGGATTATGACTTTTTGCGTTTCTGTTTATATGAATTAATAGCTTTTTTAAAGTCCTGCTGACAATGTGATAAGTACTTGGTAGGTTTTTAAATGTGATATATAACAGAAAAACATGTCTATTCCTGTGGACCTTTTAAAAATTAATTCTCTCTCTGTCTTTTATGGTCTTCATCAAAAATCCTTGCTCTTCAACCTGGGCTTGTTAAATGAAGTGTATTCTTGGTACGCTAAAAATGCAAAGACAAGAGTAAAGCATTCTTTTATTGCTTTCAGGATGCTCATCTCTCACCTCTGACTATGGTGTTTTGCCTTTCCTTCTTCTTTATAACTAATTGTCCCTTAAAGCCTTAGTTAGTGCTCATGGAGCACACACAAAAATGGACCTTTTTGTTCCAAATATTGTTTATCTCAGTAGTCAGGAAAATTGATCATTTCTTTCTAATAGTCTTTTTTTTTTTTTCATATCAGAGTAGAATTGAAAAAGAAATCCTTTTAAGAGTCACAGTTGCTTAGGTGTTAGCAGAAATTTAGGGCTGATGTCATTTTTATTCCGTTTGCAACTGGGATAAATGAAGTTCATTGTTCAGTGCCCCACAAAAGATAAATATTGCTTATTGCAAGGGAGGGATTGCAAGCTATTTTCTTTTACTTAAGTCTTGCGTCACTCCAGGAAGAAAGATTACAGTGTCAGGAAGGATATCACCTCATGAAAAAGTTAAACTGGTCTAAGTACCTGATTTCTTTAGATTTAGTTGCTCTTTACCTCAGAATGCCTCGTGCTGACAGATGTCAGGTGTTGATCGCTTTAGCGTCTTACAGGGGCTGTCCAGACAGTGCCACCCAAGAGTCTCTTAATCGGGTTGTGTCAAGCTACGTTAGCGGCCTCTCCTCTCTGCTTTGTTTTTGCACAAATGGGACTTTTTGCCCTAAAGTTCTCTTAGGGGTCTTTGGGAGGGAGTGACTTGGGAAAGGTGCATATTTTAAGTCTTGGCAGTTACTTTCTTGGGAGTTAAGCCATCTAATTAACCTAATGGGGTCTTTCAATTAGGAGAGATGGGGGGACTTAGCAAATTGGGTTGTCTGGGTCACAGGCCTATCTGGCGCGCTTGCCAATATTTGTTTGGAGACGGTCTTAAAAGTTGTCAAACGCGATTCAAGGATTTGGTAGCCCATTGGTTGGCAAACCCATCAAGGAACAAATTCTTTCAGATGGGACACGACTACCTACGTGTACTGTGAGTGATAGGAAATAGCAAAAGAAAAATGCAAGATAAAACCCTGGAAGATTCATGATCACGGAAGAGCAAACCCCATTCTCTGTAACCCAAATGTATTCAAGGTGTCAAATATTACAAGGGAGGGCTGGGTTTGTAGGGAATCTGAGCATTTAAATGTGAACTGTGATGTTCTTTGTTATCCAAACAGACTAATGATTTGAAGTGTTTAAGTAAAAGGCACATCACAGTGTCGTTTCATGAGTCACGGACTGATTTAGTGGAGTGTCATACCCAAGGTACTGCAGGGTTTGCAGGTGATGTGGTTTTAGAGAAGGGACAAGCTCTCCAGTGCTGAGAGAACAGCAGCTTATTGTACAAGCAAGACCTTCCTCAGGGTTATGCTGGAGGCAGCTAATTTGAGGAGCTAATTTGGCATTTGCTGCGTCTGTTTCAAACATGAAAAAAAGTGATTTTATGCCAGAAAACTTCACCTTTTTTTTCCTCAGCTGTAACACTTGCTTTGATAAACGGAGTGTAGACAAAATGCCAGTTTTTAACATCTCTGATTTAACGTCTTTTAACGTCTTTACTGAGAAATAGTCTTTGATCTGTCAAATTCCATTGTAACTTTATCGCCATAGAATTCCATAAATATAATTACTTAGTGATTTATTCATAAATGGAGTTTTTCAAAATAAGATGAATATTATATAGAGATGGTTCTTTCTTTCTGAACCCTGTGAGGGTCAAACTGATGTGATAAGATAGTATCTAAATTCCACAAGCAAGATTTTGCATGGCTCATTGGGTTATTTTGGAAGGACCATTACTTATCTTTATGATGCCCAGCGATATAGACTGTCTGGGATTGCATTGCATACTATGTCATCTGAGTCCTGAAAGTGCAGATTTGCTTTCTTCTTGAAGATCAGTGTTTTTCCTCATAGCCTTCGTGAGAAGTGGCAGAGGGAATACGTGCAAATAGAACAACTATAAATAGGAAAAATAAAATTTATTTTATAATATGTAAAAATACAAGTGTACACAGTTGCTAGAATTTAAAAAGGTTTGGTTAGTCCTTGCAAATGCATATTCAAATATGCAAAACTGTTTTTGAATAAATACTATTTTTGCACCATCTGTATGTATAAAGTATAAACACAATCAACATAAAATCTTTCCACTTAGTCCCTTGAGTATTCTGCTCTGTCCTATATAATTTGAAAGCTCTGTAAAAGCCGAATTGATATTGCAGCATCTGTTAAAATTGGAATGTAGGGGCCTTACCTGCAGCATTAACATACAGACCAGGGGTGCACAATTTAAAAGCAGTTGGGAGAATATAACTCTCTTGGGTAAAATGCCATTTGCAAGCTGTACAAGTAGCAGAAATATGCAACAGGGATAGGTTGTGTGGAATACCACTAATTCCATGTATATCAGGGGTCCGGATTGTTTGGGCTACTGTGTGAAGAGGGTCATCCAAATAGGAATATGCTTTCTTTTAGTTTTTGTGGGTTAATTTTGTTATTTTTCATTACGAGTTAAGTCTCAAGAGAAGTGTGGCTTTGTGGGACATTTGATTGTTTGCAATCAAAAATTTTAAATCAGCGATTTTAAAACACGAGTCCAGGAAGAAGCATGTGTGCTGTTACAAAGTGGTGTCCTTGCAGAAGTCTGGTTTCAAGCACTGGAGCCCTGGCCAGAGTTCTGCTTTACTGGCTTCATTGCGCTCACTGCTGATTTACCCTCGCAGGGGTATTTCAAAACTTTTGGGGGGTATTCCGATCTCATGTTTAGTAAATACCTTCTGTTCTTACAAAACAATAAAGTGAAACAGCAGACAGTGAAGGATGCAACCTTTGGATCCTCTTTTGCCACCATATCAAAATTTCTGTTTTATTACTGTCTTGTTAATTCGTGCCTTAAGTTTTATTCCAGCAGTGGTTAATTTCCATTTATTATCACAGTCAGGTACTTGTGAACCACTGAAACTCCAAATGTGATATTGCGGTGCTGAAAGCAGTGCAAGCTCAGTGCAACTTGATTCAAAGATTCCAATACTCAAGTCAGAACACAACACTGAAACAAAAAATTTTATATATTGTTTTCTAGTCCAGTTTGGGACTTTAGATGAAGATCCTATTTGGCTGTCTTTTACTACATGGTTTAATTTAAAGTGGTACAGGAAAGGGACTGCAGGATTGGACCCTAAGAGATTCTACTAAAAAGTTCTAGGAATATTTCAGTTTTAATAATAATGTTAAATCCTTGCAGTGTTTTTTTGAACTGAATTGTTTCCAAGGGAAACACATTTCTGCAGTGCTATAGACCTCTTTTGATATTGGGACATTACAGGTGAGGAAATCTCATTCCCTGGCAAGGTTTATCATTCAGTTTTTGTCAGAAAAGACTCTCTTCTACATTATTTTCTCATTCTTCTCACTTTCTTGTATTTTAATTTCCTTGTAACATTACAAGAATTTGAAGAGTAGTAGTACATATGGCACATTTCTAAGCATTATTGACATAGCATTAGAAAACAAACAGTGGCTGAGGATTTGGTCTTTGAACCAAAAGAAATTTGTAGGCAATCCCGTATCAAGATATCATCCCCTGCCAGTGCTGTGCTGGCTACAGCTGCTCCGTCTGCCTATATTCTCAATCAATTCTCTTCAGTTTTTGCGCAGCAAAAGTAGATCAAGTAAGCAGAGAACATTTGTAGGAATTCTGTCTCCTGACAAAACAAATAAAGGGAAGAATATCTGCTGAAAATTTCTAGCTCAGTTCCCAAAAGGTGTTTTGGGTGGTGTTGAGCACCCTGCCCTCCAAGGGGCTGAGCAATAGGTGACAGGTATGGCCACCGATCTCTGCGGCAGCCTGGCTCCCTTCATTTCTGTCCCTCTCTCTCGTGCCGGGCTTCGTGAGCCTGCAAGTTGCCCTTCACCCATGAGGAGCCATGTCGTGTCTTTGCCATGCACCACGTTAGTCATCTCAAAAACTGCCCCCGGGGCACCTGGACCACGGGGAATTTAGAGTCCTCTCATTGCTTCATTGCTGCACAACTGATGTCACCCTGGAGGCTGACATGGACCAAACTAGCAATTTTGCTGTTTTGCCTGAAATCAAGTATTCCTTTTTATTCTTAATTATGTATATATATATATATACATACTATTAAGTGCAAGGCAACTGTGATCTTCTAAGTGAAAGACAGTTTTTTTGGATTAGAGCACTTTCTGGTAAAATTATGCAGGTATTGTGCTGAGCCGTGGGTATTCTGAGCCTCGCCTTTATGCAGGATCTCACATGAATTCCTGTTAGCTGCAATGGAGACCATTCTGTGGTAAATGAAAACTCCACGTGTTGTACATGCAGAATGTTTTCTTTCTGGGGGGTTTGGGGAATTAGACTTGGCAGGTTACAATTTTGTAGGTATTACATTTGTATATAGTACAGTATTACCAAGCACTACATAAACAGAGTTTCTTAGGAAATCTCTGTCAGTTCAAATGTTTTTCTCAGAGAAGGAAACTATGATAAAAGAATACCATGAATTTAAAATATTTGTTAAGTTATTATAAATCTTAAATAGAGATGGCACTTCTTTTTTCTAAGAGCATTTGTGGGAAGTATTTGTCAATACTTTCTGATACATGTTTTCAGTTTGTTATGCTTTTTTTTATAGAAGGCTTTTTTTTTTACCTCCTGCAAAATAAAATACGCTTTTTATCTCTTAATATATGAATAAATGTAGCTGATAAAATGTAGTGCACAAGCAAATCATCATACTTATAAAAGTACTTATAAAAGTTCTCAATAACTAGCACTTACCTTGATGCAAGGGCATGATTTTTATAAAGTGCAGAGCATCTGATTTTGAAGAATCAAATTTTGTCTAAGACATGCTTTTTATCTCAAGTGAAACCACTGTTTGGAAAATCTAGATCATAGACTTGAACTAAAATGAAAATTAACTTTTAATGTGTGCTTTATCACAGTTTATTTCTCAATACTGTTTGTTGAGCAGGAACTTTGGTAAAAAACAGCACTGGGAGTGAAGATTCGTTTGTGTTTTTCTTCTGTGATTTCAGTAAATACTGACAGCCCTTAACAAAGTTATTACTTTAAATTCTCAGGGTATTACCACAGAAAGTTCATTCTGGGATTAACTTCACTGTCTTCAGTAGAAGTGATATCAATAGAGATCATTTTGACTTACCAAATACATTATTATTTTGTGAGGCAAGTTAATAAGTGCACTGTTTATAGATCCTTCTTTTATAGTTAGGAAAAAAAAAATAATCCAAGAATAAAATACAGATTCTTCAATCCTCAGAAGCAGTTACTCAAAGATCTCTAACCTGCATGTTACATACTAATTGTCAATGGTCATTGTCTTAAAAAGTTAGTTACGGTTATGCATTGGAAAAAGGGGCCCCTTATTTTGGGGCTCTTTAGAATAGTCTGCAACATTTAGTAATGCCAGCTAGGGAGAAATATGTATATATTCAGTGCTGATTCTTATATGTTTCACAGGTTTTTGAGGGACGTTTGAGTTTATGTTCAGCTAGGTTGCTGGAAGTATTCTTAAAAGCTTAGATGAGAGCGTGCCAGTGTACAGGTGATTTTAGCAAACTTGTGTATTGTTTAAAACGACTGAAAGAACAAAATTAAGACCTCACTATTAATTCAGTAATTCTGCTTTCTAATAATAAGAACTGACATTTAAGGGTGATATTATCTTGTTACTGAGTTCACAATTTTTTGTCATGTTGGTGCTGTGCTGCCAGGAAAACATACTTTAGCTAGTAGAAAAAAAGGGGGGGGACTAATATTTAAAAATCCTTTTAGATAAAGAAAAGATAAACACAGTATATGAAGGACATCAATGTTTAGGGTGTTTTAAGCAATTACAAGATCATATAGCATTTGTTTTAATGGAATTGAAATGTGCATAGCTCCTATGTGAGCTGACCTCGCTGAAGAAAACCTCCTTATTGTGCTCAGGTTCTTGCTGCAAAGAATAGGTACTTTTCTGGAAGTACTTCATTGCTGAAACATAAAAGACCATGAAACAAAATAGCAAACCAGCTAGCTTATTTGTAATATTGAACCGGTGTCTTTTTTGCTGATTAAATCAAATTATTTTGAAGTTTCCCACCTGTTGAACTAAATAGAAATTATCTCTCCAAATCACTGAAGTTTAAAAAAGCTGCTTTCCCGTAAATTCATTAACAGGCAGTAGGGAGGATTGTGTATGTGTGGAAGGCTGGGGAGATTCATGCATGTAATTCTGTAAAACAAAATCAATAACGCTGATGACAGATTAAGTTGCTAAATTTTGTAAAACTAGACTACTGTTTGGGTCATCAACACAATGCTATTGGATTTTCTATGGTTTAATGCTGAAAAACAGGATTATTGATTTTAGGATTTTCAGCGTATCCCCTTTGGGAGTTCTTAAGCAGTCTTTATAATGCTTCACACTTAAGTTGACAACTACAGTGACATAACTGTGTCCTCGCCTTAGTAATCATTTTCTAATCATATTGCAAAGGGCTGGAAATGGCTTATAAAACGATTACTGCAGCCAAACGGTGGAACAGGAGGGTTGTCAGGACGCGGTTCCTTTGTCTGGTGGCCCCTGCTACCTGCCTGCCATCTTCCCTTGGAATTAACTTACAGTCACAGATTAAGACCTTTGACTGTCATAAATCTGCTTCCCAATATGTTTGACTGGCAGGGTTGTCCGCAGGCCATCCCGATATAAATAGGATTTTAGCACATCAGGTGCTGCTCCGAAGTGAAACGGGCAGCTCGGCAGTCGGCTCCGTTGTATATTCATTGCTCCTCTCCCGGCCCATGCGTATGCATGCCCGTGTGTGTGTGTGTGTGTGTGTGCGTGTGCGTAAAGTAGGAGCCGAGATAGGGTAACAAAATGAACTACTGTATGCAAGAAATATATGAAGTGCACCCAGCTGCGGGGAGCAATTGCTACATGCAGTCCACTGACTATTGCACATATATCGAAGATAATCAGGGTTACAGCAGTTGTGATGCTCAGGTCCTGCACAGTAACAACATATATATGGAACAGGCCTGGGCGGTGAATCAGCCTTATACCTGTAGTTACCCTGGAAACGTGTTTAAAAGCGAGTACTGTGACATGGACATGGCCCTGAATCAGTACAACCAACCTGAATATTTCACCGAAGAAAAACCTACTTTTTCTCAAGTGCAGTCGCCATCGTACTCTCAGAAGAAAGGTAGGGGCAATTTATTTAAATACCAAAAAAGAAAAAAAAAAAAAAAAGAAAGAAAAAACAATCTGTGCTTTTGTTTTTGTTTTGCTTTAAACTTACAGTTGCCTCACTTGGCTCTGGTGCATCTTTGAATGTGAAGGCTGCCTGTTCAAAACTGAAAGCAGCGGTAACATAGGTTGCTAGGTGATTGTAAGGTTTTCTGTGAGCGATGAGGATTTCCAAGCACTTTATCTATAAAAGACATTTGCAAATATATTGCTTGCTTTCTGCTGCTTGTGGCTGTTCAGTTCGTTTGCTGTTCATCTAGATGAGAAAGTTTCTCTTCTGAAATGTCGGCAGTGTTATGTTCTTCGGCTTCTCGCTTTCTGCTTACATACAGACCGGTCCTTTCGTGTGAGTCTTCATTATCACTAGATGTGAATTCTCTTTACTCGGTAACTCAGTCTTGGAAAAATATTTTGAAAATAGAACTGCTGTTGTGTATGAGAGTTACTCTCTTTTAAATGAAAAGTGTGAATTTCTGGTTATGCAAGGCAAAAAAGAGACAGGGCATTCAAGAATATAACTCTGCAGTAAGGACTTTTCTGCATGCAGAAAGTTGCTTTAATCAATATGTTTTTGAGAGCTAATTAGAGTGTTGTATCTGTGCCCTTAGAATTATATCATTGCTTGTTTTCAGCATTTCTTCCTCTGATTTCAAATAAGCAATGCAGGTGCCACTTCTCAAAAAGAGCCCAAAATGTTAGCAACCACTTGTAAATGTTTTCAGTGTTAGTTTTTCTAAAGTCAGACAAGCAAACTGGCACATGTAAAGTGTATATTCTCCATAAAAGTATATGCCTTTAAAGTCACTTAAATAAAAAACAGAAATACAAAGTTTGTTGTAGCAATATAATATCCTTTTTCTATCAAGACCAAATTTTGTATACACAGTTATTCAGAAACAAAATGAATCTGATTTAACTGGCTAGATAGGGAGTTTTCATGGTCAAAAGCAGCTTATTAATACTACGAAAAATTGGAATATTTTCCTTTTTTTCAGGAAATAATTATCAGTGCCTGGTACAATAAAACTGTACATTCAGTAGTAGAAAGTGTCTTGATTTTCATGCTTTGAACAGTATTTCATAATAAAGGAAATAAATATCAGAAAAATATAATCCTGCTCTAGGAATCTGTAGAGAACATGATTAAGTTACAGACTAAATGTAGTTGTACATAATGTGCATTTTTGTATTTTGTAGCATTCTAAAGTCTTTTTTTAGACTAATTTTATGCTACTGTGTTTTAATAGATTTCTAACTCTTCATAGACTTTTCCCCTGTGTCATTTTGATAAAAAGAACTGCTGCACAGGATTAACTTAAAGAAGATAGAGACTTGCTATTGCAAAGTCAGTGAAGGCAATACATATTTCATAATGTGAAAGGGTATTAAATGATATTTGCTATACTTAAGTCAGAGCTTTAAATGAGTTATTTTGGTACTCAGACATTTGATCCATTTAATGTTCTGTTTACATCTTTCTACTTGTTTTGTTGAAAGAATACGGAGTTATTTTTAAAAAGTACTTGTCTGCTCATGTTTTCTGCTACCTCTACTGCGTAAAATTTGCGGGGAATTTTTGGGGGAGTAGTTACTCCGTCACACTTTTAATTGATCATTCACAGAGACTGAGCAAGGTCCTTTCATCTTCTTTACAGCCATTATTACTGTGATAATCAATAAAAAGTTGCGTCCCTTCTGTCAAACCTTTGCAAGCACTCAGTTTGTTAAGCAAAAAGATTTCCATCTTTTAACACAGCTATCCTAAAATTAACGAGTCTTTTAATCCTGTCCCAAGAACAGAAGGCTCTATATAGGACATGTGTGCCTGTATTGATCCAGAATTGATTTTGGGGGGTAAGAGGGAGTTTGTTAGAGAAGCCTTGGTAATAGCCCATTAAAGGAAAATTAAGTCCCTGAGCACGTGTCCATGAGCAGTTTTGATTGTTGCAGTTGGTGTTTCTGTTAGTCTCCTGAAACTTGTAATAATCTCAATTCCATCCGTGCTGTTCGAATCAGATTGTAGTTTGCAGTGCCACATGGAGGTTCTTCATACCAAAACTTCTCTTAGTTTATAAATACTCAGCATCTTCTTTATTTTACCCTCCAGGAAGATAAAAGCATCAATGTTTTATGAGGGGAAGTTTAATTACTTCTGTATTTATACGTCACTTTGAGAGAATTATGGAAATACCTACAAGCAAAGACCCAAACAATGTCAGCGTTGCTAAAGGGACAAAGATCAGTACAGATATTATAGCCAAATGTTCAAAAATATAAGAAAACATACTCCAGGTATAACTGTACATTAAAAACTATTATTTCCTGGTTTTCAATTTACAAATTCTGATGAATGACTTGAATATTAAAAGGAAAAAAACATGCTCCAGAAAGGCAGGGGTGGAAGTGTAGTTTTAGGTTGCATCTTGTTATTCTGCATCTCCTGTGCAGTCCTCTGCACTATTAAAAGATAGGAGCACATTTGCGCAAGAGCTTACTTTTTTATTAAGGAAGTAACTGTGGACCCTGGTCCTAACTTAAAAGAACCCACAGACAGATATACTTTGTCTTCTGCATGAGCGTGTCTAATCTATTGTGCAGAACAGGGCTGACGGTCAAGAGAAGGGGGTGCTATTCCCAGGTGTGTCCCAGGAGCTCACACCTCGTTTTTCCCTGTGCTGCTTCGCGGTGAGCTTGCAGCAGGATGCTCTAGAAGGACGGTGTTTCTTCAGAGGAGCCCGTGCTGAGCACTGGACAGAGGTCTCTCTCATTCTCCTTGCACCATCAGTATGGGGAGGAAGAGTATCCAAGGTCATTGAAATCCAGAAGCTCCAGAAGAAATAGTTGCAGAGGTCCAGAAACCTCAGTATTCCTGTGCTGGACAACATAGGAAGTAGGTCTGCAAAACTAAAGCTTTCGTTAGAGCTCATTTCCCATTGTACAGTCATTTCATTGACAGAGTTAAGTGTAAAATGCCCACTGATGTCAATGAGGTTAGGTTCTATGCAAGTGGACCTCCTGAGGTCACTAAAAGCTACCCCAGAACTAAGTTTGGAGTTTTCCCAAATCGTGCTGCAAGAACCTGTTTATCACTTTTATTTCCACAGATTTAAGGTGAAACTAAGGCAATGTTTTTAAGATCCCTCAGTATGATAAGTGAATCAGTCTTTGAAACTTACTATTATTATCACTATAATTGTCCTTGTTACTTCACCTTATATTTTCTCAGGCAATTTGCATACAGCTAAGAATACACAGTGTATAACTGCTAAGCTATGAGAGTGAGTTAGTCCAAACTGAGTTCTCAGCAGTGTGAAAACACCAGGGTATTTTCTGAACACCTAAGAAAATAAAGCATGGAGGCTATGTCAAAATGTCTTTTTATCAGAGCAGTGGGTGTAAATTGAGCATCTACACAATTTACAAAGGAGGCTGATTATTTGTCATTTTTGACTTTTGCAGGAGTGTAGCTCCCAGTATGGTAACAGTTACCATTTGTCTTTTAAAAGTGATTTTTTTTTTGTAGAAAGTGCTCTTGACTACCAACTTAAAGATATAACCGTAATCAGAAAATTGGCATCATCTTATTGAGTAAATCAGTCTACATTTGGAGTTATATCTGCTTCATTTTTAATAAAAATTTTGTCAGTGGAAAAAGTGACTTCAGCTCCTTCACTGTAGCCGTTGTACAACCAAATGAAGGATGGGAGAGTGAGCTACGCTCCATCAGCAGTAAAACGAGTCTTCAGTAAGGCTTAGATTTCTGTGTAAGTTACTTGTGATAATAAGGAATATGCTCTAAAAACATTTAAATATTTTTGGAAATGTTATGTCTGAAAAGCCAAACTCTTGATACTGAGCTTGAATGAATGAGAAAAATTGCATGGTCTGACTCCATTACCTATAGTAGTGCATTTTGTGCCTGGAGCAGGTGACGGATGAAGAGCACTAGTGATCACAGCAGTTTAAATGATAATGCAGATTGGGCTAAAATGCTTTCAGGAACATTTAATGCTTTCAGGAACATTTGGGCCACCGCGGTGATACTGACTCAGCCCAAGGATTTGGGGTTAACATGGAAAAGTCGGAGTGGGAAAAACAGTTCTAAAAAATGTCCCAAATCCTGTTTTTGCAGAATCTCTCCTCAAATTTTAGTAATTCCATAAATCAAAGAAAGTCAAACATCTAAACTGCGGACAGTTTAGTAGTCAGCTAACGAGCAATGTGTGAATCTGCTTAACAACATTCTGCATGCCTCCCAACTTGATGGAGAAGAAGAAAAAAAATCTCAGTGGGAATAATTTAAAGGAAGTTGGGAATAAGTATCAGTGGATCAGGCCAGCCTTTGAGATTCATATTGAACATATCAATTATAGCTCCCATGCCTGTTTTTGTATTGGAAAGATTTATTACAAAAAGATTAAATTACTCTTTTAATGTAACTAAAACAGTGCTGAAGGAACAAGAATGAAGTACACTTTTTCTGACTCAGCTCTGTGCTTTGTCCAGTAAAGCACTATTTAAACTTTAATTTTTTTTTAAACAAATATATCAAGGATAATATCTGTATGATTGTGTGATATCTGTATGATCTGGATGATATGTAGTTTATTTTATAATTTGCAGTGAGTTCTGATGTGTCTATTAAAACAGTATGAATTTTCAGTTCTACTACAATTCAGAATTCTCAGAGTATTTGGGGGTTTTTTTGGCATTTTTTTGGCATTTTCATACTCCCATTTATAGCAAACAGTGCTAGCTTATTGATTAAGTCCTAAACCCTTTTACCCTAAGTCCTAAACTCTCAATTTTATTGAGGTATATGTATCTTCTTCAGTACGTTATCCTGTACCATAGTACAATAAAAATGCACCAAAATACTGAATAATGGTCTTAAAACGCAAGTGTTCTTGTAAAATAGCAAAAAAAAAAAAAAAAAAGAAGAGGCTATTTCCTGCTTGCAAGAAGTTTGAGTTGTGTCAGAAACAAGCTAGTAAGTAACATCTAGTAGGTATACATAATTTTTTTTTTTTTGAGTGCATGTAACCCAGGCCCCTGGGGAAGAGGGTGAGTAGCAACTGTTACCTCTTTTGTGTCCCTGCAGTCTATTACACTGTCTGGGGTCACGTATAATGCTTTAAAGTGTTATTCCTGCACAAAGTCATTTGAGAATATGGGCATACGGTTATAATGAAACAAACTGTCTCAGATCAATATGTAAATCTCATTCGGCCTGTACAGCTGCTGGGACCTCTTCATTGTGCATTTTCCTATAGAAATGATTGTTTTTTCCATACCTTTACAAAGACTTTTAAAGAGTTAAAATGTAAAGCTGCTGCGGTTCACCCATCAGGATGGGTTATATTGGATTATACAACATAGTCTTCCCGGATGGGGACAAGGGGTCCTGCTGAGGAATTAGGCTTGCCAAGACAGTCCGATTAGACAGACTGGCAGGTGGGAGTCTGGAGAACCAGTAAGTCACCTTGGACCACAGGGGAAACACCAGGTACGCCAAGAGCAAGGGTACTGTGTGGTGCTCTCCGTTCAAAGCAAAGGCTGGGAGTGGGTGTCAGGGTGAACAAGATCAACTCATAGCTGAGGGATAGATGGTTAACTATTAGGATCATACTCCATGTGCCAGATGATGGTCCCAGAGGATGACAGACCATAGCACACATGAGCTCGATCCCAGTTCAGTGGGGTCAGTGTTGCTTTTGAATGGTTCCTCCTAACTAATTACTTAGTAGTTTGACCAAGTAATGCAGGATGAGATACCAACACCAGGAGGAGGAGCCCACCCAATGTTTTCATGGGATTTGTCATCAGATATTCTTTAATACTATAGCACCCACATCACTCTATCCAGACAACCTCTGCTGCTTCCAGTAGGAACTTGTAGTTTCCATCTAGAATTGTGAAACACATCCGAGATGTAAAAGTACTTGATGACATGAGGGACAAATCTCTTAGTCTGATAAATCCTCTGTTTTCTTCAGAGCTCCAGGGAGTGAGAAAATAGTTTCTTTCTCAGTTTCTTTCTCAAACTCAGTTCGTTCAGCCTCTTTTTGCTCTTTGACTAAATGAGGCACATGGCTCTGCTACCATCCACGACTTCCCCAAGTGTCTGCATCGTGCTATTCATAGCTTCCATGCTGGCACCACATTTAGAAAAGTACCATTGAATTTCATTCTGCCACTATTGGTTGAAATAGTGAATAAGAGCAATAATTGCTTATCTGCAAGTCTAGAAGCCAAAGCTGCACTGAATTTAAGCAAAGGTAATTGCAAAAAATAGTGAATATTTATAAGGAAGTTAAGGTTTGCAAGTCCCATTATTCCCCTTGGCCTGATGTCTGTTTGCCTGAAGCATATATCTTTTTAAATCTCTGCTGAATATCCATTTTTTCTACTTTCTAGCATTTTCTCCTGGAAACTAGCAATAGTTGCTGGAAGAAGGCTTAAAAATGAGCCGAAGTGTGAATATCACTCTCAGGTTTTTAATAGAAAGCTAAAATATTTATTGCACATTTTTATTGTCAGTGATTTCTTGGGATACGAATTTTTTTATTCGTGTTTCCTGTTGAATTGGTGAAGGAGTTCACAGTGTATGTGCTTACTTTGTGATATGGGCATAATCATAACGATATGGGCATAAGTAACGAACATCATATTTCACATTTAAGTACATTAAAAATATATCATTTAATACTTCTGATAAAGCAAAATTGGGAATGTGATGTCATTTAGGGATTCCTTTTTTTTTTATTTGTGACTAGGACTGCCTATTGGAGATTCCTTTTCTCTGCCAGATTCCAAACTGTCTTCTGAGTTGAACGAAGTCTTGAAAACCCCAAGAGGAATAGGAACACCAGTGGTCACACGTGTAGCCTGCTGTGTGTATTTAAGGAGGCCGTTTAAACAAGCAGTGTCCTGCTCCTCCTGTAGAGCAAAGCTGCCACTACATCAGTAGTGCTAACCAGATTATATACTTAATGAAATATCAAGGCCTTTAATGCAGAATTAACTCTTGAGGGAGCAAACAAGGGAGACTGAATCTTAGAGGATAGCATCTATGCTATGCTAACAGTGGGTTTCATGACACCAGCAGTAGCAAGAAGTCCTAAATCTTTATGAGAAATTCAATGGAAGACTTAGCTTCCCTTTGCTTCCCTACTTCGGCTGCCTCCTGCATCAGCTGTGTGAGGCAGGTGTGAGTGAGAGGGGGCCAGGACAGAGATAACGGCCACTGCTAATCCTCCCCTGCCACAAAGTCCATTAGCAGCCAGTGATGTAAATTAGAGTAGAAATCCTGCTGTCTCTCCTCCTCCAAGGTCACAGAGCCAGCTCCATGTGTCCACCAATCTCAGTGCAAGCACAACTAGTTCATAATGCAGAAACACAACATAAATGTAAACCGGACATTTTGCCATATCATAGACTGATATCATACGTCAGTAAGATCTTGACCAGTTCCCTTTCAGATTTCAGGAGCATTAGCAAAGCTGAGACACAGGCATCCTGGCATGCCTTCAGAGTGGTCCTGCTTCCCAAAGTTACATAAGGGGGTATTTTTGTTTATCTAATTTTAGATAAACAAAAGATTTTGATTTAGATTTAAGAGATTTAAGTCCGCTTAACTACTCAAAATGGGACATCTGAAGTTGACAGTATTCTTCTTCCTGCCGTCTTTCTTTACTTGCTCCTAATCCACTCATCAACACCCAGAAAGTTCACTTAAATTCAATTAATTTCAAATATTTTAATACTTACTGATCTGGCAGGCTTAGAAGGTTGTAATCAGCAGCACAAGGTCAGTTGTATATCGATCACTAATGGTATCCCACAGGGGTCAACCCTGGGACCAGTACCATTAGCCTCTTCATCAGTGACCTGGGTGAAGGGACAGAGTACACCCTGGCAATTTGCTAACGATACTCAGCTGGAAGGAATGGCTGGTGCACCAAAGGGCTGTGTTGCCATTCAGAGGGACCTTGATAGGCTGGAGAGCTGGGTGGAGAGGAACCTCCACATGAAGTTCCACAAAGGCAAGTGCAGGATCCAGCACGTAGGGAGCAATAATCCCATGCACCAGTTCAGGCTGGGGGCCAACCTTCTGGAAGGCAGCTCTGCAGAGAAGGACCATGGGACAGCAAGATGGACATGAGCCAGCAATGTGCCCATGTGGCCAAGGCGGCCAGCAATGTCCTGGGCTGCATTAGGAAGAACATTGCCAGTAGGTTGACAGTTATGATCTTCCCCTCCTGCTCAACTCTGGGGAGAACCTGTCTGGAGTGCCATGTCCAGTGCTGGGCTCCTCAGTGCAAGATATGGACCTAGTGGCAAGAGTCCAGCAAAGACAACAAAAGATAATTAAGGGATGAGTATCTCATATGAGGAGAAATTACAGGAGCTGGAATTGTTTAGTTGCTGGATAGAAAGCTAAGGGCATAGATCTTTTTATCAAAGTGTATCCACAGCTGGCTGGGGGATGGACACAGACTTCTCAGTGATGCTCACTGACAGGGCAAGAGGAGCAAACTGAAACACAGAAAGTCCATCTGAACCCAAGAAAGCAGTAACAGGTTGCCCAGAGACCTCTCTGGAGAAACTCCTATCTTCAGTGGAGTCTCCATCCTTGGAGATACTCAAAACACAGCTGTATGCAGTCCTGGGCAGCCTGTTCCGAATGACCCCATTGAGCCGGGGAGGTTGGAGCAGATGATCTCCAGAGATGCCTTCCAACCTCAAGCTTTTTGTCATTCTGTGAAGTTTTTACTGTATTTTGATAATCTCACATTTTATGTAAAAAATCTTCTCCTTCCACCACCATTCACTGGGGGTCAACCTGGGAATCTTAGTACTACATCCTTAGAGAGATAAAGAAAAGTCATATATTATAAAGTATATCTGAAGGTTATGTTATAACTGCATTAAGTCTGCGTTGTCAGAACACTTTATTTGAAAGTTTTATACTTTACTCTGTTTCAAAGTTCTCTTTAGTTTAGAGTTCCTTTTTTTTTTGCTAGCAGAACTGGGTTTTGTTTTCTTTTTTTCCTCAAATTGAAAGTATGTTTATAATTTCAAAACAAATGTCGTTACGGGAAAAGAAGCAAGCACATCCGATGTTTTTCCTCATAGGAATACTTGATCCCACTTGTTGAGTGTCTGCTAAACCACTTCAGAAGAGCAAATACCATTCTCACACATGCACATACACAGGCACATATTTCAATGCCCACGTATTTTGCCCTGAATTCGAGTTGTATGAAGCAGTGCTGTGCAACACACCCAGGTGAGGTATGATCCATCCAGCCTTCACTCTCTGTTGCTGGTGCTTTGCAAACCACACCTGCAGAGCTGTTTTGAAGCAAACGAACTGTTGGTAAATATTTCTTCATAACAGGCCTCTGAGTCACTTTGCAAGCTGGAATCTCATCTTACTGCAGTATACAAGCATATGAGGGTTTTGTGAAACAGGAAAGAGCAATATACTGTGTATTTCACTGCTATTTATTTTTTTCACATTGAAGCCTTTGAGGTAAAAATAAATATATTTATGTTTCTGAAATATTCTTTCACTCAGGAGAGGGTAATCTTGTTCAGACTGGTCTTTCTTGAAGCTGAAAGAGTTTGAAAAATGGGAGGTAACACAGGCCGTGTTTAAATTCGCCTGTAACATGTTTTGCAAAAGCTTTTTATTCAGGGAATTCAGCCAGTCGTTCTGCAAGGTCAGAGGTGTGGGGCTGGTAGACAAGATCTGCAGTGGATTTTAATATGCTATTTAGTGCTTACCTGCCACTTTCTTTTTCTTTCCAGGGTATATACCCAGTTACTTAGACAAGGATGAGCTATGTGTAGTATGTGGGGACAAAGCCACCGGATATCATTACCGCTGCATCACTTGTGAAGGTTGCAAGGTAAATGGCCCGGTGGGGAGTTGGGAATTAGAAATAGCCTTTCAGCACCTTCTCCATTTATACAGACTTCCTGAACTGCACTGTCTAATAAAACAAAGACAGATTAGAGGCGAATAAGAACATCCAGTACTGATGATAAGCCCTCTTTGGCTATGCTGTTGATCTTCATATGCATAAGGAATATGGTTGTTTTTTGCAATGTTTGCTTTGGAAAAGAAGACAAAAAAGTTAGATATTTTTTGATGTTCAGACAGTAGCTTTTATTTTTCTGTTTTTAAATATTTCTTTGGCCACGTTCTCACCCAGGGCTCATCAGCGTTCTCCCAGCGACTCCAGTGAAGCTGTTTATGCAATAGTTGAGATTCTGCCTGAGGATTTGTTGTGATTGCTGGTGTTTCTGTGTCTCTAACAGTTAATATAAGATATCAAAAATGAAAATCCCTTCCACATGTTCATACAGTAGTAACATCCATTTTAGCATTTTAGCAAACACTGACATCCAGTTAAAAAACTTTTTTTAAAAAAATTATTTGACTTAAACTTTAGCATATTGAAATGTGCTTTCGAACTAAACTGGCTCTTCAAGCTGCATGAAAAAATCAAAGAGGTTGCTTTGAGCAAGTGAATAAAGAAATAAACAAAAATTGAATAACATAGTCAAGCAAATCTTAAGTGATTACTGCCATAAATTTCCCTGAATAGCCTGAGATCCTGTTAAAAAAAAGCTATTCTTTCCTGCGGGAGAAAAAAGGTTTTTCGAACAAATGAGACCACACATGTTAAACACTGCTGTTAAGAGACTAAGCCGCCAAAGTCATGCTCTGTTCGTCCCGAAAGTCTAGAATATTTGTAACTGAGATTTTGGTTTTGGATTGACTTTAGAGCTAATTCTTACACTGAATTAGCTCCTTCAGTTGTACAGTATTGCCAAAAGTTAAACCTTTGAGGTAGACAAAGCCCTGAATAGCCTATGTGTAGCAGGTTTGTTGTAAATTCATAATGATTTTGTATACATGTATATGTGTGTACATATGAAAATGATTTATATATGAGGAAAATTCTGGAGCTAAACAAGTTATCCTTACACATTTGTATTCTATATACCATACTGAAACAAGACATAAAACATGTGAATATGACTTAATTCAGGTACAAAACCGAGAAAGCAATAGTATGGCATTATGAAATAGTGCTTCTACGGATCTCCCAACTAAAGAGTTGCCCACCAAGTTTTGTGCTAAGGTTTTTGTTAGCTATTGTAAAAATACAGCATATAAATTCTACTTATATCTTCAGATACAGTTCTTTTGTCTGATGTACCATTTGGAATAATGCCTAAAGCACAAGACACTGAGCTAACAGTTTGCAACAAATAAATGATTTCTTTCTCATAGTTATAATTGGCTTCCAAACAGACTGCTTTGTTTTGTTTATTTTGCTTTATTTTGTTTTGTTTTGCTGTTCTTCTTGCAAGTGTAGTCACTGAACAAGATGGTTTGACAGCTGTTTTTATGTGGACATTTCAAACCCGTGCTTTGGGATATTGGTGTGCACATTTCAAGCTGTATGATTTTTCTTCAAGGTTATATGTACTCGATTCTGGATAAATTAGCACTTGCTGGTTGCTTCCACACAAAATTATTTGATTTTGTAACTACATTATTCAGAGTTGACAGTCAAAACTTTGTTTTGGCAAGTGTTGTTATAAACAAAGCATCCTCACACATGATTTCTGAAGAATAAATAGTAAGGAATGTGAACACAATTAAAGCAACATTGAGCTACAGTGTCACTGAAATATTTCTCCAAGTTTTACCTATTACATCTATTGCTATATAGATGTATAGTAAGAGAACTTAAGGAAGGAGTGGTTGCCTTACAAGCAACTGTGCTTGCTTTTATTGGTGAAACTGAGATTTTATATCTTTTTGTAATTGTAATTGTGTCCATTATAGCTTGAAAGTCCCATTTCTGTACTTTACTATGTACACGTGTGAAATTTCAAATAGATTATATTATGCATATGCAAACATGGACAGCCCCCCCCCAAAAAAAAAATAGGATTTTGTTTAAAAGCTTAAAGATCAATGCTAAAATCAACAGGTAGATAAGCAAATAATCTGTGATGAAATGTTAGCACAGGTAGAGAGAGAAGCCTCCTTATCATGTGGTATCTGGAGATGATCAAAATGTTTTTTACAAAAAGTTTCTGGGAAATATAAAGTGGGAAAATATGATGTCTGATCCCAAAACAAGTGGTGAAGAGCACTACAGTAAAAAAGCTAGAGCAACATTAAGTACCATGAAAGTCTGAAAAGCAAAAGTTCAGTGCCATTTTCTGAGATTCAGCAGAGATTACTCCATTTCTTGCTGTAACAAGAAATGATCCCATGTTCCTGAACATTCAGAGCCACCTTTGACAGATTCCAGGAGAAGAGGGACAGCTCCTGTCTGTAGGATTTCATCTCAGGGGTGAGAATGGATCCAAATCCTTCTGTTGTTGAGATGAGAATGTGAGACCTGGTCCATACCCCACATAAAGACATCTTGCCTTTGACTTACTGTATTAGGGTTCAGGCTAACAGGTCGCAGTCTTGCAAAGAATTAAGGCATGCTTTTATGCAATTCATTTTGAGTTTTCAGAGTTTTTTGTTACCAAGGAAGAAAGAGTTGTACTCCTAGCTCAAGCTGGGTGTTTTAAAAAGAAGTTTTAATGGAGGGCAGTGCTCTTCATTGTTTTCACAGGAGGCAGCAAGTTGAATTGCAAACTGGACCTATCTGTATGTTTTAATTCAGCATTCTGTATTAGGGACAAACATGCAGCGTCTACCATAAGATTTTTCCTTGTGTTTTTTTTATATAATTAAAAACAGATCTTTTTACTAGTGAAGATACATGTGAAGAGACTAACCATTAGGTGAAACCCTACCTACCTTCATTTTTTTCCATTGATTTTGTGGGAACTAAGGTAATTCACTGTGGTCTTGGTAACATGAGTTGGATCTCAGTTGTCTTGGTACGTCAAGATGGTCCCAAATTGCTTTGCCGAATGTGGATGGTCTCAAACTATGGTGAAATCTCAAACTAAAGTTCAGTCTAAAATTATTTCTTTGTAGCCTATGTTGGTCACATTACATGTTCATGAGAAATTAATTCATATCTCTCTGAAGTCAGTGACAAAACTCATTTTGAATTTAATACCAGGATTAGGTCCATAACTTTCAGAGAGAAGTTGTATCCAATTTCTTTCTTTAACTAAGGCCAAATCTGTGGGATGTATAAATTAGTATGTTCAGTGGAACTACATTAGCTGCACGAACTGAGAATCTGACCTCAGATCCTATTGCAGTGAGTGATATCTTTATGGGTGTTGTTTGTTCAGAGGTTGAGGGCAGGTAAATATGAATGAATTTCTCTTCTCAAATATACAGATCATTAGAAATATGGATCTATTATGTAGAACCAAACACAAAGGCTGGACCAAGTGTGTTTGACTGCAAAATTCTTAGTATTGCCTAGATTTGTTTGATTGGTTGCCTGGTTATTCAGCTTTGATGGAAACAATGGAGGAGAACTGTTGATTTTTTAATCCCTTTAAGTAGCACAGGTTACTTGTACGCAGCCATTTTTACTGATTACAATAACAGAAGGTCCTCTTTAATTAATAGTATGCACATACCGCCTAAATCTCTTGAAATGATTCTGTATTTTAGAAGTGGGCCTGAAAAGAACTTTCTAGTACAAATACCAAAAAAAAAATAAAGACAAAACATAAGGCTCGAAGGATTTCAGGAATATATACATTCCATCCTGTACCTCAAGAAGGCATTCCTTATGCCTTTTCTTGTCTCAGATGTCTATTTATTTCTAATTCTTCATGAGGAAATGTTTTATGAAACAGAAACACCATGCACTAGCAGACTGTTTTGTTCCTTTCCTCTTTGAGAGTTTCATGGAATAAAGTATTTTCTTGCATATTTAAGTGAGTTGAATTCATACTAACCAAAGTGCCTCGAAGTTGAAAAAACTACACAGTACTAATGCTTTCCAATTTATTTATTTATTGCACTTAGGGTTTTTTTAGAAGAACCATTCAGAAAAACCTCCATCCAACCTATTCCTGTAAATATGAAGGAAAATGTGTGATAGACAAAGTAACAAGAAACCAGTGCCAGGAATGTCGTTTCAAAAAATGTATCTTTGTTGGCATGGCAACAGATTGTAAGTACACTTTACTCTTTTTTTTTCACTTCTCTCTTTCTCTTTTTTTTTTTTTTTTTTCATTTGTGTGTTTGCTTAAAGTATGTTGATTGGTGAAGGTTGTTTAAGTAGAGCAGAAGTGCTAGCATTTTGGGGGTTTAATAATTTGTACCCAGGAATTACATTCATTGCATCAAACCACTTTCATAGAGCTATAATGTCTTGTTTACCAAACGGGACCTTCACCTAGCCCTAGCAGCCTGTGCAACACAAGGAGGAGAAGAGGAGAGGGAAATGCATCTGGATGGACACTTTGCTTGCAAAAAAACATCTTGTTTAGAAAATTCTGGAGGATGTGAAATTGAATGTCGTTGTATGAGTCATCCTGCAGTTGTTTGTTTTATTTTTAGCCATGAAGAAGTTATCTGCTGAAAAGAACTCTACTCGCAGTATAAAGAACGAGAACATATGGCTGTGAGATTAACCCTTAGGGGTCTTCTTTTCCTGCCATTGCACAGGGATTTACACTAATAACTTCAATTAGTGTAAATGGGAGAAACTCATGTAAATCCTCCTGTGCATTAATGTTAATGGTTGTTACCACTGTAATCCTCACCACAAAACTGAAAGGGAGAGAGACTAAATGAAGCAAAACAACATAAAAATATTCCAACTTAATATTTTTAATCAGTAATTTAAGATGTTTTCTGTATACAGGGAAACAGAAGAAACCATACAACTTCATTTTAGCCAGGCAGAACTTCAGGAGAGGGAATTGGGTAACTCGAGATCATTAGTTCAACCCCTGCCCCACTGGACAAATCTGGCAATGATTAGCCTCAGCTTTTCAGCACCTCTGTAAAGTAAGAAGTTGGTTGGAGTCTGATTCTGACCAGCACACATCAATACTAGAAAACCACCTCTGCGGATAGCACGTATGAATGTGCCAAAGGAGCTGTTACTGCCTTTTTCTGTGTTCTCTCAAAGCTTTTCCATATTGGTTTTATTTCCTGTCAGTAAACATCTAAAGACAATGATAGTATACGTTATATAAAGAGAAAGATAAGTCATTCTTTGCAATCAAGGCTTTGGAGAGATTGAATCTTGAAGAGAGAAATAAGAGAAGCACTTCTATACCAATTTTTGTTTGCAGTCAATTAGTGCAGCGGGCATAGAAAAAAACAAAGATCAGACAAGCCTAAGAGCTTCCTGCCATTTCTGTTTGCTTTTGCCCTGGTAGTGGTGTTGGATGACAGCAAGCGGTTGGCAAAGAGGAAGCTGATAGAAGAAAATCGTGAGAAGAGGCGCCGGGAAGAGCTGCAGAAAACAATCGGGCACAAACCAGAGCCAACAGATGAGGAATGGGAGCTGATCAAAATTGTTACTGAAGCACATGTGGCCACCAATGCACAAGGAAGCCACTGGAAGCAGAAAAGGAAATTTCTGGTAGGCATGGTAGCCTTGTGCGCTGCTCTTGCTGTCATGTTCTCTTATTTCCTTCAAAGCCCCTTCCCAAGGTGGTAATCCCAAACATGGTTTATCTGCTGGTGTGTCCATGTATACGAGAAATGGAGGATTTCCACTGTTACTGTTTAGTTGTTCTTGCCAGAACTTCAATATCTGATCAAACCATGTATTTCAAAAGATAAAAAGCATGTTGCTGACTTAAGGCTTAACCAAATGGACACTCTTAGTGTGCTATGATAAGAAAAATCGCGAAAATGATTTTCCTGCTGACTAGGAAGTGTATCTGTAATACATACTCTGTCCTTTTGTGTGCATATATATTCAGAGGTAATTGTTTTCATTAGGAACCAAACCAGATAGAGTGAGAAAAATTTTTGTAAGCTTATGTTCCTGCCGCTTAACTCACAGTGGGAATCTTCATCTACCGTTAAATTGCTAGGGGAAATTTTGTATTCAAAGCAGCTGATCCCTTTTATAATATTTTGTTAATTCCAGTGGCAGTGCTCATATTTTTTTATGTGTGGTCACTTGTGTTTATTAGCATGCAGGAGGGAAAACACAGCCAATGGTTGCCAGCAAGAAGAAACAGAGAATTTTCCCAGTTTTGCTGCATAGCAATGTTTCCTTCATTGTTTTTAACAGACCAAAAGCCTGAAACTTGTTCTTTAACATCAGCTGCAATAATGCATTTGTTTACCTGGGCAGAAATATTATTGCTTCAGTATCAAGTGGTCTGGGATAAAAACTGGGGAGCTCAAGAGAAGGGTTGGCCTACTTCAGCTTCCCCTACAGGTGGAAGACCACCATAGCCTGGTGGGCCAGCGACATGGAGCTCTGGCCTTGTGGACACGATGCTGGGGGGAAGAAAGACCCAGCACAGGGCTGACAGGAAGGGCCAGGGGAGATTTGACTCCTGGGAGAGGGGACAACCCTCCCCACTGGGAGAGGAGATGAACCCTGGTTCAAGGGCCCCTTGGGTTTTGCCACAGATACCAGGTAAGCGTAGACAGCTCATTGATGCCGTGCAGTGGACACAACAGGGGAAGGGCAGGATGGCCTGAAAACCTCAACAAGGGGCTCTTGGAAGCCCCCCACCAGAAGCTGTTAAAGAGCCAGAGGAGGGACAGCAAGCCCCAGGAGCTGCCATCAGTCATTAGGCAGCTCCTGATTCTTCAAAAGCTTTTTTCAGGTCCTGACTTCTTCCCTTGTTCACCATCTACGATGGTGATGTCCCTCCAGCTGTGTACCCATCTGGAGTGTGTTGGTTTCAGCTAGGGATCTTGCCTTCTTTGGGCTTTCCCAAGGAAATGCTGTGCTCTCTCTTTTCCTCCCTAACAACGTTCTGTGTGGTTGTAAGAGTTTGGTTGTCTTGCTTGGAAGTGAATGAGATTGTTTATCATGAACACATAGACAACGCTGTTTCATTTCCCAAGGTTCAGGGAGGGAGGAACCTAGAACTGGGATTGTTTGAGCTTTTTAGTAGGAACCCATAGATAATTGAGCCCAGTCCTCTACATTGTTCTTTTACAATTGGTGCTTGTTTTGTTAGTACGTCGCTGTTTTTTCCTGGAAGAAGTTAGATTTGGATTCAGATTGATGACAGAGCTGTGGAAGGGTCTTTTATGGAGTGTTGCTTTAAAAAAACTATTGAGCCTACGTTTTTATTGTAGACAGCAGTTTCAGCAACTCCCTACTTAAGTGCTCTTATATAAATGTCATGAGCTCCTTCAGTCTTAAAGGCGTTCTTCCCTGAGCCTTTGCAGCTTTTTACTTTCTAAAGTGAACAAAATGGAACCTCTACATAGTGTTTGTCAGGCCTTTTATAACTGCAGAGCTGTACTTAGCAAACAGAAGAACACCTTCGACATGTGTTTTTTAAAATACACAGTAACCCTGACAAACTGTCATAGAATCAGGTGAACAAATCAAAGTGCGTTTGGGTAAGAAACACCTATATGCTTGGATTCTGATCAAGACTTTCATTTTGTGTTCCTACTGAAATTCTCAGAAGAGGATTTTTGTGATGGAGAAGCCTTGAGCTGAAATCTTGCAGGTGATTTGCAACCTGAATTTTGTCCAGATGAGTTCAAATTATATTAATTGTATTATATTATCCAGACTAGCTTCAATTTAGACCTTTCTTAGTCATCAGTTGCTTTAGCCTAGTTCTCAAAATAAGCCTTGGCAATTGCTGAGAGCTCTGCGATATTGGGCAATCTCTGCTCTGGGAGAGATTTCAGAACTTCAAGTAGGTGGGAGAGCCCAATCCTGCAAAGCTCTAAGCATCTCCTAGAGGGTGATGAGGCACCTCAGCCTCCTTTGGTTGTATGGAAACTTGAGACTTTTCAGCACATGTGAGAAACTAGATTATCCTTATTTTTTTTAGAAAAAGGCACAAGTTACACTCACAAAATATTCTGATATAGGCCTAAGCTAGAAACTGCATGTGTACAGAAATGCAGTAGCCCACACAGCATGGGTAGTGGCATGCCAGGCACCCATTTCTCTGTGCAGTCACCTCCTTCAAAATGTGAATAAACAGATTCACATTTTCTGGCATAATGAGTTGTGCTTAAAAAGTGGGTAGTATTATTTCTTAATTTAATAAAAATGTATTGGTGAACGTTAATAGCGTATCTTCTCTTGCCAGGCAGGATTTTCTGAATCAAATATTTGATCCAAGATAGATTGCTCCTTTATATATCTTTCTTTATATCCTTAGCCAGAAGACATTGGACAAGCACCAATAGTCAATGCCCCAGAAGGTGGGAAAGTGGATTTAGAAGCCTTCAGCCAGTTTACAAAAATTATCACACCAGCGATTACAAGAGTGGTGGATTTTGCCAAAAAGTTGCCTATGTTTTGTGAGGTAAGAAAAGCATCTTGCATCCCTCCTTTGTTTACTGGATGTTAAACTATTTAAAATACTGCTGGCACTGAACTGTAACAGGCA